>CM044436.1:107405380-107468852 GCA_024363595.1 Xenopus borealis
GGGAGAAGAGAAACAAACCCACACATGCAGTCAAATGTTCCGTTACATTCCCCAAGCACCACTCATGCTGTTTGACATGCCCGCCATTCCATTTACGCCTAATGATCCTCGTGTTCCACTACTATAGTAGTTGCTGCTCATTCCACTTGTACTTCCTATGGAAAAGTTGAAAACAAAAATAAGTCTTCAAGTTTGAATAGAATGCCAACATTAACAGCAGAAATAAAAAAAAATTAAAAAAACACACTTAAGTGATCCAAAACAATTTAAGCCATTCCAAAAGTCACGGGCATTAACTTATGGGGTCAGGATGAAAGCATTTAGGGCCCTGAAACATGGGCGTTTTCGTCCTACGCAGGTCAAAAACGCCCATGTGTAAAGTCCCCAATACTACTTGGGCCATAGAAAGTGTCATAAAGACTACCTCTAGTTTACTAAACAATGCTCTGCAAAGGTCACTTTAACAACAGCGGTTATCTTAATGGCTGTGTAGAGAGGCAAACTCCTGGAATATAGCCCTTTAAAGGTTAATTTATGCAGACATTCAATAGGCCAGTATTCCTATGCAGTTTGTGAAGAGCAGTGATCTCTCTTGTAGTTTTAGAATAGAATGTGCAGGAGACAAGCGTATAAACTTAAAGGGTAGCGGCTTGAGAAGACTAGCCACAGAATACAGGGGACTTGTGTAGAATATATTTACATATCTCTGTTTCTAAAAACAGAAAAGACAACTAGTTTACCACTCAAAACGGTTGAGTTTTTTTGCCCCAGAATTTGTACCATTGCCCTGTGCATTAGCTTCCAGAACTACACTATAGTTTATTTAAACAAGCTGCTGTTTGGGGGCAGCCATTTAAAGCACAAGGTATACAGTAGAAAACAAGCTATGTCGTATACAATGGGATTCTTCAGAACTTATCTGACATGTACCCTGTGCCTTTTCTTTTTCATCTCTGAATGTCTGCCCCCGTGGCTACACAGCAGCTTGTTTACATAAACTATAGTGGTGTTGCAGAAGCAACGTTTTACCAGTGCAGGGCAACAGTACATTACATAGTCATTCCTTCATTGTTTGGGGTTGCAGTACACAGAATATAAATGCCACAAATATATATAAAAATAAACTTACCATAACCACCTAAACTGGCTTGACTTCCATACCCTGCACCATAGCTTCCACTTAAAGCCTGGGTCCCGGGGCTGCCATAACTTGTTTGATCCGCTGCAGCTGCTAAATTGGGAGTGGGGGTAGATGAATAATGGTATACAACATTAAAATCACATCTATATACATACACACACAGATAGTTTTATTGTGCTCTTAAAACGGCTTCTAAAATTAAATAAAATGTACATTTAGGACTTAAAACTGTACATACAAGATGTTCACAAAAGGGATATTTAAAGGACCAGTCACATTTTTTTTTTTTATAATTTGCCCCCAACAAAAAAAAAAAAAAACCAATACACATTTCAGTTTCAATTCGCATAGTCTTTATTAAGAAATAATTTAGATACTTTGTTTCCGCTCCTCTTCAGAAAATGAGATATGCCGACGATCCATCGTGCAGTGCTCGGTTTCTCCTCCCTGCCTTCTATAGGAGACAGGCAGGGAGAAGAAAGAGTGCAGCACAATGGATCATCGTCGGATAGCCTTTTCTGAAGAAGAGGGGAAGTAAGTTACTTCTTAATAAAAACCATGCAAATTGAAAAATTATGGTGTTTTTATTTTTTAGTTAGGGGCAATTTTTTTTGCTTTTTTTTTTATATATATGTTATTGGTCCTTTAATACTGGAGGTAAACCACCAGTCAAGTTGGCCATAGCAGTCAATGGGCAATTAGATATGAACAGTAACCTACTAGTCAGCAAACATCCGATTGGTTGCCAAGAGCAACATCACCAATAAAGTTTGCCTCTAAAGGTGGCCATACATGTAGAAATCCAAACAAGCGGATCTCTCCCCGATATGCCCAGAACGCGCTGGGCCCTAAGGTCCAACGATCAGATCATAATGGAGGCCATTTGGGCGGTCGGATTATGGGACTGCATCAACGAACAGATGCGCCCGTGATCCTACGGGATTTTCGATCGGTGAACCCCGTCGGAGGGCCCCAGACTTAGTCAGCAGCTTTTATCGGCCCGTGTATGGCCACTTTTAAGCAAATATGCTCTGCCGCCCATTCACATGTCTCCAAATATTTTGTTAAAAGCCACATTGCACGTCTGTACTGATGCAAACCCAGTGTCTGTGTAGACATATCGAACAGAAGCTCAGACAATTCTTGTCCTGCATTAATAAGCAGGCCATAAAACCCACCATTGTGGCACTACCCTACCCAGATTTGTTTGTGGACTCAAGGGGAAAATACAAAGTTGCACACATACCTAATCCGCCCATCATCTGGCTGCTATATGCACTACTTGATCCTCCAGCTGTAGAATTCAGGAACAGCTCCACATATCTGTGCTCTGGAGGAAGATACACATACATTATATTTGAAAACAGAGTCTCCTCAAACATATAATCACCATAAGGGTCTAAACCATTAAAGGAACTGTTCAGTATAAAAATATAAACTGGGTAAATAGGCTGCGCAAAATAAAAAAATGTTTCTAATATAGTGATCCAAAAATGTAATGTAGAAAAGCTGCAGTGGCTGGATGTCTAACAGAACTCTACTTCCTGCTTTTCAACTCTCTGACTTGGAGACTATAAGGAAGGGACATCACTTCAGAGATTTTGCAACGGATCCTCAGTTTGCAGCTCAGATTCAAAAGCAACAGTTATGACCCATGTGCCCCACCCCTCAACTTACCAATTCATTACTGCCTGGTAACTAATCCGTGTAAACCAAGAGCACTGCAAAGCAGGAAGTAGTCTTCTGGCTATTATTGTAGACATCGAGCCTTTATACATTAGATTTTTCTCCAACTATATTAGAAACATTTATTTTGCACTGTCTACTTACACAGATTTTATTTTTACACATTAAAGGAATTACCTTTAACGAAAGCCATTTTTTAAAGCACTTAAAACTGATGTTTGATCCCAGAATTTACGGATTTTTTTTCTAAAGCTTAAACGATTACGACAGAGCAGTGGTAAATCTCATGACTGTGGTGATCCCATCTGCATTTATTTGGACACATGTAAAATAATTTTTCATGTTACAATTGCAGGTAACCACAGGAAAATATTTCCAGCGTTCTTATTAGACTACCAAGAATAAAAATTGTGAACTTTCAGAGGTACAACATACTAAAAGTTAAAGGGAAAATTTTTTTTTTTATTTATTTTCAAAATGCATCAGTTAATAGTGCTGCTCCAGCAAAATTCTAGACTGAATCCATTTCTCAAAAGAGCAAACAGGTTTTTTTTAGATTTCACGGTGCATCTCGAGCAGACACGTTGCCATGTGATGACAAGAACGAGACAGGTCTGATGTCCTGGAAATACAGGAAGTGAATGACAAATCGCAGGTAAGAACTACATTTATCCGACTGATTAAAACGCGGCGTCTTCATCCGAAAGTTGGATAATTGTAGTTCTTTCCTGCGATTTCTCATTCACTTCCTGGATCTTTGGTCATTGCATGGCGAGGTGTACCGTGAAGTTCTACTGTAAAGGTCACAGTGAAAAGCTAGAAGCACCGATTTTTCTGCCTCTAATGTGGGACTAGACACTGTACACAGACAAGCAACTTACGCATGTTTGCTTTGTCCTTGGACATTGCGGCTACTGCATCTTCATGGCTTGCAAACTCAACATCTGCTTCTCCAGTTACTCTACCATCTGCACCAATCTCAATGTGAACTCTCGCTGGATTTAGTGGAGAAAAGAACTAGGAAAAAAGAAATAAAGTTGATCTACGGAAGGGAAAAAAAAAAAAAAAAAAAAAAAAAAAAAAAAAAAAAAAAAAAAAAGTTTGACAGCAGAAATGACAAAACAATGAAAAAACCCACTGTGTAAATGTCTGTTTCAGTTGCTCTGTAGGGGAGTCCTCTCATGTGTACACAATGGCCAGTTGTGCTCTGAAAACCGCTTCCATCTCCATATCTACCATCAGACACTAATGGAAGAAAAATAAAAAAATATAAAAATTACAACATTGGAAAAAAAAAAAAAAAAAAAAGGACCATAGAATAAGTTTATTTATTTTTAAGACTAGGGATTATGGGCAGTGGAATGGTGGGGCATACAAATCATTGTTAGACCAGAAGCATTTTCCATAAAGAGGCAAAGTGAGAAAACAAATCCTGGTCAGCAGGCAGTTTTAACACTACTGCCATGCCTGGGAAACATTGTCGTTTCATGCAACGAAACTCTGATTTCAGCTTATTGGCTGGAGAACAACGTGTGCACAGCTGTGAAAAGGGCCAGCCAGGAGAAGTGGCCAGTCAAACGCAATTTCCATCCCTGCCCTAATTTGCATATGCAAATTAGGATTCGGTTCGGCAGAATTCTGTATTTAAATGTCACGGATTTAAAACCCCTTTCAACCACAGCTCAGATTTTGCTTTAGTGCACAAGACATTTTCCTTAAAGGGGTGGTTCACCTTTCAATTGACTTCTCGTAGGTTATAGAATGACAGATACTAAGCAAATCTTTTATTTTTATAGTTTGCCTTTTTCCATTGGACTCTTTCCAGCTGTCAAAGGGAGTCGCTGACCCCATGTAAAAAAAAAAAACAAAAAAAAAAACAAATGCTCTGTAAGATTACATATTTATGGTTATGATACTTTTTATTAATCATGTTTCTATTTATGTCCTCTCCTATTCCAGTCTCATTCAAATCAATACATGGTTGCTTGGGTAATTTGGACCCTAGCAACCAGATTGCTTAAATAGCAATCTGGAGAGCAGTTGAGAAAAAAAAAAAAAAACTCAAAAACCATAAAAAATGAAAATCATACAAATGGTCTCAGAATATCACTCTACATCATACTAAAAACGAATTTAAAGGCAAACAATCCCTTTAATAGAGATGGGTAGGGTAGCAATTCCTGTTCAGCTGTTTGGAGGGGTAATGGGTTTCCTTCAACTACAAGAATGTCACACAAGAGATCAGCGGAGGAGGAGTTAAAAAAAAAAAAAAAATCAATGAGCATCGAAAAACATATCTGAACTTACCACGCCCAAATCTCTGATCTGCACCAAAAGCATACTCGTTATATCCATTATAATCTTCATATCCACTGTAACCTAAGATACAGAAAAGTGCACATTAAGAGCGGTAATAAAGAAGCCAAGTGAGGGGAAAAAAATAGTGAAGTTCTACCAATGTGATGACAGGAAGCATTGGTTCATCTGTGTAACAAGTAGGGGGCAAAAAGTACAAGAGATAGGTATTACATAACACTGGCAAATTAAAGGGAAACCGTCATGGGAAAACGTTTTTTTTTTCTAAACGCATCAGTTAATAATGTTGCTCCAGTAGACTTCTGCACTGAAATCCATTTCTCAAAAGAGCAAACAGATTTTTTTTTTAGATTCAGTTTTGAAATCTGACATGGGGCTAGACATATTGTCAATTTCCCAGCTGTCCCCAGTCACGTGACTTGTGCCAGCACTTTAGGAGAAAACTGCTTTCTGGCAGGCTGTTGTTTTTCCTTCTCAGTGTAACTGAATAGTACGCAGTGGGACATGGGTTTTACTATTGAGTGCTGTTCTTAGATCTACCAGGCAGCTGTTATCTTGTGTTAGGGAGCTGTTATCTGGTTACCTTCCCATTGTTCTGTTAGGCTGCTGGGGGGGGTGATATCACTCCAACTTGCAGTACAGCAGTAAAGGGTGATTGAAGTTTATCAGAGCACAAGTCACATGACTTTGGGCAGCTGGGAAATTGACAAAATGTCTAGCCCCATGTCAGATTTCAAAATGAAATATAAAAATAATCTGTTTGCTCTTTTGAGAAATGGATTTCAGTGCAGAATTCTTCCAGAACAGCACTATTAACTGATGCATTTTGAAAAAAACAAAAAAAACAAACATGATCCCTTTATTAAAAAAAAAAAAAGAAAAAAAACTTAAGATGTGCAATTGGCCCCTGGTTCAACACTGTACCAAGTATTAACATCCAATTCAGTTCAATAGTTTTCATCCAACTCTTGGATGCAAAAGTAGAAGCACTTAAAGGGTTACTACAGCCACTTGTTATAAATGGATTTAGTAAAGAGGACTTGTGCTGAACAAAAGTTATGCTTCACAGAAAATGTTTATTTCTTGAGCTAAACAGGGAAACAAAAGTTACACCGTCATTAGCCAACTATAACAATCCCTTAACTTAAAGTCCTTACTTCTATACAAGATCCGCTACTATTAAGGCAAAGTGATCAGTTCTATAGCAATAAAATCCTTTTAGCCAATGTTAACAAAACTTGGTGTGTTTATATAAACAAGCTGCTGTGTAGCCATACGGGCAGCCATTCACGCACAGGATTCATGTCAGAGAACATACAAGTTCCAAAGAATCCCATAAAGATTTAGGTTTAGATAACACGTTCAAGGTACTGATGAGTCCGCATAAATTGAGCTAGATTAGACTTTTTATTAATCATTCTGCAAGAAACACCCTTGCCCATCACAGATTGAATTTAGCTGGTAGGATAAGGCAACTGCCATTCTCACCCACCTTTCTTGAAACCTTCTTGCAAAATATCAAAGATTACTTAATTTTAAGGCCAATATTAATTTTTCGTTTTCACGATAGTTGCCCTTAAAAGCAGGGGCAAAGGAAGCTACTTGGGGAGGATTAGTTGCCCAGAGACAAACTGCTTCTTCTTCAGGCGACTAATCTCACTGAACCACCACCTTTCCTAAAACCCTCTTGTAAAATAACTAAAATTAATTCATTTTAAGGCTAATGTTAAATTTCGTAATTAGTGATAGTTCCCCTTTAGAGCAAAGGCACATGATGATACTTGGGGAGAGCTAGTATAAATCACTGGTGGGATGGCACTATGAATGCTTTGGTTTTCAAAGTCGCCTGAAGTTTTCCTCATGCAGCAACTTCGGGAGATTAGTCGAAGTGATGAGTGCAACTAATCTCCCCATGTAGCTTTGTGCTCCTGCCCTTAAGAAAATGCGCTGGCACGACATGACCTACAACAATCCCATGACAACTACAAGGTCTAATAAGAGCAATTCTAAAGCAACCGTCCAGTTGTTTTAGGGTAGAACTACACGAGCGCTTTTGTAGGATGGTGTCTGATCTACACAATGTGTCCTACAAGTCTGATGCTGTGTGGGTTAAAATATAATGGGATTGATACAAAAATCAGATGCATAAAGTACATGTAAATTTTTCATCCGACATGACTGATGTGAATACTGCATCTTCATCCGACAAGATAAAAACGGATGGTGTCGGAAAGACTTTTTTCTCATTGAAACATATTGATTGTCGGGTGTAAACGCATGAACAAGACTCCATCAGACTTTACATTCTAGCCTAGGGGCATCAGATTTTGTAGCATCCTACAAAGCTTGCGGTGTTTCGTGGCGTAGCGCTGCATGGAGGATCAGATAGAATCTGACCCACAATATCGGATGATAAACACTCAGTTCTACCCTTAGGGCCCTTTTACACGGGCTTTTTGGACCTGCGCTCCCCTGCGTTGCGTTTGGCTGTGTTCAGCCGCAGGGGATCGCAGGTCTAGACGCACCTCATTCTTTTCAATGAGGTTGTACCCACAAGACGCGTGTAAGTGCCGAACGCAGGCTCAGACGCAACATGCTGCATTTTTCCTGCGTTTGGCGTCTACATGCGTTCATGCAAGTACAGCCCCATTGAAAATAATTGAGTGCGTCTATACCTGCGCTCCCCTGCAGGTGAACGCAGCAAAACGGAACGCAGGTAAAAACGCCCGTGTGTAAGGGCCCTTAGAATTACTTATAATAGATATACCATGAACTCAATGAATGATAATCTTCAGTCCTGCAACAATTACTAAGGTGCGTAAGCATGAACTTTATCATTTAGCCCTTTGCAAAGAAGCTGCACCACACCTTCTAAACTCTTTAGTTATACCAAATTCCTGAAGGGGTGACCATGTTTACCATTATTATACTTTCCATTATCTGGAAACCCGCTCCGAATTACACTCCCAAAGAATCAATTTTACCGAAATCTTTAAAAATCATTTCCTTTTTGTAATAATAAAACAATACCTTGCACTTGATCCCAACTTAGATATAGTTTATCTGTATTGAAGGCAGAACCAGATGGAGTTTACTTAATACGTATATGAAGATCCAAATAAGAAAAGATCTGCTACCCGGAAACCCCCAGGTCCCAACCATTCTGGATAACAGGTCCCATTAATTGTGGTTTCCTGAAGTTCAGATACTAAATTGCCACACTTCACATAAAAGTCTTAAAGGGGTTGTTCACCTTTAAACTAATGGTTAGTATGATACAGAAAGTGATATTCTAAGACAATTTGCAATTGGTTCTCATTTTTCTATTGGTGGTTTGAGTTGTTTAGCTTTTTATTCAGCAGCTCTCCAGTTTGCAATTTCGGTCATATGGTTGATAGGGCCCCAATTCCCCTAGCAACCACACACTGATCTGAATAAGAGGCCGAATATGAATAGGAGAGGCCTGAATGGAAAGCAGAGTAATAAAAAGTAGCATAAACAATACAATAGTAGCCTTACAGAACATTTGTTTTTCAGATGGGGCCAGTGACCCCCATTTGAAAGCTGCAAGGAGTCAGAAGGCAAATTAAAAAAAATAAATAAATACTATAAAAAATAATGAACTAGTGAACTTCAAGGTGAACCACCCCTTTAAAAGAATTCAAGCTGTACATGGAAAAATAAACCTGTGTAGTGAATTCTACTTTAAGACACTGATATTTCTATATTAACAATCAGTAAAAGGTAGCAGTTTGCAATCCACAAATACATACCTCCTCCATATGCTCCACGTCTCATTCGGTCAAAACCTCTTCCTAAATTATTATAGCCTCTGCCGGCTCCCGGCCTGTCATATGGGCCCGGACGCTGCATACCAAATTGTTTTCTGGGAGGATCATAGTTCGTACGAACCTCCCCTCGGCTGCTCTTGAAGATTTCAATATACCTAAAACATTCAAATGCAGAGAGCTAAAAGGAGATGTTTAGTAGTAGAATGTAAAACAAAAACAGGTTACTGGTAGCGGCTATAGCAAAAGGCTGAATATTGTAACATTATTTAAAGTGACAGCAGATCAGAAAAGTCTGCAGGTCTATTTATAAAAGCACATCGGCAGTTTAAAGACTGCATATACAGTGCAAAGGTCGTGTAGATCAAGATAAAAAACTTTACGGCACGTTTATTGGTAAAAAAAAAAACAAGTCACTGGTATGCAACGCAACCCATCGTGACAGTAAATATGCATTTTACCTAAACATACAACACCATATAATAAAAGTAAATGAAAGTTTAGCAAGTATCACATTTTCTTATGGCAATACTAGTCTAGTATTTACTTTTTAAAAACAAAAACAAAGCCAACCCGTTACATATTTCCCCAATAATATAACATTAAATTGTGCATTCAAGGTCTGTTAAAATACAAAACATTTTGTTAAGCAATGGAAAAAAAGCAACTATACCATAAGAAAAGTGACAACCAACCAACCATCCATCCCCACCTGTGCCCTATTCTCTCCTTGTGTTTCTTTAGAGCCTTTTCAGCTATTTCCTGTGAAGCAAACTGCACGAAGGCCTCCCCCGTACTCCTCCCCTGGAAGTCCACCGGCAATGTTATCCCATTTGGCACGATTTCCAACCCTTCAACCCAAGGACAAATAACCCCAGTGGGGGGTTAAGATTAAAAATCACAAGCCCATACATTCTCATTTCTTTACATAAAGTAGAACATACATTTGTTTTGAAAGTTCAGCATCATTTACCTCTTAAGTGTTTCGGTTAGAACAAGAAAAAAAAAAAAACAGTAAAGAACAAATAAGCCCATGTACAGAAGTCAGAGAGACTATTGCCTTTTGAGTTTAGATGAAGTCACATTTGCTTGGATTCTCTTTTACACCTCAAGTTTCCCTTCAATTGCAAAGAAGAGAGGCGTGTGCTTCGCAGGAGCGATTTACGGTTCCGGTTGCTGGAGTGACAGGATGTGTAACATAATAGCCAGAACACAACTTCCTGCTTTTCAGCTCTCTTAGTTTCCACTGATTGGTTACAAAACAGTAACCAATCAGTGACTTGGGGGAGGGGGGGGCACATGGATCACAACAGTTTCCTTTTGAATCGGAGCTGAATGTGGAGGAACAAATGCAAACTCATTCAACAGTTATGTCCCATGTTGCCCCCCCCCCTCAAGTCACAGATTGGTTACAAGGCAGTAACCAATCAGTGGAAACCAAGAGAGCAGGAAGTAGTGTTCTGACCGATACACATCCAGTCACTCCAGCCTTTAAACATTACATTTTGGCCAACAAAGTAGATTAGAAACATTGTTTAAGTTTAAACACAGCCTTTTTACCCAGTTTTTATTTCTACACTGAACTGTTCCTTTAAATGCAGAAGTCATATGGCTACATGGGCTATGCTGAAAGAGAGAACATTTGTGCACTGGATGGGGGATATTTTAAAGCATCCTCAAAAACAGCAAGCCAGATGCGCCATACAAAGAGGAAAGAACAAAAACATGCTTTAAATATTGAATATGCAAATTGAAGATGGGGGGGGGTCCCTATTAGCTGCCACTTGGCTGTGGGATATCAGACCTGTTAATTTACAGTGGTTAGGGTGCAACAAATAACCCAATTTGCATGCATTTCTAAGCAGCTGGCCGTCTGTGCAAGACCAGTGCTGGGACAGCGTAAAGATGTTGCTTATCCGTCTAGCTACTGCAGTGCTAAGTACCACCACCAATGCACAGGACCCAAATTGAAAGAAAGAGCCAAAAGTCTGATTGGTAAGAAAATATATATATATTAATGTAGTATATAGATATAGGTGTGTTAGCGGAGGACCTTGCTCCAAATAGCACCCTTTACATAACCTAAAAGCCTTGTAATCCAAAACTAAAGATGGCCTTTGCCCGGCATTATGGTCACAGGAAGATACTTATAAATTTTTTTAGTCTTGGTTCCTTTAATTGAAGAAACTAAAAATCAGGGTACTGCACCAAAGAACATTTGTAGTTTGAAACCTGCCCGACACTCGGGATCTAGTTTATGACAAAAATAAATAAGGAAAACCTTGCACATGAAACTTTTGTTTACAGGGAATTGATTTACAAAGTGCCTATATCTCAGGCTATGAAGATGAAATGAAAGCACGCATACTAAGCACGTAGAGTAGTTGAAAACAAGTGAAGGGCCCATGTGTAAACATTAACATTTAGACTTCACATTAATTATCACAGAAGCACTTCAAAGACTTCCTGCCAATAACCTGAACCATAGACATTTGTTTGATTAAATGTACTCGCTTTATAAAAAATGTCAACAAGACAAAAGCCCCTAAGCAAATCTTTGCACATAGGATTTCCTACCCATCAGAAACAACACCTTTTGCTCCACACATTTATAGATGGACTTATAGAAAGGAACACTTAGTAATAGTACAAAACTGCTGGTGAACTCCTCGATGGGTAATCTGAAAGACAACTGTACTAAGATACATTTGTGGGACAGAAGCTCCATGGTTAAGTAACACACGATACTATTAGAAACCTTCAAGAAATACAGTTTCCCAGAATATAAAATGCTTGGCCTACAGATTCTCAATCTGGTCACAGCTAACCAGCGTAGCCACAAACACCATTAATCTGGGACAAGCCGCATTAAGGATTTCCTTGCCAGGCGAGTTTTCAAATGCAGTTTGGACACACAGACAAGTGGACTTTCAGAAGCGCACAAAAATAAAGTAAATTGGATTTTCGGCAATGCCACTTTCACCTTGTTAAGCAACTGTAACTCACTAAACATGGGTAAATACCCATAAGAACGGACAAGAAATTAAAGGTTTTCAGTTATCCTGCACTGCTCAGAAACGATGCAGGTTTTAAATAAATTGCTGAGGTAGCCTGGGGGGGGGGGGGAACCAGGCATTCCATTTAAAATATGCCTGCAGGATCCATGTTTACAGAAAGGACAAGTTGGGCACAATTAAGTGGTTTTATTCTTACAAAAAAAAAAGTCCACAAGACAATGGATAAATAGCTACAAAGGACAAGATCCATACTAATACTGGTCCTTTTAAAGAACAGACTGATTTACAAACTTAAGCGATACGTTGCACCAGAGTCACCTGTATCCATTAGACTTTTAAACAGCCTAAAAAAAAGTAGAAGCTAAACAAAAAGCCTGTTGCTATAGGAAACTGCATTTGTGAAAATTCTAGTAAGTATGTTCTTATGTGGTGCATACAGTCCACAGAGTGTGTGTTGTGAGAAGGGTGGCTGGGTCACCTACATATTGCATAGTAAAGGGGTATAGTCCTAGTGAACATGGGTGCAGTTCTAAGCAAAGTGTGTTCTATTTGTAACCAGGCTACTCAAAATACTTCATATTCGTAATGAGAGCGTTTCCTCACAACGTAGCCCCTCAGGACAGAAAAACCTGAAACGTTTCTGCTGCCAAGAGTTAAGCGCCCTGGCAACTCGACTTTAAAAATTAAAAATTTTCCACATACCTGAAAAAAACTGTACAATCTCTTCTTTGCTACAACCGAAGGGAAGACCACGGAGACGGACAAAGCCATCATTTTCTGTATCTGGGCTGTTAGGACCCGTATGTTTTAGAACCCAGTCCATTTCAACGCTGTTTGATTTGAAAACTGCAAAAAAAAAAAAGAAAAAATAGTTACAAGCGTGTAGCGGTAGGCGGGAAATATTACTGTAATAATTAAAAAAAAAAAAAGGGTAGTTTCATCTGATTTTACCATTCTTGATATCGCTAATAAATTCAGGGCTGCTGAAGGGTTTTGTTTTTCCCTTGCAAATAAAAACCAATACAATTGTGTATCAAGACGGAGAACTTTTCGGGTATGGCAAGGTAGTTTCAAAACAGGGATATCTTTTTAGAGACCTACATTTTTCGGGGGGGTATAGTTTTCCTTTAAAGGGCAAATAAAGGCAAAAAATGTAATCCCATTTTTACTTTATTTAATGAAAAAGAAACGTATCTCCAATATACTGTGATTAAAAAATGTGTACCGTTTTTATAAAAAAAAAACCTGACCGTATGTAGTGAAATTCTCCCTGCATTTACTGCTGTGGATAGGAATTGCCAGACATCCCTAACTGCTGTGCGGGGAAACAATCATACTTAGGAACAGTAGGGGGAGCCCTGCATTACTTCCCAGCAGTGCAGAACTCCAGAAGCTTTGTTGTTTCCCTGTGGAGCAGTTGGTGACTGTGTAGAGATTTGTATTGGATTTTATTTTTGCCTTTACATCCCCTTTACTGTTTCCAGCTCTAGTTGCAGGGACAAAGATCATGGAGCCAGATTTCAACAGATAAACTGGGATTCTATATACAGAATATTTTGCTGCAGCCACGGGTTCTGGAGAGTTGAAAAGGTTTGTATTAAACAATACACCGGATCCAGGAAGAAGTGGTTGGAAGAGAAGATGGCCCCTGTGAACTTCGCTGGAGGGGTCCTACACAGAGGGGTAAGTAGCGACTTAGGGGATATAGCCCGGGGGGGGTTTCAGCGTCAGGGGTTGAATTCCCCTTTAAAGGGGAAGACAGCAGATTAGA
The DNA here is from genome assembly GCA_024363595.1 of Xenopus borealis. Lineage (NCBI taxonomy): Eukaryota > Metazoa > Chordata > Amphibia > Anura > Pipidae > Xenopus > Xenopus borealis. Next base: position 107,419,100 of record CM044436.1, read on the forward strand.
ATAAAACAACCTACATTTAAAAAGGAACAATGTGTGTGTTGCTAGGAAACCGAGGTGTCACAACCGCAACACGCACCTTCCATTAGAGACCCCTGCAGCTCCATTTTTTTTGCAACCCGTATTCTTACCCGCCTCCCGACCTGCAATAACTTATCCGCAACCCGGACCTGCAACCTACTGGCCATCAAGAATCAGGAAGTGCGGTCATTGTAACCGGAAGTGCCCTCATCAGAAGTAGGTGTGGCCAGAAAAAACAAGTACAAATTGCTACTGAGAAGACCCACGGCCCGACCCGCAAACCTCCATCTATACCCGCACCGTGAAATTCTACCTTCAAACCACAGGGTACCCGACCCACTGCAGGACTCTTACCTTCTACATATCGGTGGGCCATTGTTGCTCTGTCTTTCTTCAGGGCCAGTTTCAGGTCATCTTCAGTTTCAAACTCAACAAAAGCCTCCCCGCTAGACCTTCCTTCCCGCGTATAGATGAAGTGAATCCCCCTTATGCCAGTCGCAATTTTTCCTTCTGTGGAAGATAAAAAAAGAGTAGAGAATTAAAATAAAACAGCTGTTAACAGAGACCGACCATATCCAACTCCTCAATATTTTTTTTGAGGAGGTGGATATGGTCTCTGTTAATATATATATATTTCTCTTACCAGAAAAGAAATTCTCCATCTCATCGTGAGAACAAGACCAGGGAAGGCCGCGCACCTTCACCACAAACCCATCGGAGCATTCGGAGGTGGACATTTTGCCGCTACGTTTAGGAAAGGGGAGGAGTCAACTGAAAAGACACGTGATTACAATGATTAGAGACAAAATGGCGATCAAGGAAACGGGCGGCCTACACGCTAGCCATGCACACAATGCCCACGCAGTGAAATGTAGTAGTTTAGTGTTGCGCCTGCACAAATTATAACGTTAATGATTACTTCTGAAGCAGGCAGCGGATGAATTCAGTCGATGAATGATACCGGCCGACGAGCACTCTCTCTCACGGATAACAAAAGAACTGATAGGCCGCTAATAAAGACAACTAGCTACAACAGAACACGCTCTGAACGAAGACTCCACGTGGATAAAGATTCTTAAATCACCACCAAACCCGTAGTGTAAGCTTACCGCTCTCGCCGCTGAACACGATGAACTTGCGCAGCAGTGTGACTAAAACCAACACAGCGCTTGGGTTATTGTAATAATGAACACAACGCATGCGCATTGGAACCGTGACTAAAACACGCCCTCGCTCTTTGTCTCCTCCCACATAGCTTTCAGCGGGATTGTTTTTTTTTTCTCTGATGCTGGCGCTGGGTTTGTGTTTCTTAGAAGCAGGATAACAAACGTTAACGGATCAGTAGCACAAAAATCTAACGCAGGGCTGCCCTTAACTAGTGAAACTGATGTATTTGCCTCACAAACACAATATTGTTTATATTAATAAGCTGCAGTGCAGCAATGGAGGCGGACATTCAAAGGATAAAAGGCTCAACATTACACAGCAGATACATATCTCCCAAGTGTCGCGTTTTTCGCAGTATTTTACCGGCCAGGCCGGTATTTTTTTTTTTTGGTTGATCCCAATGTTATTAATAAGAAAAAAAGATAAATATATGGGAAGGCCGGTATTTTTTCAAGAAAAGGTGGCAACCCTATGTGTGAGACCAGGGTCAGACTGGGCCGGCGGGAGGGGTTTCATTTTACCAGCCTGGCCGGTGTAGGGTTGCCACCTTTTCTTGAAAAAAATACCGGCCTTCCTATATATAGGTATCTGTTTTTCCTATTAATAACATTGGGATCAACCATCAAAAATACCTGCAAGTAGGGTTGCCACCTGGCCAGTATTTTTGATGGTTGATCCCAATGTTGTTAATAGGAAAAAAACATAAATATATGTGAAGGCCAGTATTTTTTTCAAGAAAAAGTGGCAACCCTACTTGCAAGGCCAGTAAAATAAACGGCCAGGTGGCAACACTAAGTGGGCCCCCAGCTCTAGTGGGCCCCGCCAGCCCAGATCTGCTCCCTAGGTTTCTTTCCAGGGCTTCTGCCTCAGGGCCCCTCCTCCAAACCATGAGTGCTACTGCCTCAGGGCCTTCAGTCTGGCAACTGCGCTGCCACGTGTGTGCATGTAAGAGCGCGCTCACAGATGCACATCAGCACAGTTTTTTGCCGTAACCAAACACTACGGGGTGGGTTGCTGGATGTGAGGCAGCAGCCCTCAGAGTCCAGAGGGGGCCCCAGGCAAGCGTTTTACCGTCCAGCAGTGGCCCCAGGCCCCCCAGTCCGACCCTGTGCAAGACAGAGTGTTTGAGAGAGAACGGGAGATTGAGTGAGTGACAGGGCTGCCACCCGGCCGGTATTTTTATAGCCAGTAAAATGCCTGCTGGGTCTCGTATTACAAATTTACCAGCAATGCAGTTGCCGGTAATTTGTAATACCCTTTTAAAAAAGCCCTTGGCCTGCCCCAATTCACGCAGAACTTACCTCACAACTGTCCCGTTTTTAGAGGGACAGTCCCTCTTTTGACAGCTCAATCCATAGTCCCTTATTTGTACTGGAAAGTCCTGTTTTTCTTTGCTCTGAACAGCCAGAAAAAGAAACAAAGTTTCTAAGTTAATTGGCTTTTGGTAGAGAGTCCAGAACAGCTGCAGCAGAAGATAAGATACTTTTGTAACAATTTCTCTGTCTGTGAGAAAGAGTGAGCTTGAATGTGAGTGAATGAGAAGGTGTGAGAGTAAAAGAGTGTGAGTGAATGAGAAAGTGAGAGTGAGAAAGAGATAGTGAGTGAATGAGTGAGCAGAGTTTGAGAGAGATTGTGAGAGAGTGAGTGAGAGTGTGTTTGAGTGTAAGAAAGATAGTGTCGGCAGCTTATTGGCCCATGTGTGGGGCCATCCGACGGGCTTCCCCGATCAATATCTGGCCGAAAGTCAGCCAGATCTCTATCGGGCATTATGATCCAATCATTGGGCCCTAGGGCCCACGATCGGATCAGCCCGATATAGCCTACCTCAATGTGGGCATATCAGGGAGAACAATGGATTTCAGTGCAGAATTCTGCTGAAGCAGCACTATTAACTGATGTGTTTTGAAAAAACATGTTTTCGCATGACAGTATCCCGTTAACTGTTCTAAATTGATATATTTAGTTGATACATTTGTTATCTTTGACCTTCCTGAGAAGAATCCCTGGGTTTCAGTAAAGGCAGCTGTTTTTGATACAATAGTTTGAGAATTGATACAATAGTTGCTAATATTCCATAGATGTTACTGAGAAATGTATCAACTAATTGTATCAATTAAATGTAGCAAATTGTAACAGTTCAGATGCTCTTGGATCACTGAGCTGTCAGACTGACAGACACCAACACTAAAGGGGTTGTTGTTTTCAGATAGACCACCAGAAATAACAACTTTTTCCAATTTCTGTATATTTTCTATTTGTAACTGGTTTTCGAATATTGAAGTGTAAAGTGTCATTTTTTTTTTTCACCTTCTAAAGCAGCTCCGACCCCCGCAACTGTTCAAAACTGATACATTTAATGGATACATTTCTTATCTTTGTCCCTGCTGAGCATAATCTCTGGATTTTATTACAGGCAGCTGTTAGAATTGATACAATAGTTGCTAATACTACAGAAATGCTGCTGAGAAATGGATCAATTAAATGTTGCAAAATTGTAACAGTTTAGAGTCTGCACCTGAATTACTGAGCTGCCAGACTCAAACTCAAACACCAGAAACACCAACATTCAACTTTATACTTTTGGAAAAACAGTAAAAGATAAATAATGGAAAGTAATTGAAAAAAGTCTTTGTTTCTGGGGAACAATTTGAAAACAACTGAACAGAAAAAAGTGTTTGGAAGGTGAACAAACCCTTTAAAGGGCACCTGTGGGTAAAAATGTTAACCAAAGGTGCGGGCTGATAGAGCCCCCATTCTGGTTGGGGATAAAGTAATATTTTAAAAAAATGCCCCCCACCAGCGCTAGGCTATCCGCACCAGCAGGGAGCAGCCATGTCTGGTCACTCGCACATGCATAATGAAAACTGTCCTGAACTGCGCAGTATGGGCATGCGAGTGAGGTCACACTCGCTTTATGCAGAAGGTAAAATTTTACAGGCCAGTGGTGGGGGCCTGGAACTAAAGGGGTGGGCTGTGATGCAAAAAGGGGTGGGCTGTGATACAAAAAAGGGGCGGGGACTCGATTTGTGCCGCAAAAGGGATGGGGTCACGTTGTGGATGGCCAAAAGACAAAGAAAAGGTACGTTTCCACTGGAGGGCCAAGGGCTTTTGTTAAGGGTATTACAAATTACCGGCAACTACATGGTTGCAGTTATTTGGTAATATCAGACCTGGCCTTGGCAGGAGTTTTATCGGCTAGGCCGGTAAAATACCAGCTGGGTGGCAACCCTAAATCCCAGTAGAGCTTTGCAGCTTTGCGCTTGCCCCCTCCAGAGAGGATCCAGCATGCCTTACCCCCATCCCCACCAAGACCCCCCCTCCCTCCTCCCCCCAGCCTAAGTGTTACCTAGGGTTGCCACCTTTTGAAAATTTCCTTACCGGCCGGCGGGGGCGGAGCCAAAAGGGGGCGCGGCTTGATGTCAAAGGGGCGCGGCTTGATGTCAAAGGGGGCACGGCGTGATGTCAAAGGGGGCGGAGCCACGCGAGCGATCGGCTGAATACGCGAGAAAGGTACGTTTTTCATTGGATTTAAGGCAAGGCAAGCTCCATTTTTAAGGGGTATTACAAATTTACTGGCAGCTACATTTCCGGTAAATTTGTAATACCGGCCTTGGCTGGTGTTTTACCGGCTAGGCCGGTAAAATACCGGCCGGGTGGCAACCCTAGTGTTACCCCAGGCAAATGCCCCTAACATTTTACTAACCCCTTGGTGTAGATTCAGGTATCAGAGTTCACGGGTGCCATCTTCAGCCGCTTTAGTAATCTTCGGAATGAGAGTGGAATGGTGGCCTATTCGCAGTTGGAGCAATTTTTTGCTTTGCAACTACTGAGCATGCACTGAAACTCACGAAAATTGCCTACACGACTGTCTCACTCCGGAGGATGAAGATGGCGTCCGTGAACGCCAATGCCTGACTCTGCACCGAGGAAAAAGGAAAACATTAAGGGACTTTGCCCAGGGTAATGCTAAGACGCAAAGATCCGATCGTATGAATCCTAGATTCTTGCCATGGCGATCGCTCGTTCAGTTTATCGGACAGTTTGAAAGATTTCTGGCGACTGCTGATCATATCACTGCATGTATTGCCGATTGGAAGATTTTCAGTCGGAGGCTGTCACCAGCTTCGACGGACATAAACTTTCATACAATTGCTGTCAGGGGCTGATCATCGTCTGATCTGTTCTTTTACTACTTTATTTAAACTAAAGGTTAGTGACAGGTTGGGAGATTGGGATGTCCGATCATTCGATGCTTTGAACGATCTTTGTGTCCATGGCCAGCTTTAGGCTGGGGGGAGGAGGGAGGGGGGTCATGGTGGAGTATGGTTTTTTTTTTTTTAATTTAGAATTGAATTCTCCTTTAAAGGAGAACTAAACCCCTAATTTAAAAAGAAACCCTACCCCCTACCCTACATAGACCCTGCTCCCCCCAGCCTAGCTGCTACCCATGGCAAATGCCCCTAACTATTTACTTACCCCTCAGTGCAGATTCAGGGCATTGGAATTCATGGGCGACATCTTCTTCTCATTGGTAATCTTTGGTGCTTCGGCAATTTCCTTGACTTATGGCTCATGTACAGTTGTTGCGAATGTTTGCAACAACTGCATATGCTCCAATACGCTGCTCTCTTCCTGGAGATTAACGAATTGGCTGAAGATGCAGCCATGAACTCTGATGCCTGAATCTGCACTGAGGGGTAAGTACAGGGCAGGATTTGTGGAGAGGCCACAAAATCCCAGGCCTAGGGCGGCAAAAATTTAGGGACGGCATGCCGCTAGGGTTGCCACCTTTTCTGCAAAAAAATACCGGCCTTCCTATATTTTTGTTGTTTTGTTCTGTTAATAACATTGGCAATTTGGCATCAAGCATTGTTTTTACCTGCCAGGCCTGGGCTGCATGGCAACCCTACATGCCGCCCAGCCGCATCCCTAAGTACATCCCTAAATACAGGCCACTTGAAAAAACAGGCGCACTGGGGAGCTTCGGTCGCCTGTGTTTCCAAGTGGCCTGTATTTTACTGGCCTGGCCTGTATTTTTGATGTTTGTTCCCAATGTTATTAAAGGGGTGGTTCACCTTCAAGTTAACTTTTCAATTGGTCTTCATTATTTATTTTTCATAGTTTGTTAATGATTTGCAATTTTCTTCAGTTTCTTTGCTGCTTTCAAATGGGGGTCACTGACACCATCTAAAAACAAATGCTCTGTAAGACTACAAACGTATTGGTTACTTTTTATTACTTATCTTTCTATTCAGTCCCTGCCCTATTCATATTCCAGTCTCTTATTCAAATCAATGCAGGGTTGCTGGGGCAATTTGTACCCTAGAAACCAAATTGCTGACACTGCAAACTAGAGAGCTGCTGAATAAAAAGCTAAATAACTATAAAACCACAAACAATGAAAAATGAAAACCAATTGCAAATTGTCTCAGAATATCACTCTCTACATTATACTAAAAGTTCACTCAAAGGTGAACAACCCCTTTAATAGGGGGAGAAAAAAGATAAATATATAGGAAGGCCATCTTTTCTTAAAAAAAAAAAAAAATACCAGTCTTCCTATATATTTTTCTTGTTTTCCTATTAATAGCATTTGGATCAAACATCAAAAATACCGGTCAGACTAGTAAAATACCGGCCAGGTGGCAACCCTACAACCATAGTGGGGGCATGCACGCTGAAGGGCCGGACCAAAGCTCCCCAGTGCGCCCGTGTTTCCAAGTGCTCTCACGCAGCCGGCGCTATGACCCTGCGGCGGAAGCAGGCGGGTGGGGGCTAGGGTTGCCACCTGGCCAGTATTTTACTGGCTTGGCCTGTATCTTTGATGTTTGTTCCCAATGTTATTAATAGAAAAAAAAGATAAATATATAGGAAGGCCAGTATTTTTTTCAAGAAAAGGTGGCAACCATACGCCCTTGGGGCGCCGCTACTCCAAATGCTGCCCTGGGTAAGTAAAACATTAGGAGCATTTTCCCAGGGCAGGAGTTAGGCTGAGGGGAGCAGGGAGGGGGTCTATGTAGGGTAGGGTTTTTTCTTTCTTATAAATAAGGGTTTAGTTATCCTTTAAACAGCATTTAATTCCCAAGAATCTGGCTTAGTTTAGTTACAATTGTATTTAAGTGCAGAGGGTTATCATTCTAGCTACGTTGCTTAAAGACTCCTTTTTTCATTTTATTATATAACTTTTCCTGTTGGCTTTCATGGGGGGAGGGGGGATTCCAAGAAGCGCTGTTGCAGGATGCGCTGTCAAAATTTGGAATATACCACCACAAAAAGGGGGACAGGCAGCTGTGAGGTATTTTGTCTTCCATAATTATTCTTTGTAACTGCAGATTATGATTCGAGAATAAGCCACGCAACCTAACAGATCACTCGTTTTCACGTAAACCCGACCCGAAAGAACAAAAGGCAACAAACGAGTAACGAGTCCATCAGCATCTCTAGGAAACCCGGGCGCTCAGTGGCCGAAATTATTGGCCAGCCCCTCAGCTCTCATTGGTTGCTGGTCGGCAGCGGGCGCTCAGTGGCTGAAAGTATGGGTCAGCCCCTCGCTTCTCATTGGTTGCTGGTCGGCAGCGGGAGCTCAGTGGCTGAAATTACTGGCGCGCCAGTAGAAGGGATTAGACTGTCAAGGAAATAAGGATTGTGCAGCTGTGCATGTGTCTGTGGTGTAGCTATGGCGACTCCCCCTAAGAGAATGTGTCACAGTCCCGTCTTTAACAGCAGTTTTGAGAAAAGAGTCAAGAAGCTTTCCATCGAAGGCAATATTGGTAAGGATATGAGGTGAACAGCGCGTAGTGACATGTGTGAGTAGGATCCGTGACCTTCTTTCTGCGCCGGTGTATAATGGCAATGTGTCACGTGACAGGCCGCAACGCTTGAGAGTTTAGCGATAAAATATTTTATAAATGCGCAATTTTGTCATTGCCCCTTCCGCTGCCCGCCTGAGGCGAAGTAGTTCTGTGTTCTGAATACTGTTGTTACTTTTTTGCCTCGCTGTGCTATTGCTGTGTCTGTCTTTACCGCCTGTCAATGATAAATTGATAAATGTCTTTCCAACAGCTGCAGGGAAATCCACGTTTGTGCGAATCCTAGAAAAGGCCAGCGACGAATGGGAGGTTGTTCCAGAACCAATTGCCAAATGGTGTAACGTGCAAACCACCGGGAATGAAAACGAGGCAATTATTATTTTTTTTTTAATCTTTTAGTTCAATGCCAAACGTTTTAGGCTCTGCTGGACCACCATGTGAAAAAGAGATTTTTTTTTTTTTTGCACATACAATCAAATGTTAAAGGAAAACTCCACAAAAACATAACTTAAAGGGATACTGTCATGGGAAAACCTGCTTATTTCAGTTAATAGTGCTGCTCCAGTAGACTTCTGCACTGAAATCCATTTCTCAAAAGAGCAAACAGATTTTTTTATATTTCATTTTGAAATCTGACATGGGGCTAGACAATTTGTCGGTTTCCCAGCTGCCTCTGGTCATGTGACTAGTGCCAGCACTTTAGGAGGGAACGGCTTTCTGGCAGGCTGTTGTTTTTCCTTCTCAATGTAACTGAAATATACCATGATGGTATCACTTTAAAGGATCAGTAACATCAAATTTTTTTTTTTATTAAAAAAAAAAATAGTGTAGAACGAAAAAGACACATATATATATATATTTAAACTTTTAAATAGCGAACTCTTTATTAAGAAATAACTTGCCGAACCTCTTCAGAAAAGGCAACAATCCATCATGCAGCGCTCTGTTTATGCTCCCTGGCTATCTCCTATAAGGGAAGCAGGGAGGAGAAATCGAGCACCACGTGATGCATCACCTTTTCTGAAGAGGAGTTATTTTCTTAAAGGCTTGGCTGTTTAAAAGTTTAATATGTCTGTTTTTGTTTTTTTGTTCTACACTAACAAATTTTTTTAAAAAAAATTGTTGCTGGTCATTTAAAGGCAGCTGTTAAAAACTGATAAAATAGTTTCTAATAATCCAAAGATGCTGCTGAGAAATGGATCAACTAATCAGTTTATAGTCTGCACCTGAATTACTCTACAGACTCAAACACCAGAGACACCAACATTCAACTTTAATCTTAGATTTTGGAAAAACATTAAAAAATAAAGACTGGAAAGTAAATGGGAGAAAAAGTCTTTATTTCCGGGGAGCAATCCGAAAACAACAGAATTGAAAAAAGTGTTAAGCTGGCCATAGACGCAAAGATCCGATCGTAAGATGATTCCACGATCGGATCTTTGCATCTCCCGACCTGCTCCCGACCTGTCACTAACCTTCAGATCAACTAAAGTAGTAAAAAGCACAGACAGCTGACGTTCTGCCCCTGACAAGGATCCTACGAAAGTTGTACGATTAAAAACCTAGTGACGGTCTCCCACTGAAAATCGTACGATCTGCAATAGACGCAAAGATATTATCGCCAGCCGACAAAAAATTTCTAACCTGGCCGATCGACCAAACGACCGATCGGCATGGCACGACAAATGTCGGAGCACTCCACACACGATCCGAAAGTCGTACGATAGTCGTACAAATCCTCGATTCGTACGACCAAGTCGTTGCGTCTATGGCCAGCTTTAGGAAGGTGAACCTTTAAGCTTTTTGAAAAGTCAACCTAATTTCAAGCAATTTTGCAATATACATCAATTAAAAAATATGCAGACATTTCATGATTTTTTAATGGTTTCTGACCGTTCCCTAAGCCTAGCCCCCTCATACTGATCTGTCCGACTACTGTTCCTTTGCTTTAGCATCCATCTGTTCTCCACTTGCATCCTCCAATCCCACAATTTCTTACACTTTCAATCAGGAAAGGAACATCACAGTGCAATGCATTGTGGGTTATGTAGTCCCTGCATGCTGTCTGTAAGTCATTTTATTATAATGCCACCCGTAAGTCATTTTATTATAATGGCAGCCCTGTATTTGTTTATCCGTAATGGAGAAGATCAGGATTCCAGTTGCACAATGTCGGTGGGAGCAAAATGCAGTCTGCAGTGTTTGCAAGAAATTTCTCTGCATATATTTGCCTGTTTGGCTACAGCCAATACCTTGCTAGCTATTTTTGGCAATGTAAAACTGAACTTTAGGGACTCAACAGTATTTTTTGTTTCCATCCAGGAGCTGACCACTTCTCAGAAGAGCGGAGGAAATTTGCTACAAATGCTGTACGATAAACCTACCCGGTGGGCTTATACATTTCAAACCTATGCTTGCCTTAGCAGAGTGAGGGCACAGCTGAAAACACCATCCCCTAAGATACTTGAAGCAGAACATCCTGTGCAATTTTTTGAAAGATCTGTGTATAGTGATCGGTAAGAATATAGTTGTTTTTATGGTTGCACCATTCTGTGAATCTTTGCAACTAAAATTACTACTAAACTATACTGCAACCATGTTTAAGCTCAGTATAAAGTTACTTTTATTTTTCTTTTCTCATATTTTACAGAGATGTAATCAAAAATGCTTTTTATTCCCCCCCCCAGGTATGTTTTTGCTTCCAGTTTATTTGAATCTCAAAAGATGAATGAAACTGAGTGGGCCATTTATCAAGACTGGCATACATGGTTCCTAAATCAGTTTGAATCTGATATTGACTTGGATGGAATAATCTACCTCAGAGCTACACCAGAGGTAAGAAACTGCACAATTGTAAGACATATAGGGGTATATTTATCAAAGAGTGAAGTTAAGAGTGAAGTTCCGCCGCTAGAGGGATATTCCGCAGCTGTAAATTAATTTCTATGAGATTTTTGAATGCGTATTTATCAAAGGGTGAAACTTCACTTCACCCTTTGATAAATACGCCTTTCAAAATCCCATAGAAATGAATTGAGAGCTGTGGAAATTCCCTCTAGTGGCGGAACTTCCCTCTGATGAATTTCCCCCATAGTTTGGCAGTCTGTTTTCTGGCAGTGAGAAAATGTGTAAACTACAAGTTCCATTTAAGACACACAAGGCAGTGCAGCAGGGTTATAAAAGCAGCTAGAGATTAAATTTAGTTCTCATTCATTTCTTATTTGCTTTGCTAAACTATACCTTTGGAAGTTTTTAAAGGGTATGTAAAGGCAAAAAAAAAAAAATAATAATTTCTTTAATCAAAAAGAAACCTCTCCAATATACTTTAATTAAAACGTGTGCTGTTTTTTATAAGAAACCTGAATGTTTGCAGTGAAATGCTCCCTTCATTTACTGCTGTGGATAGACAGTCCCTAACTGCTCTGCATGGAAACAATCATACTTATGAACAGTAGGGGGAGCCCTGCCTTACTTCCCAGTCGTGCAGAACTCCAGCAGCTTTGTTTGTTTCCCTGTAGAGCAGCCGGCGACTGTGTAGAGATTTGTATTGGATTTTATTTTTGCCTTTACATCCCCTTTACCGTTTTCCAACTCCAGCTGCAGGGACAAAGATCATGGAGCCTGATATAAACAGATAAACTGGGATTCTATTTGGAGGATTATTTAGCTGCAGAAAGTTGGATAACACAGGACCCAGTGCAGACTGTATATTCTGATTATTAATCAGTCTTTCTGTATCGGCTTCTGGCAGATATTATTTCACTTGTGCTGTTTTGATAATTTAAGACGATCCCAAAGCAGCACAGGTCACACTGAGCATGTGCAGGGTCATGCGAAGATGTTTAACAAAGTTACAAGATGGTGACCCCCGTGTGGCCACCTTTTGAAAAGCATAAATAATTTGTTTTATTAGGCTTCTGGTGCAGTACGTTTATGTTTAGTATACAAAATACAGCATTTCTAGCCTTTATTCCATTTTAGACTTCCCCTTTTAAATAGGCGTTTGGCTGCTTCCCCACACCTTTAGTGGGAGCTGTCCCTATCTTGTACATTCCGTATTAACATAGGCAACGTGTTCAAACGCATGAGATGGCAATCCCCATCTTTGTTAACTTTTTATAACTCATTATTTAGGGGCAGATCTATCAAAGTGTGAGATTAGAACTCCCCACAGAAAAACTGTTTCTAGAAATCCCATAGGAATGACTAGAAAGTGAGTGTGTTCTTGGGTGTGTTCTAATCTCACACTTGTGTAAATCTGGTCCTAAATAAATGATTGGTGGAGAAATGTCTGAGCTTTTAGATCTCTGACACAAAACATCCATTGTCTGTATCTGCAACTGCACCCCCACTTTGCTGGCCGACTAGTTTCATGTATGAATGATTAAAACAAGTAAAGCACAATATGCAGCATTCTTTACAATTTGTTTAGTAGTGCTTTGGTCACAAAAAAAAATAGTGGTTCGTTAATTGTGTGTCCAGCTATGATAACACATAAAAAAATAAAATAAAACCATATTCACATTACCAAATATCCTTTCTGAGTTGACCTACACTACCACCAAGCACATGGAGCACAGCAGGAATTATAGTGCACTTGTTTTCCCTTATAAAAAGCTTTAGATGGTTCTTAAAGGGGATCTTTCACAAAAATGAAAATTTAAGCTTCACCGTACTAAGTATTCTAAATTTAATCAGTTTAAAAAATACTGTACTGTTTCTGAAATAATCAAGTTCATCTTCACTGTATCTCTATAGTCCTCTGTATCTCATCATTCTGTTTCATTCAGGAGTTGGGTATCGGATGAATGATCCAATATATCTTATAGGAGGCTCCTTTAAAATAACCAGACATCGTGTCTCTCTATATGCAGAATTTGTGCAAAAGGCATTGATTTTGTTTGTTGTGGAATCTATTGGCATGAGCTCTAATACTTCTGCTAGGAAAGGAAGCTCCCCTATAAGATATATTGGATCTAACTGTCAATAAGTAACTGTCACCCAACTGCTGCATGAAGACAGAATGAAGAGAAACAGATGCTGAGAGAGTAACTGTGAAGATAAAGTTGGACTGTTTAGAAATGATGCAGAATATTTGACTGTATTTAGAAAGGTTCTTATTTCAGTATAATGAAGCTTATATTTCATTTTCATGATCGTTTCCATTTAAAGCAGCTGAATTATTAAAGGATAAGTAAACCTTTAAAATAAGTGAAATGTTAAATTCATGAGGGGTTATTCTAAGCACTTTACATTCATTATTTATTTTCTTTTTATTCCAAGATATTAAGGGATACATGTACTGCTAATATGAATTTTTTTTAAACGGCGCCACCTGCTGGTCCGTTTCCCATCAGTCTGACCACTAAGTAGTCAAGGAAGTTGTCAGGAGAAAGAGTCTGCTCTGATGTTCTTCTGCTTAGGAAAGATGAGAGAGGTTTCTAATTGTATTCCTAAGCAGAATAACCTCAGAGCAGCCTCCTTTCTCCAGCAGATGGCGCTGTTGTAACAATTCATTCATATTAACAGTACATGTATGCCTTAAATATCTTGGAATCAAAAGAAAATAAAGAATGAATGTAAATTTAAAAAAAGTGATTAGAATAGCCATTCGCTTATTTTAAAGGTTTACTTATTTTAAGTGTGAATTTGCTTCCTGTATCTCAGACCTAAAGCCAATGCCGAAATTTTTAAAATGTATTTTCTACATCTGTTCCAACAGAAATGTATGGATAGGTTACACACTCGTGGTAGAGAAGAGGAGCAAGGCATTGAACTTGAATACTTGGACAGTTTACATTACAAGCACGAGTCCTGGCTTTATGACAGAACAATGTTGTAAGTACTTGAAAATTGTTAGTTTAAACAAAATATTTGCCTACTATCTTATGCGCCCCCCATAAGCTCAGCATACCCCTTTATTGAACAAGATACAAGTGGCTAGTGCTTTGTGCTGAATATACACTTATTTTAATTGCAAAAAATCTTTCTGGTTTTTATCTTTACATCTTCAGCTAAACTGGATTTGACACTACTCCATGTTTGGTCCTATTGAGGTACAGGTATGGGATCTGTTATCCTTAAACCAGTTATCAAGAAAGCTCTGAGTTACGGAAATGTGGCCTTGCATAGACTCCATTATAATGAAATAATCAATATGTTAAAACATTTTTTTTCCTTTTTGTCTGAAACAATAACTTTTACTTGAACCCAACGAAGATATAATTAATCCTTATTGGAAGCAAAACCAGTTTATTGTTTACACGATTTTCTACTAGGCTTGAGGCATGAAAATCCAAATTACTGAAAGATCCATTATCCAGAAAGCCCCAAGCATTCTGGATAACTGGTCCCATACCTGTAGTTGATTAATACATTCCCAGTCCATTCTGTATTGGCAATGTCACAAGAGCAAACATGCTGTAGCTTCCGTTTCCATTTTGCTCCCAGTTTAGCTCAAACCATCCCCCCCCATTCATTCAAACCTTTTTAATTAAACTTGTGTTTAACCCTCCCATCCCCCTTCTTTAATTAGCCAGTTGGAAAGCATGGATAAAAGTAATGTTACTGGGCTATATCACAAATGCAGAATGGGGTGTCATTTTATATGCATTTTTTTCTCAGGATGGATTTTGAAAACCTGCAGCACAGGCCAGTTTTGGTTTTGGATGTTAATGACGACTTCAAAAATGATGAAATCAAACAGGAAGCGTTGCTTGACAAAGTAAGCCCGTTTACACAAAATGTAACATTGTACTGAAACATTTATTGTACTTTTAACATTAAAATGTTCTTTAATTACAGGTAAAGGAATTTTTGGCTTCCCTCTAATCTTGTGTGAAGAAAAGAAGACTTCCTATATTGGTTCAAACATTTCCTTACCCACCCAATTGATTTGACTGGAGTTCCGTTAAAATAATGTTTATATTATTCGCCATAAAGTAGGATATATGGGTTCCTTTAATGTTCCTTAGGTACATTAAAGTTTGGGGTTGTAACTTTTGACCACTCTTCTAAATGATATTCCTTACTTGCTGGCATATTTCATGGATAGGAAAACCGTATCTGCAGTGAGTAAACAATAATGCTGAATGCACTTATCCATAAGGGAATGTTGTTATGCTCCAATGAAACTAAAGAAGTAGGCTAGAAATGTTGTACATTATGTTTTGGGCTTCTTTAGCAGTAAAGATCTGTGTCTCCCCAGTAGATGCCCCAGTAGCTCCCCATCTTCTTTTCTGATTCTGATTCACATGCTCTGTGCTGCTGTCACTTACTGAGCTTAGGGACCCACTCACAATATACACCTGATAGTGTCATAGAAATATAGTCACAATATAAGGCTGATTAGTCATTCATACAGATAATCACTACATGGCAGCACAGAAACCAGTGCAATTAGCATCAGCATTTAATAATCAGCCCTGTAGCCTCCGCTTATATTACAGACCAACCTCATTTTCTGTTTGATAATTTGTGACGACCCCTAAGCTTAGCTACTCAGAGCCCACTGAGCATGTGAGTGTTGCAGACACTTTCCAAGATGGTGACCCCCTGTGACAAGTTTGAAGTCCTGGATCATTGCTGCTATTGACAAGCTGAAACTTTAGGGGCTGGTGCAATATGTTAAGTATATAAAACATGGAATGTTTAGTCCTATTAATTTTAAGACTTTCCTTGTCCTTTAAGCTGAAGTAAGAACTTGTCCTTCTTAAAGGAGAATTCAACCTGTAAGCGGGTGAAAAAACTGCCTCATGCCCCTAACTTGTTACTTACCCCTCCTTCCAGGTCCTCTTAAGTGGAGTTCACAGGCGCCATCTTGTGTCTTTCACTCTTCATCCTGTACTGGCCAGCGATTTTGGGAGCATGCACAGGAATCTGCCTGCGTGGAGCTACTGCGCATGTGCTGCAAGTCACAAAATTTCAAATTTATTTTTTTTCAGAAATGTTGTGACTTTCGGCACAGTAGCTCCGCACCAGCAGATTTCTCCTACTGCGCATGCACCTGAAATGCCGGTCAGTACAGGATGAAGAGCGAAAGAGACAAGATGGAGCCTGTGAACTCCGCTGGACAGGACCTGGAAGGAGGGGTGTAAGTAACAAGTTAGGGACATTTGCCTTGGGTGGTTGCAGGTAGGCTTGGAGGGAGGGGGCCTACACAGGGAAGGGTTTTTTTCCCTTTTCACGTTGAATTCTCCTTTTAAAGGAGATATAAACCTTGAAAATTAATATGGCTAAAAATACTATTTTATATACTGAACTTATCTCACCAGCCTAAAGTTTCAGCTTGTCAATAGCAGCAGTGATCCAGGAGTTCTAACTTGTCACAGGGGGTCACCATCTTGGAAAGTATCTGTGATACTCTCATGCTCAGTGGGCTCTGAGCAGCTGTTGAGAAGCTAAGCTTAGGGGTCACTGCAATTTATCAGGAAGAAAATCGATTGGCCTGTAATATAAGCTGATGCTACAGGGCTGGTTATTAAATTCTGATGCTAATGGCACTGGTTTCTGTGCTGCCATGTACTAATTATATGTTTTAAAGGGATGTGAAGGAAAAAAAAATAAATTCCAATTGTTAGGTTTCTTTTTCATTAGAGAAAGTATCTCCAATATACTTTAAGAAACTTGATTGTATGAAATTCCCCCTTTGTTTTACTTGCTCTGAGAGCTGCAGATAGGAAGCTCCAGACAATCCCTAACTGCTCTGCAGGGAAACGGTAATACTTTAGAACAGCAGGGGGGAAACCAGAAATCAAGCCACTTTGTTTGTTTCCCTGTAGAGCAGTCCGTGACTGTGTACAGATTCGCATTAGATTTATTTAATGTTTCCAGCTGCAGGGACAAAGATCATGGAGCCAGATTTAAACAGATATTTAAAGAATTATTTTGCTGCAGCTACTGGTTCTGCAGAGTTGGAGAAAATTTGTATTAAACAATACAAAAATACGCATTAGATTAAATGACAACACAGGACCCAGTGTAGTCTGTATGTTCTGACTATTGATCAGTCTTGCTGTATCGGCTTCTGGAAGATCTATGACTTGGGCTATTATGATTAATTTATGATGATCCCTAAGCAGCCCAAACCACACTGAGCATGTGCACAGTCTTGGTCTTGCAAAGATGTATAACAAAGTTAAAAGATGACAGCCCCCTGTGGCCAACTTTGAAAGCATAAATCATTTGTTTGATTAGGCTTGTGGTGCAGTAAGTTCGTTTATATTTAGTATACAAAATACAGCATTTCCAGTTCCCCTTTAAGTACTAATGCCTTGCGTTTCTATTATATTTGTACTGTATATTGTGAGTGGGTCCCTTAAGCTGGCCATAGACACACAGATCCGATGTATTCATACAATTTTCGGATCTTGCGTAGTGTTCCGACATTTATCTTGCCGCGCCGATTGGTCGTTCAGCCAATCATACAGGTTAAAAGATTTTGGGCGACTGCAGATCATATCTCTGCATGTACTGCTGATCTAACGTCACCAGCTTTGTCGGTCAGAAACTTTCCTATTATCACTATAGGGGCTGAACATGGTCTGATCTTTTACTGCTTTATTTGATCTAAATGGTTAGTGGCAGGTCAGGAGATGAAGACGTATGATATTGAAGGTAGATCTTTGCATCTGTGGCCAGTTTAAGCCGAGTAAGTGACAGCAGCACAGAGCATGTGAATCAGAATCAGAAAAGAAGATGGGGAGCTACTGGGGCATCTACTGGGGAGACGCAGATCTTTACTGATAAAGGGCTGTAGTTGCCTTGGGCTGGTACACAAGCACAAAAAATGATGTAAAGATTTCTAGTCTACGTTTTTTAATTAGGAGAACTAAAGACGTAGACTAGAAATATTTTACATCATACAAAAAGTTAAAAGGTGAACAACCTCGTTAAAGAGGTTTAACGTTTTAACCGTTTTGTATGATTTAAAGGGACCTTTGGAGCATTTGTGATGGTTGGTTTATTTTTTTTAAATCTGGTTTGCAGTTACAGCAACCTTATTGCTAGGGTCCAAAGCTCCCTACTGACTATAAATCCATTTGTATGAGACTAATCTGAATAGGACTGTGCCTGATTAGAAGCGTAATAAAAAACAAACTGCCATTACAATAAGTTTGTAGCCTCAGAGTTTTAGATGGGCTCAGTGACCCCATTTAAATTTCACCCCCCCATATAATAAACCCCCCTACCCCACATAGTTCCATCTACCCTGCTCCCACCTGCATGGGTGATAACTCCATTAATTGCTCCATATCCTGTAATTGCTCCTCATTGCAAAATAAATGCAGCAGAGCTCACTGACACCATCTTCTCTTCGCTAATCTTCGGGGAGTAACCAGTGTATCGGAGTAAGCTCAGTTGAAGTGATCTTCCGGCTCAGAAGAACTGCACATACGCCGAAAGCGTCAAACAGTCGAAGATCTGGAAAAGAGCAAAGAGAAGAAAATGGTGCCCAGGAGCTCTGTTGCTCTTACTTTGCAACGAGGGGTAATTGCAGGATACGGGGCAATTAATGGGGTTATCGTGGAGGGGGACTGTGTTGTAGGGGTTAGTTGGTTTTATTATAGGGGGGGGTTGCATTCTCCTTTAAGATCAAAGAAATCATTCATAAACTATGAAAATGAAGGCCATATTACTGAGATTATATTTGTCCACGTTTCAACATGAAGCACCTGTGCTTTTGCAGCACAAAGCTTGTTTTGTTTCTCCATGTAACATTTGTAAAACCTTGAATGTTTCTCCATATCCGTTGCTCCATAGCAATGCTATGAAATTTGTTTTTCAGACTGTTGTGCCCATGAAGTGGTACTACTACAGAAATACCTGTAGCACTACAGTTTCTCTGTACAGTGAGCTGTAACTTCATACTTTGTCAAATGGTGTCCTTTTACTTCCTCGACTTTGACAAACTCTCCACAAGTGAAATGGCTTGTGTCAATACCCACTAGGGATGCACCAAATCCACTATTTTGGATTTGGCCGAATCCTTCCCGAAAGAGTCAGCTGAATACCGAATCCTAATTTGCATATGCAAATTATCGGTGCGAAGGGGAAAAACCTTTATTTCCTTGTTTTGTGCCAAAAAGTTACACAATTTCTCCTTAGCCCTAATTTGCACATGCAAATTAGGATTCAGTTCGGCCAGGCAGAAGGCTTTGGCCGAATCCTGCTGAAAAAGGCTGAACCCTGGCCGAATCCCAAACCGAATCCTTGATTCGGTACATCCCTAGTACCCACACTTGTTAGGGCAGGGGCACACGAAGCTACTTCTTTCTTTGGTCGACTAATCCCCTCGAACTGCCTCCCCACTGGCTAGAATGTAAATCGCCGGTGGGATGGCACAAGGAACACTTCGTTTTATGAAGTTAACCTCACGAGGAAACTTCGGGTGAACAGAAACCTAAGCTTTGCGAGTGCTATTCCGCCAGTGATCTACACTCAATGGGGAGACAGTTCAGGGAGAGCCATCGCCTGAAGAAGTGATTTGTCGATGGACGACTAATCTCCCCGAGTAGCTTTGTGTGCCCCCTGTCCTTTGAGTTAACTAGTCTGTGTTATTGCTCTGTCTCTGAATGAGCACCTCTGATCTGGCATTAAAATTTACTGCTGCACTTCTCTACAGGAGGGAACATGAACTAGTTGTGTAGGTATGTAGAATACTATTGGTGGGAATAGGGGAAACATGAGGCCTGGCATTGAACTATGCCTTCTACACAGCAAATATTCCCTGCTAAGTGCTGCCAAAGCTGTTATGTTTAAAACTGCTTCCCTAAACACACCTGAACTACACTTTCAGTTGTCCATTAATATGGTTTAATCTTTGTCCATTCATTTATGACCTTTTTAAAGAAGCTTTCAGTTCCCAATGAATTGTAAACGTGTCCATCAAATATTTCTTTTCATGCTTCCCCTGCTCCTTAATAACTTTTTTTTTTCTTAAGTATTCAGACTGTTGACCAAGTCTTGTTTTACTGCGAACTCTAATACGACTGTGATTGTTTTATTTTAAAGCAACTAACCAACAAGTTAACTGAACAGACTGGGGAATACAAACATACAACAACAATTCTGCTTTTGTATTTTGTCTCACTTCTGTGTATTTTCTCTCCTGTTTTGGAGCTCTCTGTAATTTTTGTACATACTAAAAGATATAATGCACATAGCGCATACGACGTTCTGGATACGGCTCATTTGTATTTATCTCTTGCTTCTCTGCATATTGGTGAGTGGAACCATGCCTAAGCTATTGCCACTTTATGCATGTAAATTGCTTATTTACACAGAAATGTTTGACGTAAACTTAAATATTTATATATTTTAAAATGCTTACAATAAAAGTGTAATGTATTTTTTTTTTTTTCTTGATTATGAATTTTTCTGCCCTTAGCCAAAACGTGCAGCATTCTGTGAAGATTAAACACTGTAATGACTGACGGCAGCTAATAGAACACATTAAACGTTACATTTGCTTATTAATAGGAGCTTAAAGGACTTTGACCTTAAATGAGAACTAAAGCTAAATATAAGTGAGACTGCTCAGTAAGTAAATATTGGCACTTGGCAACATAGGAACTTAGAAACGATTGCCATCCGTTTATCCGACAGACAAAACTAATTTCTTGCTGGATGATTTGTGATGAGCCTTAAGATTGGCTTTTCAATGGCTGCGCAGAGCCCACCAGTACATGTTGCAGATGGGAAACATCTGTGACAACTCTAAATATGGATTTTACAGCATTTTAAGAGTTTAGTTCTCCTTTAAAGGTTATGCGTTTTCTCACTACGTTACGAAGTTCCAATGTGGAGTAAAAATAATCTTTACAATAAAAACGTGGCGTGTCTTTAAAAAAAAAAAAAAATAGTGATGCACCGAATCAACTATTAGCGTTTTGGCTGAATCCTTTGTGAAAGATTTGGCAGAATTCTGAACGGAAACCTAATTTCTATATGCAAATTAGGCATTAAAGGAAAAAGTGGAAAGAATGTTTTTACTTCCTTGTCTTGAGACTAGGGATGCACTGAATACAGGATTCATATTCAAATTAGGTCCAGGGAGGGAAATCGCTTGACTTTTTGGCACAAAACAAGGAAGTAAAAAATGTTTTCCCCTTCCCACCCATAATTTACATATGCAAATTAGGGTTCGGTATTTGGACGAATCTTTCGGGAAGGATTCGGGGGTTCGGCCAAATCCAAAATCGTGTATTCGGTGCATCCCTACTTGAGACACACATGATTTCCTTTCCCACACCTAATTTGCATATGCAATTGGTATCCGGTTCGGCAACATGAATTAATCTGAATCCTGCTGAAAGGCCAAATCCTGGATTCGGTGCATCCCTATATCTATCCATTATTATTCATGAAAATACCTGGATTGCTGGCATATCTGTTATGTAAAAGCAGCATATATGAAGATAGCTGCTGAAATTGTGCAAATTTTTTAGATCTTGACGTTCTGTGATGTTCACTACAGAATTATGACAATAAAGGTATGAGATCAGTTATCCAGAAAGCTCTGAAGTACAGGAAGGCCGTCTTCTATAGGCTCTATTATTTCACTCAATGATGGGCGGGCTGGCCTGAAACCCAAGTTCAAGCAGATGACTCCACAAAATCTTTGGATTGAACTTCTGGTGTCTACATTTATAGGCTTTTGTGACATCCCTGTGGTCTATAAATAGATGGGAGGAATGCTGGGTCGGCTGTGGGTCAAATTTTTCTTGTCCCACGATCACTGAAACTTCACTTTCTCTTTAATAAAAACATACTTTACTTGATCCCAACTAAGATACAATTCACCTGTACCAAGGTAAAACCATCCTATTGGGTTTATTTAATTTTTAAATGCATTTTTAGGTAGACTTAAGGTACTGAAATTATGGGAAGATCCCTTGTATGAAAAACTCCAGTTCTCAAGAATTCTGGATAACATTCCTCTACCTCTGCCATTAATGAATGTCGTCCATTGTATATGTTGTTGCAAATCATTCCCGATCTAAACACAATGTGCTCAATTATGCATTGCTGCAGTTGCTTTCTTTTTATTGAGCATTATGTGGGGGTATGACCACTCAGATTGATGTATTGTGGTGATCTTTGGGATATATGAATTTGAGCAAATGTTTATGGAGGGCAGAAAAAAAATTCCTGGGTAATTTAGAAAAACAAAAAAAGGACTTGGACATCAAGTCTGGAAAAATGTTTATTGTAGCTGTGCTGATATTACACCTAACGCGTTTTGGGATTGACTCCCTTAAGCTGGCCATAGACGTAACAATTACGATCTTTCTCGGAAAAGATATTTCCAAGAAAGATCGTTCGTTTCAACACACACGTGTAGAGCTGAATCGTCAAATATACAGGTATAAAACAATAGAATTCTACTTGTATCTGACGATTCAGCACTAACAATGGCCGATGTTCAGGGAGCTTTCAAAGGCATCCGATCAAAATTTTCCGTCCAGTCCGATCAACCAGCCGACCGTTATCTTAATCCTCTGACGATGTCGGTCGGCTCATTTACCACCATACACGCACCGAATATTGTACGAAAATTTGTTTCATATGATATTATCTGTGCGTCTATGGCCACCTTTAGTCATAGGCTTACAGAAGATTGGATACAACTGCTCATTTATGCAAATTACTATAGTGTCCCCTACTGGGCTTTCCGTAAAAAAAAAAAAAAAAGAATTCTTTAATAAATACATTAAAACCATTAATGTTAAAAAAAAATAAAAAAAAAATATATATATATATGTTATTTTAAAAACAATTTTCTTTTAAAAGACCAAACCGTTCCATATGTTATTGTTATTTAGTGCTGGATAAAGGAAAGTCTGTAGGTGTTCAATTATTTAACTCTGGTTTGGAGGAGCCTGTCCCCACTAAGAATCCATCTTTTTTAACTAAATTCATTCAATTCAAACCAGGAATTACTGTGGGGGTGGAAATACAATTTTCTTTTCACATATTTATATAACAATATATGTATTCTCATGAACTTACTAATTGTTTATGAGTCTTGTCCTATTCAGAGACTCTGAATGAATATGATGAGATTCTTAATTGATGAGACACCTGGCCTAAGGCAGTGTAGTGAGTTTGAGTGGTCTCCCATGGTTCATAATTTAGAAAAAACCCTCTGCTAATACCCCTTAAAGTCAAATGAAGAGGTCTGATTCAAACAAACAGAACCAAAATATTTGCTGATAATAAAGCAAGCAGTACTTACCCCCCCCCCCCCCCCCCCCCCCCCCGCCAAATCATTCAAGGTTTGCTGTTGTGGGAAAACATGTTTCAAACGTGTTTCAATTAGTTAATAGTGCCGCTCCAGCAGAATTCTGCACTGAATCAGATTTTTTAATTTTGAAATTTGACACGGGCTTAGACATATTTTCAGTTCAACTTTTGATGGATTTGTTTGCATCGTCCCACCTAGTGGTAGACATGAGAATAGCAGCAAAGCAGTGAAGAGCACAACCTAGGTTGTGGTGAAATCCAATGGGAAGGGGAGAAACAATAGCTGTCTCTAAGCAGTTCCATCCTGATGTGATGCCTCCTCAAAGCTCAAAATCTGGCACAAATCACTGAGCCTCCACACCAATATTACAGCTATAAAAAATACATTTGTTGGTTTAAGAATAACATTTTAAATGGTAGAGGGGAATTATTTTGCAATGCAGACCGTGTCATTTAGAAATAAAAATCATGACAAAATCCCTTTAAGGAGGAAAAAAATATTAGCGGTTTAATCCTAAAAATCCCCCTAATTTTTTTATAATCTAAATATTTATAATCAATGCCACTTAAGTTGGTACAGTTTGAATCTTTAGGAACCAATGGGTACAAAAGCCAAGGCTGTGCTAAAGAAATCTAGTTGGATAAAGAGAATTTTCTGGCAGATTTGTGAATTTTAGGCTCTGCAGGTGACTTTCTAATTAAACTCAACCCCCCCAAAAAAATTTTTTTTTTGGTTTAATAATAAAGAATATAATTTGAATCAACTTTGCATTTTTTCTATGGTTTTTTACATTATATCAGTATTGGTATTGAAATATGTGTTTGTCTGTCCCTTTCTATTTTCTGCCCTGATGGCTAAACCACACGGGAAGATTCAGGGAGATTAGTCCAACTTATCTGACAAGTGTTATTCCTCAGTCATCGGTCAGTTTTCTTCAACTTGTAACCCTTCGTTACTATCCTTTAGGGACACTCTTTTGAGCTGGGATTCTTCCTCCAGTATCTTCATTGGTAAGTACTTGCACAAAAGTAAAGAGATTGCTAACAATCTATATGAAAGCATATGTATTCATGCATATATTTTGAAAAGTGGTGTTTGAGATGTTGTCCTCAGTCTGCTCCGATTGCAAAAGTTCTGGAATGTTTATAGTGGAGACTTTACAAAGGGTTTGGCTCCTAACATGGACTCTACGAGCGACGGCCTGTCCATAATTTGGAGCTTTTTGCATAACAAGTTTCAGGATCAGGAATTCCATACTATTAAGTTCACACATTTGTGCTGTTCTCTTCAGACGGTCGGGTGTTTTAACGAATGGTATATCCAATGAAACATTAAATGCCCCCAGTTGATGTCAGAAGAAGACAGCCGGTTTTGTGCCCAGTAAAAATGGTTTGTATCCCTGTTTGACATGAAATTGCTGTTCCAATTGATAGAAGGGGAGGGGGTATACAGTGTACCATGTCTGAGCAAATTATTCAGGGACATTATACCTGTTTAACCATAAATGTAATTCATGTCTTCTAATCAACTTCTACATCATTATTTTTTATAGCGTAGATTGACATCTAAAAGGCTGGCTGACCACTTGTGAACCAGTAGCTGAAGGCCTGACAAAATGTGGCAGGTGAGTGTTGACTCGTCAACAGATTGTATGTGTGCACCATGAATAGTAGGATCCCAGGGGGCGGCCCTTAGCTGTTCCAAATTACTGAATACCCAAATCTCTTACCCAGAAAACACCAGGTCCTAAGCATTCCACATAATGGATCCCATATATATATTGCTATATTCAGCAGTATACTATCATTATACAGGTATGGGATCTGTTGTCTGGATACCCATTATCCAGAAAGTTCTGAATTACAGAAAGGCCATCTCCCATAATCAAATCACCCACATCTTTAAAAATGGTTTCCTTGTACTTGATCCCAACTAAGATATAATTAATCCTTATTGAAAGCAAAACCAGCCTATTGGGTTTATTTAGGGGCAGATTTACAAAATTCACGTGAAGAGATCGAAGTTCGATCGAATACCGATCGTACGATTTTTTTCGGAGGATCGAATATGCAAATTTGGCCACTTCGATCATCGAATACCGAATATTCAGATTATCAAATATTTGACCATTCGATGATCGAAGGATTTAAAATTTAAAAGTTATTCAAATGCCTACTTTGCCAGATTGAACTTACCGAATACCAATAGAAGCCTATGGGAATCCCCCCATAGGCTTCTTTTACAAACACCTGCTCGAATACCATTCGTACGATCGAACACCTCGATCATTCGAATCGTACTAATTTTTCAGAGACTCGAAGGAAAAATCGGTAATCGATCATACAATTTCATTGAGTGATTGAATATCGAGATAAAAGATAGCCTAGAACAGCGGTTCTCAACCTGGGGGTCGGGACCCCTTTGGGGGTCGAACGACCCTTTCACAGGGGTCCCTTAAGGGGTTCCAATAGCAGGTTCATCTCTCTCCCCACTAGCCCTGGGGCAAGGTTGTAGCTCTCCGACAGTTGGTGCTTGGAGTTGTAGATCAGTAACCTGTGTAGGGAAGCCAGTTGCACTACAACTTTCTATATCCCCTTAGTAGGGACTGCCATACACCTCTCCCTGCCCATTTAAAATTTGTAAAATTAACATGGTAATTGGGGTGTGGCAAATTTTTTTTGCTGTAATACGCACGGAAAACAAACCTTTATGTAGTCACGCTGTCTCCTGTACTTTCCTAACAATCCGCTCTGGGCTGGCAACGAAAATATTTTAATATTTTATGGTTGGGGGTCATCACAACATGAGGAACTGTATTAAAGGGTCACAGCATTAGGAAGGTCGAGAACCACTGGCCTAGAACTATTCGATAAGCATTCGATAGTCAAATGCTTGTCGAATTTCGAAGAGATTCGAGGGATTTTAGTTGAATTTGAGTAAATTTGCCCCTTAATGTTTACATTATTTTCTGGCAGCTTTAAGGAAGGAAGATCCAAATTACAGAAAGATCTGTTATCTGGACAACCCCAGGTGCCGATAACAGGTCCCATGCCTGTATTTTGATCTTGATAAAGGGACTGCATAGAACACAAGACATGTTATATATTATAAAAGAACAGGACTTCATCCTTTTGTTTTTTTATTTTTTTGTCTGTAGAGCCACATGGCATTTTTTAATTCAAATCAATAAATCACTAATGCCCAACGTATTCAACTTTGTCTTGAGGCCAGTTTCAAAAATGCATTTTCACGTTTGCTATTTCACAAAAACATGTTGTTTCATAAACAGCAGATACAGTTGAATCTTGCTTTCAGGCAGCCGGGTCTAGCAGTAACTAGTAGCGCTCAGCTTGCATCCAGACACATTCACATTGCAATTTCTCACCAGCTTCAATGACTTCATTGTAGAAGAAAGTACACAGGACTTGCCCATGCTGGAAGGAAATATTATTCAACCAGCTCATTTAAAAAAAAAAAAAAAAAGAACAGTTACGGATGACTGTGACATCACATGACAGATGTTATGGTTGAAATGCTATATCCAAAAGTTGTATTTTATGTTATAAATATGGTATGTGTGGATGGGGGAAACACAAATCAGGTGCAACATCATTCATCAATATTTTTGTTAACTGTACTATTAAAATTCTAGTTACTGGAAAAACAGGGCAAAATGTCTTCCGTAATATAGATGAATCTGGGCAATGGTATCTCAGATTCTCCTGCAACACCTTGCACTACTGGTTCTGACTATATGTACATTTATGGTATCAGGGGGCTCAGCCAATGAGGAGAGTTTTTGGATTTGTCCATCAATTAAAAAGACCATTTCAAGCGATATAGTCTAGTTGAAACCAGGAAAGCTGTGGGTAGTGTGCTTTGCCCAACAAACAATTGGACAATGGATAAATTTCATGATCTTTCAGTGCCCACTAACCTCACCATAATTTGGATATGGATTGATCAGATCACACTAAAATTGGTCTTTCAATGAGAATCCAACCTGTAATGGACCCCCTCCCCCCCCAGGCAAGTGCCCCTAATTTTTTACTTACCCCCTCCTGAAGATTCAGGCCACGGGAGTTCATGGCAGCCATCTTCTTTCTTCGGTCATTTGTGGAACTAGACCAGCATGCACAGTTGGAGGCGATTTCCGGACCCGAACCACTGCACATTTGCCAAAAGTCATAAAAATTTCCGGCATTTTCATGGCTTTTGCTGCATGGGCAGTGGTTTGGGTCCAGAAATCTCCTCCAACTGCGCATGCTCTAAAACTTCCTAAAAAGACAGAAGAAAGAAGATGGCTGCTGTAACTCCCATGGCCTGAATCTGCAGGAGGGTTAAGTAAAAATTTGGGGAATTTCCTGGGGGAGGAAGGCTGGGGGGGAGGAGGGAGGGTTTTTTTTTCATTAAAAGGTTGGATTCTCCTTTAAGGAGAGAACAATCTTAATGTCAATGGTCAACTTTATCATGATCACATTATTTTTCATGTGACTTGTGCTCTGATAAACTTCACTCTTTACTGCTGTATTGCAAGTTGGAGTAATATCTACCCCCCCAGCAGTTACATTAAGTAGGATAAATAACAACTTGCCAGAAAGTAGTTCCAGGCACAAGTCACATGACTGGAGGCAGCTGGGAAACTGACTATATGCCTAGCCCCAAGTCAGATTTCAAAATTTAATATAACAAAGTCTGCTCTTTTGAATGGATTTAAACGAAGAATTCTGCTGAAGCAACACCGATGCGTTTAGAAAAAAAACATGTTTTCCCATGACAGTATCCCTTTAAGGTTAGTTTTACATGTTTAAGTGTAAATTTGCAATGGAAACTGTAGCTATCTGGTTGGAAAAAAAACATGTTGCATAGTTAGTTGTGTGTTTTGGGTTTGTCTTTGTGCCTCTGGATGTTTAGAGTAAATACAATACTATTTACAGCACAACACTACACTATATAAACTGAAGTCAAGTGTACAGCCTCCCTACCTCCGATCTTAATATTGCTTGGGACTAAATACCTGTGACACAGCAATGAAATTTGGAGAAAATGAAGGGCTCACTGGCAATTATGACTCCGAATCCGCTAAACTGGATAACCATAGCTGCGGCAGATCAGAGGGTCTACGAAGTAGAAATTCCATCATTATATCTCAGTCGGCCAATCGAAGCATCTTCAGCAGTAATGTCTCCCCAACCTCAGAAGGGGTTGAGTTTATGTTGGGAGAACAGGAAGAGGGGGAACATGATGAAAGCCACCCCCTGTTATTTACTCAATTAAATGAGCTTTTCACTGTACATGAAAACGTGGAATGGAGGGAAACTGCAAGGTAAGTTTGCTGTTTCGATTACCTTGAGTCAGCGGTCCCCAAACCTATTTGGCCCAGGGACCGGTGTAAAGGAAAAACATTTTTGCGCCTCATTAACTGCGGCCATGGACCGGCGGTTGGGGACCACTGCTGTAGATAATGCCTAGAGTTTATCTGGGCACCAGATGCTCTTATGTGAAATCAAATATTTTATTATTTGTGATTTTTGTTTGGCTTCCTGGGAGTTTGGGAGTATAATAAACAGGTATTGAAGATTTCAGTGGTCTTCATGTATTTCAATTTCTCCTTGCCTTTCTACCCACTGGTATGTGCTCAGCTAAACAACAGTCTCCATTGAGTCTCTGTTTCCAGCATTAGTGAGCAGTAAGGGTGTGTTCTTGTATTTTCTTCTTAGTGTTTTGGTAGAAAATCAGTAACCCAAGGCCCAACTACTAGTCACCTGTAACCTCAACTAAGGTTTTTTTTTTTGCAAAACTCTTATTATTTTATTATTATTATTTTAGATTATTTGCTACAGTAGTTAAGGCTAAAAAGTAGGGATGCACCGACTCCACTATTTTGGATTCAGCCTGAACCCCCGAATCCTTTGCAAAAGATTCTGCCGAATACCGATCCAAATCCTAATTTGCATATGCAAGATTCAGGGCCTGATTTATATTGCGGACGCCCCTAGGCCCACTGGCATTCGTCGCCCCCATAATCTGCCCTTTATTCACAGATTTTCATCATGAAGACCAGAGCAATGGGGATTGGCGCATGGGAAGGGGAAAACATTTTTTACTTCCTTGTTTCGTAACAAAAAGGCATGCGATTTCTCTCCCACCCCTAATTTGCATATCCTGGATTCGGTACATCCCTACTAAAAAGTAAATTTTACAGGATTCCAACACCAACCAAACCACATATAAATAGGAGTGCATCAAATCCACTACATCATTCATGAAAGCTTCACAAGAATCCAAACCCAAATTTGCATCAGGAAGGGTTAAACAGATTTTTTTTTTTTAACCCTGGTCAAATCCCAAACTGAATCCTGGATTCGTTGCATCCCCAACAATATAAAATTGATTCCCTGCTTCAGTGAGAATAGTAGGAGTGTTTATTTGGGGGTAACCAATAGGCTATCAGGAAATAAAAATTGGCCATGACATCTCTCAGGTTACAGCAATGGTTGTTGGTCCATCAAAAGCCTCATTGGGGTGCAGCTTTTGGTCAGGACACCCTTTAATTTATACCAAGGTTAGAAATATTAGAAATATTTGAATATCAATCATTCATGTCCAAGGGAGAAAATGCACCACACCTGTACTTCATATCGGAAAAACAATCTGAGAATATCCACCATAAAATAGTTAACGGTGCCTGATAAAAACCCGGATATGGCAAATCATGAAATGGGATTGCCTTTCAATAGATATTCCTTCTCCACCTCTGCCTTTGCATTCTGACAATGATCAATTTCTTAAAGGAGAACCAACCCCTTAATTAAAGAAACCTCTATTTCCCTTCCCTACATAGACCCTCCCTCCATGCTCCCCCCCAGCCTAACTGTTACCCCTGGTAAATGCCCCTAACTCTTTACTTACACCTCAGTTCTGTTCTTATACAGCCTGTCAGGAAATCCTCTACGTTAGTAAACATGCCCCAAAGCCGCAATTTATTTCAGGAGGATAGATTTTTACCTCCGCAATATCTGCTTCACAGGATTTTGATGGATCACTTAATTTAGAGATTTTCAAATTCTGTAAAAGGTAATGTAGGGGCCCATAGATTCCATCCAGCATCTATGGAGTTAAATCTTGAAGTCCCTTACAGCTTGTGTTATTGGTTGTAAGCACCTGTAACACTTCACTTTAAGACCTTTAGTTATTGGTCAAGAAGGGTGCAATGACCACTCCCTACCACACAGCTTGTATAATGTGTACAGGGAGGGGCCTCTGCCTCTTTGGCCTCTGGATGGGGATCCAGCAGCATGTGCCCAGGGGGGACCTGGATACGAAAAGCCTGTTGCTTTGACCCCAAAGGGAGGTGATACCTTTGGTGGGTAAGTCGGGCACCAGGAAACCCCGTGAATGAGGTTTAGCCCCTAGTCCCGATGTCATTTTTTGTCCCGTCACCTCCCTTTTATTTGCTCGAATATTCATCATCGGGATGAAGCAATGGTATTTGGCACATTTCTGAACCAATGTAGGTGTAGTTGGGCAGTATGCCGCCCCCCTAAAATCCTGCCGCCCCAGGCCTAGGTGGCCTCTCCACAAATCCGGGCCTGGGTTTAGCTATCCTAGGGGAGATTTGGTGATAGACTCTCTAGGAAAGTGAGGTTGTGAGGTTTAGCAGTATGAGTAGCTCAAGGATTTGCAGGGGGGAGTAGCTTCCCACAGGTTTTGAAATACCTGAGTGCAGGGTCCTCAGTGAGGAAGGACTGTGAGGGTAGAGGCTACTTTCCTTGACAACTTCCAGGAGGGAACGGTTGTATTAACTGAAATTGCCTAAAGGAGGCCATAGACAGCCCAATAAAAGCTGCCGACAGACCAAGTCGCCAGCTTATTGGCCCGTGTATGGGGCCCTCTGATGGGCTTTACCAAAAATTGGCCAGATGTCGATCGGCGGGACTTAAAATCCTGACGTTAACGATCGTTATGACCCAATCGTTGGGCCCTAGGGCCCACGATAGGATCAGCCCAATATCGCCCATGAGCAGATATCGCCAAACGAGTGGATCTTTCCATGTATGGCCAACTTAATGTAGTCTGTTCTCTGCTGTGATCTATCTATACCTCATCGATATGTGAGTAAAACCTGTGGTCCATTGCCTAGTGCATATCAATAAATACCTTTTTCTAAGAACCTCCTGGTGCCTCCAAGTTTCTATGTGTGTGTACAGTGGGTTGTAGTTCAACCACCTCTTAAAGGGATAGCTTCCACATTACGAAGGCCCTGCCCTGATGTGTAAAGGTGCAGTGTAACCCATGCTCATGCTGGAGCCTTTAACTATCTGTGTGCCAGATAGGCAAAAAAAAAAAAGTTACAGTGATGTTTTTGCAGCGAGCTAGGCCATGCAAAAATACAGCTCAGATAGTTACATGGTCAGTAACGGAACTAGGTGGGGGCAAGCCCTGGTGTGGGCCGTGCAACCGCCCCCCACCCTTGTCCACGATTAATTGCTGCGCTGCTGCAGCGGTTGCGAGACTGCCGGGGGGCCTGCAGGGGTGCAGACCCGAGCCTAGTTGCACCTCCTGCTCCCCCAGTAGTTATGCCCCTGTACATGGTTAATTACATAGTTAAATTGGGTTGAAAAAAGACGAAGTCCATCAAGTTCAACCCCTCCAAATTAAAACCCAGCATCCATACACCCAACCCTACACTCTTTCACACAAACCATATATGCCCATAGCTATACTAACTGTAGAGTTTAGTATTAAAATAAGCTTTGATATTATGTCTGTCCAAAAAATCATCCAAACCCCTCTTAAAAGCATCAACAGAATGAGCATCACAACATTACCCGGCAGTGCATTCCACAACCTCATTGTCCTCACTGTGAAGAACCACCTACGCTGCTTCAAATGAAAGTCCTTTTCTTCTAGTCTGAAGGGGTGGCCTCTGGTGATCCTCTTTATGGGTAAAAAGGTCCCCTGATATTTGTCTATAATGTCCTCTAATGTATTTGTAAAGTGTAATCATGTCCCCTCGCAAGGGCCTTTTTTCCAGAGAAAACAACCCCAACCTGGACAGTCTACCCTTGTCTTCTGATTCGCTCAGCAGGGAGACTGGAATGGACTTAAAGGAAAACTATACCCAAAAAATGAATACATGAGAAACATTTTTTTTTTAAATTAAGTGGCCTGTCAAATAATCTTATGAAACAGGAATATATATTTAATTATTTCCCTTTTACATCTCTTGCCTTGAACCACCATTTTGTGTAGGTCTGTATGTGGGCGGGGCTTCCAGGTTTAAAGGAGAAGTTACCCTGACAATGGTATACTCCACATTAAAAATCATGGAAAATAGAAATTTATTTTCCAAAAGTGACAACTTTATTTCAGGCCCCACAGAGGCTGCTTACTTAAATACTTTTCTGCACTTCAGTCTCCGTTCATACGATGGAACATGTTTGTGAGGGAATTGGTATTCAAACAGTAGACTCACCTTTCCATAAAACCTTGGATCCCACCTAACTGCTAGTGGTCCTGTACATGCTTCCACCCGTATCCCCCCACTCTCCAATAGTGGCCCAATACCTCTGGGTGATACCCCTCCACTCTTCCAAGTTAGGACCTTTTCCATCCAGGTCCTGGCTTGAAGCCTCTGTGTCCTTCCTTCCTAGCCCTAAGCTGTCACTGATTCTCTTACTTACAAGTGCCCATAGGATTCTAAATCCACTTTCGTCCTTGTTGGGGCCACAACTGCCCTTACTAATTATCCTCACTATCTCACACACCTACTGCTCGCTCACTTGGATCTTTCCTATTCTAGCTGTTCCTGTCTAAAAATGATGTCTTCACTCACTGACCAGCTGTTGTCTCCTTGACCATACCTCCCATCAAGACTGCTCACTTTGCATGGGGCACATCTTCTGTGCCCTTTGGTGGGCAGGAAGGAAATTAACTAAAAAAAACATGCTAATTTACACACACTACACCCTACAACGTTCAAACACATACACTTTACATTCTGCACATTTTTGTAATTCAAACGGATAACATTTAATACACATACCACTCTCATCACTTTACACCCCCTTACATGTGTGCTGCCTCAGAGATCACCTGACCAGAAATACTGCAGCTCTAACTGTAACAGGAAGAAGTGTGGAAGCAAAAGACAGAACAGATCCCAGGGGGCTGCTCTTATTTTTTAAAATGCCAGTTTTCTATTAAGGATGACCCAATGGCCCATACTCCTAGAAAAAGGTGTATTATTATGAAAATTGTTTTTTTACATGAAGCAGGGTTTTACATATGAACTTTTTTATGCAATATATCTTTATAGAGACCTACATTGTCTGATAGTTTTGGAGAGAGTTGCTGATGTGTAAAAATTACTTTGAACCCGAGTCAAATGTCAGACAATATTTGCATTGTTACAGATGGATTCGATTTGAAGAAAAAACTGAAGATGGAGGTGAAAGATGGAGTAAACCTCACGTTACTACACTGTCCTTACATAGTTTATTTGAGCTAAAAACATGTATGGAACGAGGAACGCTACTGCTCGATACAGAAAAGAGTACATTTAAAGAAATATTAGGTAAGTGCAAACAAAGGGCATTTGCACATTGCCCAGCCCTTGTATTACTATTAATTCCCAACTTGCATAGATTTTCAAAAACAACACTTTTTAGTTACACCTTCACAGAATACCAAGTGAATGATAACTATAAATAATAACACGTTTTGTTTTAAATGAAATCTATATATATTTTGTCTTTAAGAATGCGTAACCAATATAAACGTTGCCAACAATTCAATACATCACGAGGAGAAGGAAAAAATCATTAATCTTCTTTGTCAAAAACATGTTCACCAAACAAAAAAATCACGAAGAAAAACGATGTCGGAAATCTTTTCATCATCCTGCCCAGGTACGGTTACTTTCCATCGGCTTCATTTCAGCTGCAGTTTGGTGGCATGTAACTATGGTGATACAGTCCAACCTAACTGTCAGTGAAGTGCTACCCCACTGGCGGATGAAAGTTACAATAATAACACAGGAAAGCTACAGTTCATGTACTGTAATGTTATTATGTGTATTACAGGTAGTGGTGCATCTCAGAAAAGTGCAGTTGCTGAACTTTCAGAAAAGCCTTTAAAAGAACAGGTAAGGATGGGAATATATTTAAAGGAATATATGTGTCATATTTGCCCTATTAGGAAATCAGGTTGATCCGATCATTCAGCCCTCTGACCACTTAGTGATTTAGAACTAAAAGATACCCCCTCTTTATCAATAGCGTGTGTATAAACTGGCAATTCAGATCCCTCTCCTTTATCAATTTAAATATAGCAGTAGATAAATTCCTTTTTTAGTTTATACCCTCTGGCCACTTATCAAATCAACTAGGGGACCTGTCTGAACATATTGACCATACAGTGGCTTTATTTGCTCTTGAATTGGGAGAACTCTGGTGTTCATAGGTGGTCAGCATTTGCAGGGCCCCATACAATAACATTTTCAGGCCTCCCTACAAGTGAAAAGAAAACATGCCCCAAGTTAAATAAAAACTTAGTGCCCAAAAAAAAAAGTTATTTGTCAAGTCTTGGTTCATACTTTGGCACAACCTGGCTCCTACTTCAGCTCAACCCAGCTCCTGCTTTGGCACTACTGGGCTCCTTCTTCGGTGCAACTCAACTCCTTCTTTGCAGCAACTCAGCTCCTACTTTGGCGCAAATCAGCTCCTACTTTGGCACAACTCAGCTCCAACTTCTGCATAACTCAGCTCCCATGTAGGCGCAACCAGACTGGCAATCTGTGGGTTCTGGCAAATGCCAGAGGGACTGCTATAAGGTCCCATAGAAAATCAGTATTTAGTGGGCTGGTTGGGGCTGTTTGGGCCTCTGTGTACCTAAAATGCCAGGACCTATTTTAATTCTCAGTCCAGACCTGGGTGCAACTCAGCTACTACTTCGGTGCAACTCAGGTCCAACTTCAGCACAACTCAGCTCTTAGTTCGCCGCAACTCGGCTCCTGCTTCAGCACAACTCGGCGCCTACTTCGGCAATTCAAGGGGGCCCTGGCTAATACAGGAAATGCAGCATGACTAGGCCCCCCTTAACATATAGAAGCCGTTCTCCCCGCAGTGCACCCTTGATGGCGGCCCTGTAGGTGGTGGTGGAGGTGGCAGTGCTGTTTTTGATTATTTTGCCTTATGGTGGTCATACATAGGTGGATAAAAGCTGCTGAACAGTCCGGAAGTTTATTGATTTATATCTTACCAGCCAACAGTCCTGCCCAACCATTATCTGTCTGAAAATCAGATTTTGATTGATTTTGATGTTTGATCGGGGACCACATCTGCACATTGATGCCGTTCTCTTCCTGATGTCCTGCATTCCACCAAACCAGGCAGAAGCTTCACTCTTCCCACAGCTAAACCATCAGGACAGGGATCTAACATCACTCTCACCATAAATAGAGAGAAAAAAGGAAATCATTTTTTTTAAAATTTCAATTATATGACTAAAATGATTCTATGGGAGATGGCCATGCCATAACCCAGAGCTTTCTGGATAACGGGTTTCTATACCCTTCATAACCTATCCCTGTACTGAGCACAATTGAGCATTAGCTGTAAACTGGTAGTGCATTGATTTGTCCATTCCTACAGAAACATTTCACTATTCTTTTATTACAGAACTTGTAGAATGTCATAAATATCTTTTGTTTTCTCCAGTTATTGAACAGGTTTAGAAAGAAAATACCCAAAGGAACAGAAGCAGCAAATGTTCTTGTTGGTGAAGTGGATTTTTTGGATCGGCCATTTGTCTCCTTTATCAGACTAAAAGAAGCCAGAGTGCTTGGCTCGCTGACAGAGGTGGTGCTCCCCAGCAGGTACTTTGCAACAATAAGCTTTTTGGTTAAAGGGGTTGCCTACCTTTTAAATTACGACGTAGAGACAATTTGCTATTGGATTTTATTTTTAATTATTTGTGGTGTTAAGCTATTTCGTTTTTATTCAGCAGCTCTCTAGTGTACAATGTCATCGATCTGGTTGCACTGATTTGAATAAGAGACTGGAATATGAATAGTGATGGGCGAATTTATTCACATGGGGAGAATTTGAGGTGAATTCCCGGGATTCTCCACCGGCAAATGAATTTGCAAAGCGCCAGGAAAAATTCGCCTGGCAAAAATTTGCACCTCTTTTTCGACGCGGGCGTCCATTTTTGGCACTGTTTTTGGATGCAAGCGTGTGTTTTTTTGACGCTGGCAATGTGCGTCGGCGTCCAAAAAGGACGCCTGCATCCAAAGCTCAAATTTTTCTCCGTTTCGTGAATTTCTCAGGAAATTCACGAACATTTTGGCGAAGCGAAATGCTCCAGATTCGCCCATCACTAAATATGAATAGTTGAGGCCTGAATACAAAGATGAATATTAAAAGGCAACAACGATAGCTTTGTATCCTTGCAGAGCATTTTTTTTTTTCAATGACCCCCATTTTAAAGCTGGATAGGGTCAGAAGAAGGCAAATTAATAAAAAAAAACTATTAAACAAATATTAAAAAAATAAGGGCCAACGGAAAAGTTGCTTACAATTAGCCATTCTATAAAATACTAAACGTTAACTTAACTGTGAACCATCCCTTTTAGGTGTTAAAGAAGGAAAGCCACCAATGGCAGATTATTGCCAATAGATTATAGCCACAATAGTGAAAGCTAGCATGCTATATGTGTTTTGTAGAATGCTAAACCATCAACATAAACAGCTGTATCTGGTTGTGTGGTATAGCAGCTGACATATTAGCTTGGTGTGACATCACTTCCTGTCCAAGTCTCTACCTGCTCTCTCATAGCTCTGGGCTCATATTACAGCAGGGGAGGGGGAAAGAAGAGCAAACTGAGCATGCTCAAGTCCTAGCCCTGGAGGTTTAAAGTGAAAGTAATAGTAATCTACATCAAAAGTTACCTATAGCTCATGTTGATAATTTTTCACTGATAGATCTGCTTTTGTAAGGAATTTTTACCTGAAGTTCCTAAACCTGACTGTTTTGCCAACCTGACTGTCCCTTCTGTCAGTTAGAGATTCTAACGCTAACAGACTCCTGTGGCACAAATATGGCAGCCCCCTCATAGAGAAACAAGAAGGGTAATTTAAAAGCATCTGGCAAATACTTTTATGGAAAAATTATAAATAGTCTGCAAAGACAATATTATGATAGAAATAAGAAAAGGTTATTTTCTGGTGTCAGTATCTCTTTAAGCTGAAAACAAGTCTGATACAGAAGCCCATGTGTACACAATAGAAGGAAAGAAATGCTGTGTTTCTTTTGATAGAGGACTCGGAGCAGCATTACTTTGAGGGTTTACTGGTGTATTTATATAGATCTTTCTGATAAAGCTTACTCATACCTCCCAGCTATCCCATTTTTAGAGGGACAGTCCTTCTTTTGACAGCCCAACCCGCAGTCCCTCATTTGTACTGTTTTTCTCTGCACTGCAATTAGGGGGTGTGGTCACAAAAATGGGCATGGCCAAAAAAAATTTGCTTCGCTATGCGCACCAAATTGTTTGTCCCTCTTTTTATTTAAAAAATGTTGGGAGGTATGGCTTTAACCTTTCCATCTTTAAAGATGACATGCAAATGCTGTTATTGTCCCTTCTAGCAGTGGCGGAAGTATCGGGGGAGCAGGGGGTGCAATTGGGCCAGAGCCTGCACCCCTCGGGGCCCCCCCGGCAGCTTGCGCACTGCCGAATTTCCAGCCACATCGTCCGATTTCCCCCCCAGCAGCAGGAGGATAATTTCATAAGGAGGGGTGCTAGGGTTGCCACCTTTTCTGGAGAAAAATACCCGCCTTCCTGTATATTTATCTTTTTTTCCTATTAATAACATTGGGATCAACCATCAAAAATACCGGCCAGGTGGCGACCCTAAGGAGGGTGGGGGCAGGGTTGCATGTCCCGCACCAGGGCCCGCCCCCCTCCAGTTACGTTACTGCTTTCTATATAGTCTGCATTATCCCTTACTTTTCATTTTGATCAATATTTGTTCTATGTCCACTACAGGTTTATATTTATACTTCTGGGCCCGAAAATCAAGACGAAAGCTTATCATGAGATTGGAAGAGCAATTGCAACATTGCTCACAGACGAGGTAATGATATCAACTGGGTGTGATGAACAATGAATTCCCTATCATCTGGGGAACAAGCAGCAGGCGTTATACGTTTGCTGAAGGAGCAAATATTCCACCAGTGTTGGACACGTCAGGACAATCAAATAAACATATTTTTGCACAGTCAGAACCTGAAAAAGTACTTGGACAGTTTTTGTTTATATGATGTCTGGCTTCTACCAGGACAAATGTTTAAAGATAATTATCCTCGGTTATAGCATATAGGGACCAATTAGTGGTCACTCAAAAGCTTGTGCACCAAAATACTTAACAACAGATCTCCAGTAAAACTGATTCTTTTACTTTACTGCACATGTGAACAGTCCCAGCACTCAGAGGAATCCACAGGGACAAAAGTCAGTTTAAAAAATACATTTTACTGATCAGTGTTAAAAATGTACATACATCTCCTAGGGCTCTAAGCGTTTCGTACCTGTAGCGGTGCTGTCCAACTTATTGCATAGACTGAGCCAATTATATGTCCTTTAACACGTTGGAGGGCCAGACTGAATTAAAAAGATGATGTCATACATTGAAGTCTGTGAGCAGACTGGGGGCCACAAAAATATTTTGGAAGGCTACATCTGGCCTGTATGAGCTATTAATAAAGCACTGTTATACTCTCCTCATCCTCAGCTACCAAACACAACAGATAACCCTGTCCCAGCGTACTTAATCATGGGCTCAATTAAGTACCCTAGAGGTACGAAACGCGTAGGGCTCTAGGAGATGTACTGTATGTACATTTTTAGCATTGACCAATAAAATGTATTTTTTAACTGACCTTTGGCCCTGTGGATTCTTGGATAGCCCAGCTATTCCTGTTATAAAATTCGGTTTTCTGCTCCCCATGGCTGAGGGTTTCTGGGGCTTGTGCACCTGGATCACATGATCAACTTAGTGAGCTATTCATATTTGTGATTTATACTATTATTCTGGAGCACCTCCTTCCTTTTGTTATGATCTATAACAGTCCCAGACTGCCATCCGGGATCCGTAGGAAATAGCGACCCAGTCTTACCCATCAGCACCCATGGGTGTGTGCTTTTTACAGAGTGCTGCCCCAGAATAAAGAGGAAGCAATTCTAAGCAATTTGGCCCCAGTTAATTCCACCCCTCCAGAAAAGACTCCAATTCTAATATTGCTTTGTATGTTAGTCTTTACAAGACCTGCAAAGAATCAAAAGCGTGTCAGGGGCATTGTGGGGAATGGACACTTGGTAGGAAGACAGATGGCTACTGCAATGTTGATGTAGTCAGGACCAGCAGTGCAAACAATTTCAAATGTATACGTGATACTGACTCATTCTTCCAATTGATAGGCATGGGTGAGCAACACTAGTAAAATTAAATTAATTTAATTTTTTACATTAGACTGGTTCAATCGTCAGAATTCTTGCAAATATGTAGAAATACACCTGTGAAGACTTTAAATGTAAATTTGACAGTGATTGAAATAATACCGCTTTAATTCTTAGCTGTTTCAGAAAACTGCATACAAGGCTCTGAGTAGGTCTGAGCTACTTGCTGGAATTGATGATTTTTTAGATGAACTCAGTATTTTGCCTCCTGGAAAATGGGACCCAACTGTACGAATCCAACCTCCGAAATTTCTGCCTTCACCACACAAAAGGTAATGCAATCTTTAAAGGGATACTGTCATGGGGACAGCAGTGGCTAACAAACAACATGCTGCTCACCAACCATTTAGACCAGGACTGGACTGAGAATCAAAATAGGCCTGGCATTTCAGGTACACAGAGGCCCAATCAGCCCAGAAAGAGGCCCAAACAGTCCCCACCAGCCCACTAAACACTGACTTTCTATGGGACCTTATAGCAGCCCCTCTGGCATTTGCCCTAACCCAAACAGGCTCCTATAGGCTGCTGGTCCACATAGAGGCTACCAATAGCCAATCACAGCACTTATTTGGTACCTGGGAATTTTTTTCATACTTTTTTTTTTTTACAATTAATTGTGGCTCACAGGTGAAAAAAAAGGCTGGAGACCCCTGAGCTAGAGGATAGATAGATTTCACTTGGAAAAAAAAAAAGGTTGAACTTCATTAAAGATTTTTTTATAAGCTTAGCAGTTATGTAACTATTTAATACATATTCCTGTAAAGAGAAAAAAACAACCAACTATGCTGGTACAAGTACATCCTACCCTAAGCACAGCCGGGAAATTCTGGTTTTATAATAGTCCTTTAAAGGAAAATTAAACCCTAAAACTGAATTGGGCTTAAAATGCCAAGTTTTATACACTTATTATAAACGTATTGCATGAGCCTAAAGTTTCAGCCTGTCAATAGCAGCAATGATCCAGGACTTCAAACTCGTCACAGGGGGTCACCATCTTGGAAAGTGTCTGTGCAGTGTTGGACTGGCCCACAGAGATACCAGGAAAACTCCCGGTGGGCCCAGGTGTCAGTGGGCCTCTTGCTTCTAACAATTTGGCCTATTTCATGTTCATTCCCTATTTGTTTATGTGGAAAAAGAGGCTTAATAATGTAAGAATAGAGTATAGTAAGTAGAGCTAAAAGAATAGGAGAATAAAAAGGTTAAATGAGGAGAGAAGGAATAATAGTTTGGAAAGTTGGGCCCCTGGTCTAAGGTTTTCTGGTGGGCCCCTGGTATCCCAGTCCGACACTGTGTCTGTGACACTCACATGTTCAGTGGGCTCTGAGCAGCTGTTAAAAAGCTAATCTTAGGGGTCGTCACTAATTATCCAGCAGCAGAAAATGAGGTTGGTCTGTAATATAAGCTGATGCTACAGGGCTGATTATTAAATTCTGATGCTAATTGCACTGGTTTCTGTGCTGCCATGTAGTAATTATCTGTATTAATGACTAATCAGCCTTATATTGTGACTATATTTCTATTACACTATGGGGCAGATTTATCATTGGTCGAATTAAAAAAAATTTGAAATTCGACCATATGAATAAAAGGGAAGTAAAATTCTTTGATTACGACTATCGAATTCGAAGGATTTTACTGCAATTCGATCGATTCGAACTACTTAATCGATCAAATTTTTTTATTCGATCAAAACTAATGATTCCCAATGATTCGGTAGCTTGGTTCTGGCGAAGTAGGTGGTCGAATAAAAATTTAAAGGGGAAGTTATTCAACCATCGAATATTCGAATAAAATGTTATTAGAATATTCAAATTATTCGAATTCGAATATTCGATGGTTGAATTTGCCTAATTTGCATATTCGAAGATTCTAATTTAATTACAATTCAATCGAACGTCGAATTCTTCATGTGAATTTAGTAAATCTGCCCCTATGTGTACTGTATATTGTGACTATATTTCTATTCTATGTGTACAGTATATTGTGAGTGTGTCCCTAAGCTCAGTAAGTGACAGCAGCACAGAGCATGTGAATCAGTGAATCAGAATCAGAAAAGAAGATGGGGAACTACTGGGGCATCTACTGGGGAGACACAGATCCGACACTGTGTGTGTGACACAAGCACAAAACATCATGTACAACATTTCTACCTACTTCTTTACTTTAACTTTCCTTGTCCTTTAATTAAAATAGCATTTTTTTTATTTCACTTGCCTTGTTATCTTCATGTGGCTTCAATAACAAACGAATCAGACGTTTCTCCATACAGAAAGTTAATGTTTTTACGAGGAAATAAAACGCTCTGCGGTGAGAATGCGAACGCCTGCCACCAAGAGGAGAAACTGGCACATGGGCATCCTCATGTCAGTGAAGAGCTGAAAAGAACTGGCAAGTAAGGCCAATGTTTTAGAACCACACGCATCTAATAGCTCTGACTGTGTTTAATTTCAACTAAACGTAAACAAATTAGAATTTAGGTGACAATTTACTAGGGCAAAATGGACAGGTATTTTCCCCCTATTTTCAGTGAATATATATATATATCTTAATAGTACTGCATTATAATGATAAAGTTGGGAGTATGCTGTTTGTGATATGAGTGTGGCTGCATATTAGTGTGTGTGCAAGATACATTGTCCTGCCCCTTAGCGTCACATTAAAACGTATACGCGCGCTGAAATGTCCCTGTATACACTATGGCACTTCCCTTTTTTTTTTCCCTAGGATATTTGGCGGTCTGATGAAAGATGTGAAGAGGAAGGCGCCGTGGTACTGGAGTGATTTTTACGATGCTCTCAATATGCAGTGTCTCTCTACTATTTTGTTTATATACTTGGTTACGATTACAAATGCCATCACTTTTGGCGGTATGCTAGGAGATGCTACTGATAACATGCAGGTTTGTGTTCCCTAATATTTAATATCTGAAATATCAGCATGTGCTTCTATAAGTTATAACAGATGTCCATGCTTGAGACCCCAACTGTAAATTGCACTCGTCTTTATTTTGTATTGCACTGCAGGTGACTTCATGCCAAGACCTGGTTTCTTTAAGAGATTGATTTCACTCTTTGCATTGATATTTCAGCTCCCACTTGGCCGTTTCTGATTGCAAATGGTTTTGTTTAGGCTTAAGCATTATCTTTTTGGAGTTTTCTATGCTCTCCCGGTTTTTGTTTGGGTTTCCTACAGGTGCTTCCATTTTCTCCCAGTTCTTAAAGGACAAGGAAAGGCAAAAAAAATTAAATCCCATTTTTACTTTGATGAAAA
Organism: Xenopus borealis; assembly: GCA_024363595.1. Lineage (NCBI taxonomy): Eukaryota > Metazoa > Chordata > Amphibia > Anura > Pipidae > Xenopus > Xenopus borealis. Next base: position 107,462,133 of record CM044436.1, read on the forward strand.
AGAAATCTATCTCCGATATACTTTGATTAATAACTGCTGTGGATAGGAATTGTCAGACGGTGCCTAAGTGCTGTGCAGGGAAACAATCATACTTATGAACAGAAGGGGGAGTCCCCACCTTACTTCCCAGCCATGCAGAACTCCAGCAACTTTGTTTGTTTCCCTGTAGAGCGGTTGGCAACTGTGTAGAGATTTGTATTGGGTTTTATTTTTGCCTTTACATCCCCTTTACTGTTTCCAACTCCAGCTGCAGGGACAAAGATCATGGAGCCTGATATAAACACATAAACTGGGATTCTATTTGGAGGATTATTTTGCTGCAGCCACTGGTTCTGCAGAGTTGGAGAAAATGTGTATTAAACAATACAAAAACTATAAAATCCACATTAGATTACATGACAACACAGGGCCCAGTGCAGTCTGTATATTCTAATTATTAATCAGTCTTGTGTATCAGCTTCTGGCAGATATTATTTGACTTGTGCTGTTTTGATCATTTGTGACGACCCCTAAGCTTAGCCCAGATCACACTGAGCATGTGCAAAGTCTTGGTCTTGCATGTATAACAAAGTTACAAGATGACAGCCCCCTGTGGCCAACTTTGAAAGCATAAATCATTTGTTTGATTAAGCTTGTGGTGCAGTAAGTTCATGTTTATGTTTAGTATACAAAGTACAGCATTTCTAGCTTTATTCTATTTTAGCCTTTCCTTGTCCTTTAAACATACTGGTAAGCTAAGTGGCCTGTAATGGATTTGGCCCAGTGTAACAGTGGAATTATAATTAGACAATAAATGCCCCTGGGACAGGGACTCACTGGTGAGTCTTTTTTAAAGAGACAATATCAATGGCTAAAAACGTGCTTGATTTATCCTTGATTTAAACACGCGCTATAATGGGCTGATAGATGATCAGGTCACAGTAGTGGTCCTGCCATAAATGCCACATCAGCATAATTCATAGTTTAATAACAGTATTAATAATAATAATAAAATAATAATAGTAGTAATGGAACCCTTTCCCGGCACTATCCTGGCGGGCAGGACTATTGTTCTTGTCTGATTGACTCTAGATACTAGAGAAATCTAATCAATTCCTGACCACCTAATTATCAGATAGATCCCCATTGTGGCTCCACACCCAGCCAAATAAACCTCCAGCTTGGTCTGGAGCGGCCAAGTTGCAGGGCTAGCTCAATGTTGGCCACACACAAGATGCATTCTCTCACAGCCTAGAAAAACAAAAGCTTGGTTGTACTTAAATTAAAGAACCCCTTTGTTTCCTGCAGGGAGTCCTTGAAAACTTCCTTGGTACTGCAATCAGCGGTGGACTATTTTGTCTGTTTTCTGGCCAGCCGCTTACTATTCTGAGCAGCACCGGGCCAGTCCTGGTCTTTGAAAGACTTTTGTTTCAATTTAGCAAGTAAGTTTTCCTCATGCCCTCCATGCTCACATTTATTTATTTGAGGTATTTGCTTCCAAAAGAATGGAACTACTGTATATAACATATAAGTTAATATATATTTTTTTTTATTACACAATAAAAACAGGAAAAAAAGATGAGCAAACTGACAATTTTCCGGTCATCTAATAGATTGCTGTACTCATCTTATCAGTGTGTTGAGTGTGCTCTGGGTTTCTGTAGGTAAGTTAAAAGTAGGAAAGAAAAAAGTATAGAAAATAGTTAAAAACCTACTTTTTTAACCTAGAAAAATGTGTACAACGTTTAGGATCGTAAAGTATCTCCTAGCAGATCACCAGGCAGGACTAGATTTGTGGGAAGCCTGCAAAAGCCCAGGGCAGCAAATTGATTGATTGCCGTATTGCTAGGGAACCGCACCTGGAGCATCACTACCTGAGAATATTTCTGTCCTTAGTGCGGCTCCTTATTTCTTTCTTTTGGTAGCACAATGTGGCGGGTCCTTAGAGAAGAGGAACACCGCTCCTGAGCTGGTCACGGTAGGTTGTTCTGACGGGTAGCAATATGGTTGCCTGTTGGTGGGCAGCAAGGGCCTGGCCTAGGGGAGCAAAGATTTTAAGTTGAGTCCTGTAGATCACCAAATGTGTAGATTTTATAGATGCACCGAATCCAGGATTCAATTTGGGATTCAACCAGGATTCGGCTTTTTTCAGCAGAATTCGGATTCAGCTTTTTTCAGCGGAATTCGGATTCGGCTTTTTTCAGTGGGATTCGGCTTTTTTCAGCGGAATTCGGATTCGGCTTTTTTCAGCGGAATTCGGATTCGGCTTTTTTCAGCAGAATTGGATTCAGCTTAATCCTTGTGCCTGGTTGGATCAAATCCTAATTTACATATGCAAATTAGGGATGGGAAGGGAATTGGGTGATTTTTGCCCAAAAACAAGGAAGCAAAAATGTTTTCTCCACCGTTTCCATTCACATCCCTAATTTGCATCTGCAAATTCGGATTTGGTTCCATATTCGGCCAAATCCTTCACAAAGGATTCAGGGATTCGGCCAAATCCAAAATATTCAGTGCATCCCTAGTAGATTTATCTATAAGAGGTAGTGTATGTATAAATGATATAGTGTATAATGTATGATCTGTTTCTTTCTCTAGAGATTATGATTTTGAATACTTGGAATTTCGCCTGTGGATCGGACTGTGGGTGGCGTTTTACTGTATCATATTGGTGGCGACTGACGCTAGCTACCTGGTGCAGTATTTCACTCGCTTTACAGAAGAAAGCTTTTGCGCTCTCATCAGCCTCATTTTTATTTACGACGCAGTAAAGAAGATGTTGAACTTATCAGATCAGTTTCCCATTAATAGGGGATACTCCATCAACCATGTGACCCAATACAGCTGCCAGTGTCTTTTGCCCGACATCGGTAAGACGGACGCTTGTTTTATTCTTAATTCTATTCTCAAAGAAAAAAAAATGAATTACTCCCAGGACCCAATTTGAAAAAAGCAGCCTAAACTTCCAGCTCTAACTCACTTTAGATGCAGAGTCATTTGAATTTCTCCCAACGATAACCAGCCACCCATCTTCCACCAGGTCACAGATTTGTGGCTATGGCCTATACTGCCGAATATGACAGAATTCTGAAAAGAAGGGTCATCTCAAGAAAAACAGGTCATGGGGGGGAGACATGAAATGTAAAATCACCTAAATGAAATTGTGCCTTTTTGAAAGATAGTTTTTTTCTGTTTTTGGCTCAATAGATGTCTGGGTTTTTTTCCCAGTATCTAAGCTGCCCAGTCCGACCCTGATAAGAGTAGAGGAAAGTAAGTAAGTCGAGTAAGTGAGCAGAGGAGGATAGAAGAGAAGAAGTGTGGAGGGGGGGAGGTGTCTCATCAGATTTGCCTTAGCAAATGGGCAGGGGGTGCCCAGACTTTGTTACACTGGCATCTACTCCTGACACCTGGCCTCCATCTGAAGATCTACCTTGATAATACGCAGCAGAATTTTTAACCACACCCATTTTGGAGCCACACCCCCTAATTACCATGTTTATTTTACAAAATTTGGCAGGTTATGAAAGTTTGAACACACTCCCTTCCCCTCCGTGTCCATGCCTACAGCCTGCCCTCCCTCCCATGTCTTTTCCCTCTGTGCCACCCTGCTGCTCATCTCCCTGCCTTCCCTCTCTTCCCTTTGTGCTGCCCGTCTCCCCCTCTCATCCCTTTGTGCCATGTGTCTCCTCTCTCTTCCCTTCATGCTGCTTGTCTCCTGCTTGTCTCCCCTCTCTTCTCTTCCCTTCCCTCCATGCTGCTTGTCTCCCCTCTCTTCTCTTCCATTCTCTTCATGCTGCTTGTCTCCTGCTTGTCTCCCCTCTCTTCCCTTCCCTTCATGCTGCTTGTCTCCTGCTTGTCTCCCCTCTCTTCTCTTCCCTTCCCTTCATGCTGCTTGTCTCCTGCTTGTCTCCCCTCTCTTCCCTTCCCTTCCCTTCATGCTGCTTGTCTCCCCTCTCTTCTCTTTCCTTCCCTTCATGCTGCTTGTCTCCTGCTTGTCTCCCCTCTCTTCCCTTCCCTTTGTGCCGCTCGTCTTTCTTCCCTTTGTGCCGCTCTTGCCCCTCCCTCCATACTGCGCTGCTCATCTCCTCCGCGATCAACGTCCTTAGCACCCCTGCTCTAGGGCAGTGATACCCAACCAGCAGCTCAGCAGCAACATGTTGCTCACCAATCCCTTGTATGTTGCCCCAAGAGCTTATTTTAGAATTCCAGGCTTGGAGGCAAGTTTTGGTTGCACAAAAACCAGGTGTATTGCCAAACAGAGTCTCATGTAGGCTGCCAGTCCACATAGGGGCTACCACATAGCCAATCACAGTCTTTATTTTGTACCCTCCCAGGAACATTTTTTTATACTTTTGTTACTCTCTAACTCCATTTACATTTGGATGTGGCTCACAGGTATTAAAAGATTGGGGACCTTTGCTCTAGGGCTTAGGAGGCCAACACAAGAGTTATCAGTAGGTCCAGACTGAGATTAAAATAGGACCTGGCATTTTAGGTACACAGTGGCCCAATCAGCCCACATAGAGGCCCAAACAGCCCCCACCAGCCCATTAAATACTGACTTTCTATGGGACTTTATAGCAGCCCCTCTGGCATTTGCCAGAACCCACAGATTGCCAGTCCGGGGCTGTTCGTTGTGCAGTGCTAGCGTGAGATCTCCTTTTATTTGTGTCCATGTTTGCCATAGTTTGCCAAATTCGGTTGGGCACCCTCTGGCAAGATAGGTCAATTTAATAGCGATTAAAGCCCTGTTGATCAACCTAAACCACTATTTCCTCATTGGTTGTTTGGACACCATGCAATGTAGTAAAATGTATTTATGGGCATAGCAAAGAAACAAACGGGCAAGCAGTCTTGGGAATTCACCCTCCACAGCAGCTTCTACAATTCCCAGCAGGAAGGCTTGTGGTCTACAGCCAATTTCTTTTAGTCTGACAGGGGTAAGATACATTTAGAACTCAATGATATTCAGAAGGGGTATAAATTCTCAGTTACTTCTTCCCATTGTTCTTCAAAGAGGCCAGGTAGGAGGGTTCTCCATTTGAGATATGGCTGGGGATATGGAGCTTGTGGGACTGTAACTAACAATAAGTATATCTGGGACACCAGTTGGGGGGGGGGGGGGGGGGGGGGGGGGCATTCCTGTCTCACGGGAACCTTGAATATATTTTTTATAGTTTTATCCCTATAAAGGAAGCTCTTGTTTAGAGAGAAAGCATACTTTGTGATTATCACCAGTTAATTCATTATTTTCATTTCCCTCTCTGAATTTTTCTTGTGATTATTTATCCTTTTTTATAGACGCATGACCAAAACGTCACCTCATGCTCAAGATGTCGTTTTCCAAATGATATACACATACAGTAGGGTGGGTTATCCTTGCACCCTTAGCAGTTGATATTGTAAATAAAGTACCCCCTATTGTAAAATATAAGGATATTATAAGTCACAGAGGAGTTCCATGACCATATACAAGTCATGGAACTCCGAGGTTACTTCTAATATACTCATAAAATGCAACAAGGGGTAATTTATTTATAATAATACACAAGTTTCAGTGAGTCATGTGACAAAAATGACATCACTACTCACCGTTTATAACTGATGACATCACTAGTCACAGTTTATAAGGATATCATTTACAGGATATTCATGGCTTTTGTGTATTATATAGTGTTATTTGAATGGTAGGACATCATTATTAAAGGGATAATGTATCAGTTAATAGTGCGGCTCCAGCAGAATTCTGCATTGAAATTCATGTCTCAAAAGAGCAAACAGATTGAGCTAGAGCTAGACCTATTGTCAATTTCCCAGCTGCCCCTGGTCATGTGACTTGTGCTTTGATAGACTTCAATCACTCTTTACTGCTGTACTGCAAGTTGGAGCGATATCACCCCTCCCTCCCCCACCCTCCCAGCAGCCTAACAACAGAACAATGGGAATGTAACCAGATAACATCTCCCTAACACAAGATAACAGCTGCCTGGTAGATCTAAGAACAACACTCAATAGTAAAAACCCCATGTCCCACTGCGTTCTATTCAGTTACATTTAGAAGGAAAAACAACAGCCTGACAGAAAGCAGTTCCATCCTAAAGTGCTGGTGCAAGTCACGTGACTTGAGGCAGCTGGGAAACTGTCAAAATGCCAAAACTTCAAAATTTCAAAACTGAATATAAAGAAATCTGTTTGCTCTTATGAGAAATAGATTTCAGTGCAGAAGTCTACTGGAGCAGCACTATTAAGTGATGCATAAAAAATAAACATGTTTTCCCATGACAGTATCCCTTTAATATTTGTTGCTGCTTATCGGTGATCCCTTCACATGGATTCATACAGCCACGTTACTATACAGAATAACCGCATTTAATGCCCAGAACAAGCAATGTGGGTTGAGTAAAGAGCTTGGTTGCAGGAGTTCCTGATCATTCTGTGACTGACACATGATTAGAACCAGCCTGTTGTTTTATAATGTTGATTTTTAGAAGAATAAAAATAGTCAACGCCTGATACAAGTGAGGAAACTGAAAGATGAGTCCCAGATATTAAGTGCGATAATTTATTGTGTACGATTTTATTTATAGGAAATTACACTTCAATCAATTCAACGACATACAGCAGCAGCAATTCCTCTCTCTATGAGGTGAGTTTGCTCTGTTTTTCAATATTTCCCTGGAATTATGAATGTTTCTACATTTGGGCTGATCCCAATGTTATTGTGGTGTTTATACAAATGGC
>CM044436.1:107468862-107487533 GCA_024363595.1 Xenopus borealis
ATTCTGTGAGATTTAGTCACCTGGCGACATACGTGGAGCTTTGTTTTCCAACTTCTGGTGACTTTGAAAAATGAAGTGCCACATGTTTCATGCCGCAGGTGACTTTTCATAATAGCCGGCACAAGACAGGGGGAATCGGTTCGGGGAGATTAATTGCCACAAAAAAGTTGAGTAGTCGCCAAGCGATTAATCTCCCAGAATCGCCAGGTGTGACCTTACCCTTACAACAGGATAATGGGAAGGTAACCAGATAACAGCTCCCTAACACAAGATAACAGCTGCCTGGTAGATCTAAGAACAGCACTCATTAGTAAAATCCAGGTCCCACTGTGACTCCTTCAGTTACATTGAGCAGGAGAAACAACAGCCTGCCAGAAAGCAGTTCCCTCCTAAAGTGCTGGCTCTTTCTGAAATCACATGACCAGGCAAAATGGCCTGAGATGCACCTACACACCAATATTACAACTAAAAAAATACACTTGCTGGTTCAGGAATGACATTTTATATTGTAGAGTGAATGATTTGCAGCGTAAACAGTGTCATTTACAAATAAAAAGACATCATAGAATCCCTTTGTTTTCTACTTTAAACTTGAATACTAATTTTTGCTTTCATGATCATTTCTGTGGACTATGGACTCAATGATTGAAAAAAAACCTCAAAACTATCAAAGCCAGAAAACGTTTGGTCTGTGCTATGGAAATTGCTTTTTTCAGCTTTTCTTTTTTTTTTCTTCTTTCAGAATATTGAAGATTTTTTCAACTTGACTCTACCCCAGTGCCTGGAATATGGAGGCCACCTAGTGGGAAACAGCTGTAATTACGTACCTGACATTTTCCTGATGTCTGCCCTTCTTTTCTTTGGGACATTTCTCTGCTCTTCTTTCCTAAAGCAGTTCCAGAGTAGCAGATACCTCACTGCATCGGTACCTCATTCCTTTTTATTGTCTGTATTCCTTTTATAGGGGTGGATTTTAACTTCCTCCTTGATCTGGGGCTTTCTTAGGAGAGACATGATCTTATTTCACTACTGTTTCATACGGTTTTAATGTGTAGATAAAAGACATCAGAGGATGAGTGGGCAGTAGGACCTTGAGTAACACCATGAATGATTATTTCCCTTCACTCTTGCCTAAATAAACATGATATTCCTAATACAGGTATGGGACCTGTTATCCAGAATGCTCGTGACCTGGGGTTTTCCGGATAACGGATGTTCCCGTAATTTGGATCTTCACACCTTAAAGGGGAATTCAACCCCCCCCGGCGCTAACCCCCTCCCCCCCGTAAGCCCGTAGGGGGGTGGGGGGAGGGCGTTAGCGTCGGGGGGGTTGAATTCCCCTTTAAGTCTACTAGAAAATCATGTAAACATTAATCCTGGCTGGTTTTGCTTCCAATAAGGATTAATTATGTTTTAGTTGGGGTCAAGTACAAGCTACTGTTTTAATATTACATAGAAAAAGGACATTTTAAAAAAAAAAATAGATTTTTTGGATAAAATGGAGTCTATGAGAGATGGACATTCCGTAATTCGGAGCTTTCTAACGGACCCGATACCTGTAATACAACTGATATTTCTAATAGAGAAACAAATCTCTCATTCTTGTTTTTTTTTTCTTTCTTTTTCATAGATAAGGAAGCTGACGGGCGATTTTTCAGTGATACTGACCATCCTGGTGTTTTGCGCAATAGATGCATTTTGTGGGCTGGAAACGCCAAAACTAATTGTTCCAAGTGAATTTAAGGTAAAGGCCCCTTACTAATAGTTAGTAAAATGGCAGTGTCTCATCCTTATATTATATATTTTATTGCCTGATTAAGCAGCCGTTCTGCGTAAGTACAGTAACAGCAAAAAATAAAGGTGTATTAAAGTAATGAAAATATCATGTAGCCGCGTGTCCCTGCACTGGCTGCTGTTTGCTTCAGAAACATTAGTATAGTTCATATGCACAAGCTGCTGTGTAGGAATTCCAGAAATTGAAAAAAGGCAGAGGTTAAAGGAGAACCAAACCCATACTTTAAAAAAAAAAAATCCCTCCCCCCTCCCTACTAACTAACCTGGGCAAGCTTTTTACTCACCCCTCGCGGCAGATTCAGGCGTCGGAGTTCACGGCAGCCATCTTCTTTGGTAACCTTCACCAGGCCCGGATTTGTTGAAAGGCCACCTAAGTCCGGGCCTAGGGTGGCAGGAATTTAGGGGGCAGCATGCTGCCCAGCCACACCCACATTGGTTCAGAAACACTGATGATACACAGAAGATACGATAGGTTTGTAAATTTCCCATGCGCTAATCCCCATTGCTCTGGTCCTGATGATGAAAATTTGTGAATAAAGGGCAGAGTATGGGGGCGACGAACAGCAGTGGGCCTAGGGGTGATCGCTATATAAATTCAGCCTCGATCTTCATGTATTGACAGGGTTTCAGGGCATGCGCACTTGGAGCAAATTCCCAGTCCCACATGCACTGAAACTCACAGGAATCGCCGAAGAGCCGAAAGAAGACACGAACATTTCCAAAGAAGAAGTTACCTGGGGTAGTAAGTAGGGTAGTAAGTAGTCTGGGGGCGGGAGAGTGGGGTCTACTGGGAGGAGGGGGGTATGGGTTTGGTTCTCCTTTAAATAGTGGATAACAGATAACCCCATTATGTTCTGCAGAGCTTATCTTCTGGGTATCCTGAGCCTTTTCTCCTTTGAATGGCTGCCCCCCATGGCTACACAACAGCTTATTTATATAAACTATAGTAGTGTTTCTGAAGCAAACACAGCAGTTTTATCAGTGCAGGGCAACACTGCATTATATTTTTATTATTTTAAAACACTAACTTTTTGATGTTACTGTTCCTTTAAGTGGCCTGAGAAAAACTGTTCTGAACTTCTGCAACCCAACAATCAGCGTCTCTATAGTGATAAGTGCACCACAACATAAAATACACGTGTCCTCCGTTCACTGCAAGGGCCACACTAAAGGGGCCTAATTCTTTCTATGAATCAAATTTAAAAAACAATTCGGAATTAAAAAATTAAAAAAAAAAAAACAAACCTTGTACGTACAAAAAAAATTCATAAAGCTGGAATGTAAAACTCCAGTTCATTTAGACGTCAATGGGAAATCTGAGAGTTTTTGAGTAAGCGTTGGGCAACTTTTTTTTATAGAGGATTCATTATTATTCAGCTGGATCAGAGACGTTTCGATTTGGTGCATCGCTAATGGTACGTGCAAAACGGTGGAGATATTGCAAAATGCGAAAAATTTGCAAAACAGGACTTTTGACGCTAGTGTTTCGAAAAATTTTTCAGGAAATATTCAGCAAATTCACTGATTGACCTGTCAATGGGCGCGCGGTAAAACATCGCCGGTGTCAAAAACAGTTGCTGGCGGCAAATTTTTTTTGTCGCTGGTTTCAAAATTTTTTGACGCTGGCAAATTTTTTTTTTTTGTGCCTGTTTCATGAATTTATTCTCCGGCCCGTGTAACGCGTAACTTTGTTGCGATAACTCCACTACTATCCTCTTTTTTTCCTTTTCCATCTTTTACTACATGTTGATATGACAAAGTTTTTCTGTTTGGGGGGGGGGGGAAGTTTGTGAATTGGATCCTGAATTTTAATAATTGTTTAGACAAATATTTTATCGGTAATCATGGAAAATGAAGGTACAGTTTAATAATTAATTTGTCTTGTGAGTAATTTTTGTATTAATTAGCACTAGAACTCGTTAATTTAATTGATGAATGAAGGTGATTGTGGGTCTGAGACCAAATCAAAGTGTGCATGGCACTTTGATCAATTAAAGGGGTTGTTCACCTTTGAGATAACTTTTAGTATGATGTAGAGAGTGATATTCTGAGACAATTTGCAATTGGTTTTCATTTTTTATTATTTGTGGTTTTTGAGTTATTTAGCTTTTTATTCAGCAGCTCTTCAATTTGCATTTTAATCAATCTGGTAACTAGGGCTCAAATTACCCTAGCAACCATGCATTTATTTGAATAAGAGTCTGGAATATGAATAGGAGAGAGTCTAAACAGCAGGATCAGCATTAAAAAGTAACAATAACAATACATTTGTAGCCTTACAGAGCATTTGTTTTTTTAAAAGGGGATGGCGACGCCCATTTGAAAGCTGCAAACAACCAGAAGAAAAAGACAAATAACTATAAATAATAAATAATGAAAACCAATTGAAAAGTGGCTTAGAATTGTCCGTTCTATAACATAATAAAAATTACCTTAAAGGTGAACACCCCCTTTAATTAATTTTGAGTTAACGGTTAAGGTGGGGAATTAATTAAAAACCCTTGTATCAAAAATTGGTAATAATAGAGAGAGAGAGTCACTAAGCATTTACCACTTTGTACTTAAAAGCACTCGCACTTAGTGATGGGCGAATTTATTCGCATGGGGCGAATTCGCAGCGAATTCCCGAGATTCGCCGCTGGCGAAACGCGTGAGATTCGCCCATCACTACTCACACTTTAGAATTGATGGGATTACATTGAATTGTAGGTGATAAGGTCGCAATTAACTTGAGGGTGAAGAGATCCAAAGGCTATATCGAAAGAATGAATTAGAAATGAGAGACGGAACGCAGTGTTGTTTTCTATAGCTCGTTGTGCGCTCGTTAGACAAAGGTCTGGAGTATAAAAATGATATACAATTGTAATCAAGAAGAAACCGTTTCATGTGTCCAGAGTCCTGGCTCTGTAAATTCCGTTCACTTTAATATGAACATTTTCCTGTTCCAGTGTTTTAAGGTTTGAGTTCTAATAGGATGTTTTTTTTTGTATTTAAAGCCTACAAACCCTAACAGGAGTTGGATAGTGACTCCGTTTGGGAAGAACCCATGGTGGGTTTACCTGCTCTCTGGTATTCCAGCAATCTTGATCACCATCCTCTTATTCATGGATCAACAAATCACTGCTGTCATTCTGAACCGCAAGGAATACAAGCTCAGGGTATGTTCCCCTTTTAATAAAACCAGTAAAAAAAAAAAAAACCTGGCTGAATTCTATAAAGAGAGAGTGAGAGTAGTAACATGGGCAACGTTTTACTTTGCCGGTAACAGATTGTGCTTTTCTCTTCTTAAGAAAGGGGCGGGTCTTCACCTGGACCTTTTCTGCATCGCTCTGCTAGTCATCGTCACGTCGTTTATGGGCCTTCCCTGGTTTGTCTCGGCCACTGTGATCTCACTTGCACACATGAACAGCCTAAAAATGGAAAGCACCACCTCTGCTCCGGGAGAGCAGCCAAAGTTCCTGGGAATAAGGTAAAGTCATAACAATTATCCCAGCATGCATTGTACCTACCAACTGTCCCGTTTTTCTCAGGACAGTCCGGATTTTGACAAACCTGAAGTCCCGGGTTTGTTCCTGAAATGTCCCAACTTTCTCTTTGATCTCCTGCATTGAACAGTAGCGATGTAAGAGTCGGGTTTTTCCCAACCCGCCTGATATCTGCCCTCCCTCTATCCGTGCCCGACTTCCAGGTTCCTTTTATAGACCTGTGCCGCCTCACCGATGATGTCACAAAAGGCGCATGTCTATGAAAATTGAACCCGGAAGTCAGAAGCTTGTTGGGAAAGCAGGCGGGAGAATTCAACCCGGTCCCACCAGCAAACCCGGAAAGGGGGTCCCCCCCACTACTGAACAGCCAGAAAAAGATACAAAGTTTCTTACTTAATTGGTTTTTGGCAGGGAGCCCAGAATAGAAACTTTGTAACAATTTAAGATAAGATAGGTCTCTTGGGAGAACTTAGACTCAGCTTAAAGAGCAATTCTCCTTCATTAACAAAACTGTAATAACGCAAGAAAACACAGAAATGTGTTGAAACTAAGTAAAACTGGCGCAGTAATTATGGGGTAAAACGGGGGTGGACAACGCAAAATGTTGGGAGGTAGGCTGTATACACAGAGAGATACAACATATTGGTGAAGAAACGCTGACCCGTCCTGTACAGGTTCTTCAGGCCCATCTTTTGTTGAAAATCAGCAGCTGCCATCATAGCTGTGTGAAAATAACCAGATTTACTGCAATAGAAGCGGGTTAAAGGAACAGTTCAGTGTAGAAATTAAACTGGGTAACTAGAAAAATATATAATGTGCAAAATAAATAATGTTTATAATATAGTTAGCCAAAAATGTAATGTATAAAGTAGTGACGTGCGGGCCGACCCAATACCTGCGGGACCTGCTGGTTTGAGTCAACCTTGCACCCCATCTTCTGGGTCGTGGGCGGGTTGAATTCTTCGGACTGCTCTTCCAGCCGCGACCTTACAAATGCTGACTTATGGGTTTCCTGGCAGGTGCGGGTTGGGAAAATCTTGACCTGTACATCACTAGTATAAAGGCTGCAGGGAGTGGATGTCTAACGTAATAGCCAGAACACTACTTCCTGCTTTTCAGATCTCTAACCTCAGAGACTTTAAAGGAAAACTATACCCCCAAAATGAATACTTGAGCAACAGATAGTTTATATCAAATTAATTGGCATATTAAAGAATCTTAGCAAATTTGTGTGTGTATATACAGCCCTTTTGTTTTCCCTTTCCTGTGATGGTCTGTGTGCTGCCTCAGAGATCACCTGACCAGAAATACTGCTGCTCTAACTGTAACAGGAAGAGATCACCTGACCAGAAATACTGCAGCTCTAACTGTAACAGGAAGAGATCACCTGACCAGAAATACTGCAGCTCTAACTGTAACAGGAAGAAGTGTGGAAGTAAAAGACACAACTCTGTCTGTTAATTGGCTCGTGACCTACAATGTTTTGTATGTTTGTGTGCACCGTGAATTCTAGCATCTCCAGCGGGCTGTCCTTATTTCTTAAAATGGCATTTTTTTCTATTTATAACTACCCAATGGCACATACTACTAAAAAATTTTATTATTTTGAAAATGGTTTATTTACATGAAGCAGGGTTTTACATATGAGTTGTTTTATGCAATAACTTTTTATACAGACCTACTTTGTTTTAGGGGTATAATTTTCCTTTAAGGGGGCCAAACTTGTTCTTCTTTTAAGGTCGGACTTGGGGGCCCCTCTCTGGTCCTCCGCCCCCCTACTGTGACTCACTGCTCATATGCAGTAACACTGCTGTGTGCATGCATAGAGGTGCATTGCAGCACTGGAAAAATTTTCAGCACTATGTGCTGCTGAAAAAACTTTTTTTTTTTTTTTAAAGAATGCAAATATTGTGAGAGGGCCATGAGGGTCAGGGCCCACCAGGTTTTTTCACGGTTTTAACCCTTAGCACACAGGTCCGATGCAAACTAGCTGAACAGTTATGTCGCATTTGCCCTCTCTCTTCAAGTCACTGATTGGTAACAGGTTAGAGAGCTGCAGAGGAGGAAGTATTATCCTGGATATTAGACATCCCGTCACTCCAGCTTTTATTTATAGATCACATATTTAATTAACTATGCTGAAACGTTGTATTTTGTACAGCTAGTCTATATTTATGCAGTTTAATTTTTACACTGTACTGTTCCTTTAATGCTGGGTGTTTGAGCCCTAGAACGAGTGCAGGAAAAGTAAATGATCGCAGAACAAGAATTGTGTGTTTTGGAAAAACAAAATATTTTCTAAAGGGCTGGTGTTGTGAAAATATTGCATGTGATTTTCCTGTGCGTGTTTATTCACCAGGGAGCAAAGAGTAAGCGGACTTGCTGTTTTCATCCTCACCGGAGCCTCAGTGTTTCTGTCCCCAGTTCTCAAGGTATTTTATACAGTGCAACTACAACACTTACCTGCCGCAAACATGCATGCACTTGCACCTCTGCATCTGGCAGTCTTCTTCTGCAAGGGAAAATAGGATTCAGTGTCCTCAATATTATAGAACATTAGGAGTAGGAACCTCCTCTTTAAAGGGATACTGTCATGGGAAAAAATGTTTTTTTCAAAACACATCAGTTAGTAGACTTCTGCACTGAAAACCATTTCTCAAAAGAGCAAACAAATTTTTTTAATATTCAGTTTTGAAATCTGACATGGGGCTAGACATTTTTTATCAATTTCCCAGCTGCCCCAAGTCATGTGACTTGTGCTCTGATAAACTTCAATCACTCTTTACTGCTGTACTGCAAGTTGGAGTGATATCACCCCCTCCCTTTTCCCCACCCAGCAGCCTAACAACAGAACAATGGGAAGGTAACCAGATAACAGCTCCCTAACACAAGATAACAGCTGCCTGGTAGATCTAAGAACAGCACTCAATAGTAAAATCCCATGTCCCACTGTGTTCCATTCATTTACATTGAGAAGGAAAAACAGCCTGCCAGAAAGCAGTTCCCTCCTAAAGTGCTGGCACATGTCACATGACCAGGGGCAGCTGGCAAATTGACAAAATGTCTAGCCCCATGTCAAATTTAAAAATTGAATTTAAAAAAATCTGTTTGTTCTTTTAAAAAATGGATTTCAGAGCTGGAGCAGCACTTAAAAAAACATGTTTTCCCATGACAGTATCCCTTTAATCATAATGAAGACTTCATTACAATGTATTGCTATGGAGCAGTGATTGTCTGTTTTTACAGTAGTCTCAGTGATTATACAGAAGCTTAAAGGGGTTGTTCACCTTTAAATTAACTTTTAGTATGATGTACAGAGCGATATTCTGAGACCATTTGCAATTTCTTTTTCATTTTTTATTATTTGTGGCTTTTGAGCTATTCAGCAGCTCTCCAGTTTGCAGGGTCCATATTACCCTAGCAACCATGCATTGATTTGAATAACGAATAGGAGAGGGCCTGGATCAAATGATGAGTGAGAAAAAGTAGCAATAAATATGTAGCCTTATAGAGCATTTGTTTTTTAGATCGGGTCAGCGACAACCCCCACCCCCGTTTGAAAGCTGGAAAGAAAAAGGCAAATCATTCTTATAGCTATAAAAAATAAATAGGGAAAACTAATTTGAAAGTTGCTTAGAATGGTCCATTCTATTATCAAAGTTGATTTAAAGGTGAACCTCCACTTTGAAGGATCTTCATCAAAGTTGTTTGTTGGTTGTGGGAGTTCTCATTTGAGTTCAGATGAATATGCAGTCATTAAAAGTAGGGATGCAATGAATCACTATTTGACCGAATCCTTCACCAAAGATTTGGGCAAATACTGAATCCTAATATGCATATGCAAATAAGAGGCAGCAAAGGAAAAAGAGTGTTTTTTACTTCCTTGTTTTGAGACGAAAAGTCACATGATTTCCCTTCCCACACCTAATTTACATATTCAAATTAGAATTATGATTTAGTTAGGCCACACAAAAGGATTCGACCGAATCCTGCTGAAAAAGGCCAAATACTGGCCGAATCTTGGATTTGTTGCATCCCTAATTAAAAGATTAGATTCAATAATTACATGTGCAGATGAGTTACTGTTATAGAAATTCTACCTGCATCCTTGTGTTTTACCTTTAAACATTAAACCTTAAAGGGGAACTCCGGCTACCAAACCAATATTTGATAGAGGCCCATATAACACACAAACCCCTAATATACCCATCACAGTTAACTGTTTCTGAAATCCAGCTGTTTAACAGTTCTCTTTCTGCATCATTCGAACTCCTGGTAGGGAAGGAGGGACTAAATGCTGATGTTACAAATTGTAACAATGTCTCCATAGCTTCCAGAAAGCATGCAGGAACTATATAACCCACAATGCACTGCAATGTGATATTCCTATCCATGAAATCACGGGCAGGGAATTGTGGGGTTTGGGGGATTCAGGCTAAGGACAGCTGGCTGCTGATACATAGTAACAGTAGTCAGCCAGCTCAGCAAAGTAGTCAGACAGATCAGCATGAGATCAGGGGGCTAGGCTTAGTTAACTGTTCCAAACCATTAAAAATCATGAAAAATCGGCATATTTTTTAATTGATATATATTGCAAAGTTGCTTGAAATTATGTTTTCTTTTCAAATGGTTTAAATTATGTTTTTGTGGCGTTCCCCCCTTTAAATGTATTCCTCCAATGATCTATGTTTGATTCATATGCTTCTCTAAATGCATTTCAATTTCTGAACTGGGAATCGCTACATAAGTGCCATGATAAATCCTTTTTCATTTTTAGTACATTCCCATGCCGGTGCTGTATGGAATATTTCTCCAGATGGGAGTGGCTGCACTAGGGAGCATCCAAGTAAGTAGTAACCATTTGCCATTTTACTACCTTTTTTACAAAGGTAGCAGCAATCATATTTCACATAGATAAAGCCGCCTGTATTGGTTGTTCCGTTTTGGTTGTGAAAATAAAACCAAGTTCATTCTTCTGAATATTTATTTAGGTTTAAACTCTTCTTCTTCTAACTCTTCTTCTTCTAATTCTTCTTCTTCCAATTCTTGTTGTTCTTCTAATTCTTGTTCTACTTTTTGTGCTTCTTGTTCTTCTAATTCTTGTTCCTCTTCCAATTCTTGTTCTTCTAATTCTTGTTCTTCTTCTTCTTGTGCTTCTTGTTCTTCTTCTAATTCTTGTTCTACTTCTTGTGGTTCTTGTTCTTCTAATTCCTGTTCCTCTTCCAATTCTTGTTCCTCTTCCAATTCTTGTTCTTCTAATTCTTGTTCTTCTTCTAATTCTTGTTCTTCTTCTAATTCTTGTTCTACTTCTTGTGCTTCTTGTTCTTCTTATTCTTGTTCCTCTTCCAATTCTTGTTCCTCTTCCAATTCTTGTTCTTCTAATTCTTGTTCTTCTTCTTGTGCTTCTTTTTCTTCTTCTAATTATTGTTCTACTTCTTGTGCTTCTTGCTCTTCTAATTCTTGATCCTCTTCCAATTCTTGTTCTTCTAATTCTTGTTCTTCTTCTTGTGCTTCTTGTTCTTCTTCTAATTCTTGTTCTACTTCTTGTGCTTCTTGTTCTTCTAATTCTTGTTCCTCTTCTAATTCTTGTTCCGCTTCTAATTCTTGTTCCTCTTCCAATTCGTGTTCCTTTTCTAATTCTTCTTATTCTAATTCTTCTTCTTCTCCCTATTAAATCCTCCAAAATGACCTACTAAATATCATTTCAAGCCAGATGTGGAAGAATTCAAGCGAAGACATTTTTTGTGCCTTATATTTTAATGTTAACCTAAAGAATATTCAAAGGAGACTTGAACTGATACCATGACTTCATTTCAGTTTCTAGAGCGAGTGCAGCTATTGGCCATCCCACTAAAACACCAGCCGGATCTCATCTTCCTCCGCCACGTTCCGTTGCGCAGAGTCCATCTGTTTACCTTCATTCAGATAGTCTGTCTGGTCATCCTATGGATACTCAAATCTACAGGGGCTGCCATCATATTCCCATTGATGGTGAGTGACTTTACTGGAAGAAATGTTGAGTTTTAAAGAGATTATGATGTTCCTAATAAATCAGCAACTACTACTTCGTTATGGAATATGGCCTGGGGTGACTATTTTTAGAACTGGGATGAATCTTTGATTTTCTACTACAAAGTTTCACTTTCTGGCCTTTGTTTGTGTGAGCTTGTGAATGTCGATGACCAGTTGGCCAGCTAATCAGCTCCTAAGGCTTCTTCTATAGAGTGGTCACATATATTCCGGTGTGAGTGTGGTCTTGAAATTCTTTGTGTAACAATGGAACTGACAATGAGTTTGTTGTTGTACAAATATCAGCTATTGGCCCTGGTTGGAGTTCGTAAGGCGATGGAATGGTTCTTCTCACTGCACGACTTGAGTTGGCTGGATGACATTTTGCCAGAGAAGGAGAAGATTGTTCAAGATCCAAAGGAAGAAGAAAGTGATTTAAGTGACAGTGAAGATGTAAGGAATACTGTTATTCACATTTCATATTTTGTCAACATAATCCTTGTGCGTTTATTATTGATCATCAAGGTTGCCATTGTCATAGAGAAAAGGAAATGTTTTAGGGGCTTCACAAGTACAGCAATACATCACTCCATCACAGAAATGTGTTGCATTTACCACTCAGCTGAGGAAATGAAGATGCAGGTGTTAGAGCCACGTGTCAATGGTGGGAGATGAGGATGGAAGAGCAGAGCAGAAGGCAAGATGGTTCTCCCATTAAAGAGAGTTACAGAAAAGTTGAACAATGAAGAAATTGGCCATAAAGAAAGGAGAGATAAATAGACAGAATGGGTGAGGAGGAGAATAGTTTTGGGAGAGAATTCTATAATTTAAGAAAGTTAAATGAAGAGAAAAAGGTAACAAACAGTAGAAACCAGAATAGAGACACACTGCGTAAGAAGTAAACTGTAAGCAAGTAATACAAGTTATAAATGTTGGGACACACCATATACATATACAGTGGGGGGTGACTAAGGGGCAGATTTATTATTGGTCGAATTTCAAATTAAAAATAATTCGAAATTCAACCATGTGAATAGTGAGGGAAGTAAAATCCTTCAAATTCGAATATCGAATTAAAATTTTTTATTAGGAAAATCTAATGATTTGAACCCTTCGATCCAATGTTTCCTATTTGATCAAAAAAAAACTTTAAAACACCTATGGGAGCTTCCTATAGGGTTCAATCTGGCGAACTGGCCTATCACCATTTCTTAAAGGGGAAGTACTTCGACCATTGAATATTCGAATACAATTAAATTCGAATATTTGAATTATTTGAATCAGTCGAATATTCAAAATTCGATGGTCGAATTTGCCTCATTTACATATTCGACATTGAATCTTTTTGAAAATTCCATCGAATTTCGAATCCTTCATGTGAATTTGATAAATCTGTCCCTAAATGTTGGGCATCTAAATGGAGGCTGTACAACTGTAACCCTCACCCTCATCATTTGTAAGGCTGGAGTAAACAAAATTTAGATCATTTTAACTTGAATCTCAATTGTGCTTGTCTTATATTTTTTTTTTTACAAAAAAGGGAAAATGAACTGAATCCAGGACTCTGCAGGATTCGGATTCTGCCGAATCCTTGTGTCTGGCCGAACCAAATCTGAATTCTAATTTGAATATGTAAATAAGAGGCGAGGAGGGAAAAACAAGGAAGTGAGAAAAATGTTCACACTTTTTTCCTTCCCCGCCCCTAATTTACATATTTAAATTAGGCAGTGTAGCTGTAATCGGCCGAATAGTGGATTCGGTGCATCCCTATAAAACAAGACCCGGGTACATAAAAATAACAGTACCCTGCAAAATATTAACTTAAATTTTGTTTTACATTTTCAGTCCGAGTTAAAGTATCAGGCGAAATCCCCCGAGATTAACATTTCAGTGAATTAGATTGGGATGTGCTGTGGAACGGCGGAATGGTAAGAAAATGAATGGTTATTGTCAGAAATGACCAAATGCAATAGAGGCAAACACTGGGAAATCCATTCTTAAAGGGCAAGGAAAGTGTAAAATAGAATAAGGGTAGAAATGTTGTATTTTGTATACTAAACATAAACATGAACTTACTGCACCACAAGCCTAATCAAACAAATGATTTATGCTTTCAAAGTTGGCCACAGGGGGCTGTCATCTTGTAACTTTGTTATACATCTTTGCAAGACCAAGACTGTGCACATGCTCAGTGTGATCTGGACTAAGCTAAGCGCCATAAATGATCAAAGCAGCACAAGTCAAATATCTGCCAGAAGCGGATGCAGCAAGACTGATTAATAATCAGAATATACAGACTGTACTGGGTCTGCGGATACAAATCTCCACACAATCACCGGCTGCTCTACAAACAAAACTGCTCGAGTTCTGGGAAGTAAGGTGGGGGCTCCCCCTGCCAGTTGAAAGTATGATTGTTTCCCTGCAGAGCAGTTAGGGACCATCTGAGTACAAGCTTGTAGACAAAATGGTGATAGAGTTATTACTCTGTATGAAGTCATGTAGGCAAATTGTAAATTGGTCACTTCCTTCCCTTTTAAAAGGATTCTGATGTGGGGGGCTTGTTAAACTAAGAGTAAATGCCCTCCTTAGGCATGAAACGTGTCAGGTTTTGAATGTCCCAATAAAGATTTTTTAGTTTTTAAAAACTTTGAGTTCCTTTCTCAACTAACAGTAATCTATCCCTTTTTTGCTTTTTGTTTGGCAACCCTAAGTGCATTATATTTTAATTACTTTAAAACACTTGTTTTTTTTGGCATTACTATTCCAGGAAAACTGCTGGCTAAATCTCAAACTGCCAACTGACAGAGAATTTTATTGAAACTGCCCGTTTCACAGCTTGTGCAAATTTCAGGAAAAAACTGCAAATATGGGGTATTTTTTGGGGGGGGGGGGCAAAACTGTGCCAGTAGAGGCTTAGAAATAAAATCAGACAACAAAGAAATTGTGTTTTCTTCCAGTTCAAGCAGGAGACGGCCATGATCCAAACGTCTGTATGGAATCTACAAGAAACAAGCTACGCCCCTTCTATCAGAAGTGATGACATAAGGAAACAAGGGACAGAGACATGCACTGACCCTCCTTGCTGAGAATGCAGAGAATATAGAGATCGGTGTTCAGCAGCAGAATAGAACTTTTTGTAACGGATTGCTGATGTTTGTAATTATATATTGCTTTTATACTGTAGGTTCTTAATGAAACCAATATTTAAACTATTTTCAAGTTGGCAAGATGAGATTTTGTGGGTCGGATGTAGAGAAGTGGAATGTAGAACAGTGATGGGTGGAAGCTGCTTAGGAACAATGTTTACTTGAGAAACAAGAACAAGTGGGGAGAGACATTAGCACTGCCTGTCTGTGTTTAAAGGGGTGGTTCACCTTCAAGTTAACTTTTAGTATATTGTAGAAGGGCCAATTCAAAGAAACTTTTCAATTGTTCTTCATTATTTATTTTTCATAGTTTTTTAATGATTTGCAATTTTCTTATATTTCTTTGCAGCTTTCAAATGGGGGTCACTGACCCCATCTAAAAACAAATGCTCTGTAAGGCTACAAATGTATTGTTATTGTCACTTTTTATCACTTATTCTATTCAGTCCATCTCCTATTCATATTCCAGTCTCTTATTCAAATCACTGCAGGGTTGCTAGGGTAATTTGTATCCTAGAAACCAAATTGCTGACACTGCAAACTAGAGAGCTGCTGAATAAAAAGCTAAATAACTATAAAACCACCAATAATAAAAAATGAAAACCAATTGCAAATTGTCTCAGAATATCACTCTCTACATCATACTAAAAGTTAACTCAAAGGTGAACAACCCCTTTTTTTTTTTTAAAGTAGGGGCTCTAGTTTGGATTGTTTGTACAGGTATGGGACCAGTTATCCAGAATGCTCAGGACATGGGGTTTTCCGTATTATGGATATGCACTTTACATTGCCACCCAAGCTATGTTTGCCTAATAAAGCCGGATTTTACTAAAAGATTCAGCTTCCAGATGTCTTCAGTTTAGCGCCGTAGAGCGGCTTCACACACACCTTCCAGGTAATGGATCCCAGACCTTCACTCATTCTAACCATGCCCATCCTCAGACAAGTACACTTAAAGGGGTGGTTCACCTTCAAGTTAACTTTTAGTATATTGTAGAAGAGACAATTCTAAGAAACCTTTCAATTGGTCTTCATTATTTATTTTTCATAGTTTTTTAATGATTTGCAATTTTCTTCTGTTTCTTTGCAGCTTTCAAAT
The DNA here is from genome assembly GCA_024363595.1 of Xenopus borealis. Classification (NCBI taxonomy): domain Eukaryota; kingdom Metazoa; phylum Chordata; class Amphibia; order Anura; family Pipidae; genus Xenopus; species Xenopus borealis. The sequence goes on from CM044436.1 coordinate 107,484,396, forward strand.
GGGGGTCACTGACACCATCTAAAAACAAATGCTCTGTAAGGCTACAAATGTATTGTTATTGCCACTTATTATTACTTATCATTCTATTCAGTCCGTCTCCTATTCATTTTTCAGTCTCTTATTCAAATCAATGCAGGGTTGCTAGGGGAATTTGTACCCTAGAAACCAAATTGCTGACACTGCAAACTAGAGAGCTGCTGAATAAAAAGCTAAATAACTATAAAACCACAAACAATAAAAAATGAAAACCAATTGCAAATTTTCTCAGAATATCACTCCCTACATTATACTAAAAGTTAACTCAAAGGTGAACAACTCCTTTAAGTCTCCAAGCCTAGGACACAGGAACTGCATGAAAAGGGCTGTAGTGTTCCCCACCTACATTACAATATAGGATTGATTACTGGACAGTAGCATTAAGTACTCCTTTTAAATATATATTTAATGCATAGATGCAGTTGTATTCAGAATATTAGCAGTCCATCATCACTAACCTGTAGTAGAGTAATAGAACTAGGGATGCACCCAATCCACTATTTGGGATTCGGAGAATCCCCCATGAAAGTTTAGGCTGAATACCCAACCCGAATCCTAATTTACATATTCAAATTAGCGACAGGAGGGTTAAAATTTCCTTGTTTTGTGACAAGATCTTATGTTATTTCCCTTCCTGACCCTAATTTGCATATGCAAATTAAGATTCCGTTCAGCCAGGCATAAGGATTCTACCGAATCCTGCTGGAAGAGGCTGAATCCTGAATTCGGTGCATCCCTAAATAGAACTCAAACAGACCCAACAGTCATGAAATGCTGCGGATTCTGTGTAATCAAATCATTGATAATTGTTCCAAATAATAGCAGTGTGGAGTTCAATTCGTGACGTCAAGTAGATGCCTAAACTGATGGCACTTCCTGAAGGATGCGGATGCCTAAACGGATGGCACTTCCTGAAGGATTCAGATGCCTAAACGGATGGCACTTCCTGAAGGATGCGGATGCCTAAACTGATGGCACTTCCTGAAGGATGCGGATGCCTAAACTGATAGCATTTCCCTGTTTCTGTGCTGCTTCCAACTGTCCGCATCATGCAAGTGGAAAAAGCACCCATTATTTTATCTTATGGAGGAATGGCCAAAACTACCTATGATGCCTTCCATTCACTTTAAAGGGAAAACACTCAGTTTAGGCATCGGAATCCTTCAGGAAGTGCCATCAGTTTAGGCATCTGAATCCTTCAGGAAGTGCCATCAGTTTAGGCATCTGAATCCTTCAGGAAGTGCCATCAGTTTAGGCATCGGAATCCTTCAGGAAGTGCTATAAGTTTAAGCATATCAATCCTGCAGGAAGTGCCATTAGTTTAGGCATCTGAATCTTTTAGGAAATGCCATTAGTTTAGGCATCTGAATCCTTCAAGAAGTGCCATCAGTTTAGGCATCTGAATCTTTTAGGGAGTGCCATCAGTTTAGGCATCTGAATCTTTTAGGGAGTGCCATCAGTTTAGGCATCTGAATCCTTCAGGAAGTGCCATCAGTTTAGGCATCTGAATCCTTCAGGAAGTGCTATAAGTTTAAGCATTTCAATCCTGCAGGAAGTGCCATCAGTTCAGGCATCTAAATAGTTCAGGAGATGAGTCAGGTGAATCAGTTATCTTGTAACCTGCACATTGTTCTGGGGCCTGGCTGGACAGAAGACATTTTTTTCAGTTGTTAGCAGTGGGGACTGCAGTGTGTCAATTTGTAGGACAGTAGAAAAGAAAGGCAAATAACCTGGGAAAGGACTCAGAAGTTATTATTTATATGCCCCTAATAAAAAACAAGTGAATAGGAAAATCCCTCTGGTAAAGTGTGGGAGACTAGTCACCCTAAAAGAATGACAGAAATGACAGAGAAAATAACAGCTAAAACTAGAGTTTGGTGTAAGCACTTTTTTATTGTATATTTGGGAATATAGTTCACATTAATAAAGGCTACATAAGGCAGAACAACTAAACAACGGGAAACTGCAATCAGATTTTCTTGTAGGTTTGAAAACCGCAAAAACATTTACCGTCTTAAAGGGGAACTCCAGCCAAACAATGAGAACCATCACATTTTACATAACGAAATAAAGCAATGAACACATTTAGATTTTTATATATTTATTTGTAAATGTAACTGAAATCAGCCCTCCCCCCATTTCTTTCACTCCTCTGCACTGCATCTCCCGACTATCGAAACAACAGTCAGCCCTCCCTCCTGGTAAGACTGGAGTCCCCGCAATACCTGGAGTCTTGGCAGGAGGAGAGCCGACTCTTGCTACTTTGTTTCTGCTGCAGAGAGTAGAAAAGATCAGACAGATGCATCTTTATTACCAGAAACAGTATTATTTTTCTTAAACTTTATGCAAAATGTTATGTTTTCAAATTATGAGTGGAAATCCCCTTTAAAATGAGATGATAAATGTTTTTTTGTCTGAATGCAGCCATGTTTTAATGCTGCCTGGCCAATACCCACTGCATCACGTCATGTATTTTTACGTCACATGACTAGACTGAACCCAATTTCGGTATTAAATACTTCAAGTCGTTTTTGTTCCGACTCTGTTTGGGGTCCACTGGCCCACCTTAGAACTTTGTAATCGGGAAAACGAAACCATAAAAACAAAATAAACCAAAACTCTCCATGTGCGCTCAAGTATTTCAGTTTTGTGTTGAACTCATTCCTCTAATTCAGTTAACGTACTTCAAATGCACATTTCCAATATGGGGTGTCCAGGTTCCTGGCCAGATCTGTAAAGAAGAAGAAACGGTCAGACAATACTGAATGACGCGGGATTTTCAGATTTAAATTAACATCAAGAGGCACAGTTATCAAGGGACGAATTAAAACTTGGACTAATTTTACCGATCCAAAAACTTGAATCAAATTTGATTCGAACTGAGCAAAACTCGATTCGAGTGGATAATTCCCTAGTCGAATTGGACAGTTTTCAATTCGACCCTTAAACTCGATTTGAGTTTTATCCCCCTGAACCTCTCCCACCAACTTCTACAGAAATTCGGCAAGTTTTAGGTGGCGAATGCTCTGATTCCAAAAGGGCGAAAGGGCGAGAGTATGATAAATCTTGAAAATCGAATCCGATTAAAAAAAAAAAAAAAAA
>CM044436.1:107498967-107536649 GCA_024363595.1 Xenopus borealis
GGTTGTGAGGTGTGCAGCTTCTCCAATCTTGATTGATATACAATCACAAGCACAAATGTTTTCAGTCTGTAGAGTTCCTGAAATAATCCAGGCCCCTGTCTGTTTCTCTATATGCAGCTTTGTGCCAGATTGTCATTTAAATACATTGTCTAGGCCAGTGATCCCCAACCAGTAGCTTGTGAGCAACATGTTGCTCTTCAACATCTTGGATGTTGCTCCAATAGGCCTCAAAGTTTATTTTTGAATTTGAGGCTTGGAGGCAAGTTCTGGTTGCATAAAATCCAGGTGTACTGCAAAACAGAACCTCACTGTAGGTTTTCAATCCACATGGTGCTACCAAATGGCCAATCAAAGCACTTATTTGGCACCCCAAGAACATTTTTCATGTTAGTGTTGCTCCCCAACTCCTTTTACTTCTGAATGTTGCTCACGGGTTCAAAAGGTTGGGGATTCCTGGTCCAGGCAGTGTATCTGACCTGTCAATGAAAATCTGACTCCAACACCTGCATAGATTGATTATACAGTACTTTAACAGAAACTGTACATAATATATAATGGATTATATTTAAAAACTTTTTCATTAGATGAAGCTCACTGAAACATGCAGGACAAATCCCCTTTCACATAACTAAACCAAAAATGCTATAATAGTCATTGAATTTTCTTCCTCTTCACTGATCTGCGCATGGATGTTCATGAAAACATAATAATAGCAGCCAGAAGCAGAAGTTCAGACATGGGTGTTCAAAAAGACTGGTAAACTGGCAGACCACTGTCCAACATGGCTACACCCCAGTTATCAGTTTTAATTAATAGGGGGTGCACCGAATCCACTATTTGGGATTCGGCCGAATCCTTGGTGAAAGATTCTGCCAAATACCTTAACCGAACGGGAAAGGGAAAAAAAGTGTGAACATTTTTTTTTTTAACTTCTGTGTTTTGTAATGTAAAGTCATGTGATTTTCCTCCCCGCCTCTAATATACATATGCCTCTAATATACATATGCCTCTAATATACATATAATTCGGTTGGGCCAGACACAAGGATTCAGCCGAAGCCGAATAGTGATGAAAAAGGCATCCCTATTTAATAATGACTGTTCTATACTTGGATATGATCAGGTTGGTTGAAAACTGGCTAGACTCCATATCTGTACTGGGGGCCCTGGGGCCCACCGGGACTGCTGTCCAGGGCCCCTCGCCGCCTCCTATTTCCCCCCACCGCCTCCTTACTGTGACGCGCGCATGCCGTGTGCACTCGCCCGCCAATGCTCCCCCACTGTAACGTGTGCACAGCTCGCCACACAAACTGCTGCCTGGTGCAGAGTACTGAGAAATACATTTGTCATCAAGACAGGGGGGTCTGGCCCATCAGGTTTTTTCCCGGTGCCCCGCCAGCCCAGTCCGACCCTGTCTGGATTCATCTGTATGGCTTTTCAGTAGAAATTACCAAAATTCTTGTATTACTTTAAGGATTTTACTCTTTAGGAAATCAAGGTCAGAGTAGTACAATAGAAAAGGCAAAAGCTTGCATAGCCCGAATAACATAATATTACATTTGTATTTTATTACCAACCTTCTAATAACTTCTTTCCATCCCTCCTCTCGTTTTTGGCCTCTTTTAGGGCTGGTTAGATTCAGTTTCCCAATTGGTGACACTGTCACAGTTTTGTAACTGGATAGTGCATTGTGGCACAGATCATTTTCAAGTCTGTTTAAAATAAAAAAAAAAATAATAAACAAACATTAAGGGGGTTATTAAAGTGGACCCATCACCCTGACACAAAAATCTGTATAATAAAAGTCCTTTTCAAATTAAACATCGGGTCCCCCATTCTGGTGCACAAACAAGAGTTTGAGATGATGCAAAGTTTGCCTTAATAACAAAATGACTCCTGCCTGCTTGTTATAATTATGAATTCCCAGACTGAAGAAAACAAGATTAAAATAATGTATATAATGTAATTAATGTTCAGTTTGCTTGACTAATGTGATAAAATATGATTTTGAATGACAGGTCCACTTTAAAGTCCTAATGCCAAAAAAGTGATAATTCAAGTTTTGTTTTCTATAAAACCTCCGAGGTTTTCACGATTTTTTTTTGGAGTTTTTTGTTTCTCCGCACATGAAATTTTCAGGGAAAAGTATTGGTAAATACGGACAAAAAAAAAACAACCTGTGGTGATTTGGTTAGTGTATATTTCATAAAATAATGAGATACATTCGGATTTTGAGAAATAATGCCCCTAACAGCGAATGCGATGGCTGGATGAATTCAGATTGTTTACTGTGCAAAAAGTTACTTTTTTTTTTTAATTAAAAAAAAAAAATTGTAGTCTTTTAGAGCTTTAATATTTCTTCAGGTTTTTTTCCCCTAAATAGATTACCAGCCTGTCGAAAAAAACAGCTCAGTGAATCTGGCTTTACTTGTCCTTGTCTTTGAAAGTGGGCAAAAGAAAAAAATGTTGATCAGACATCAACTTTCTAATATCTTCAAGCTGAGCAAAAGTTTGGAGGGTCAGTTTCTCCTTTAACCGTACACTAGGTTTAGTATGTGATGAACATGAGAAAGGATAATGGACATGAGGAGTGGAGGCATTCTTGGCTGGACGAAATCACTAATGCTACTGACCTGTGGTTTACTCAGTATGCTGGATATAAATGAGATTTCCCGTAACAATTCTTATTGATGTGAAATACAAATGCCATCAAGCTTAAAGGGATTCTGTCACTGTTTTTATGATGTAGTTTTTATTTCTAAATTACACTGCAAATATTCCTACAATGTAAAATTTCATTCCTGAACCAGCAAGTGTATTTTTTTTTTTAGTTGTAATATTGGTGTAGGCGCCATCTCAGGTCATTTTGCCTGGTCATGTGATTTCAGAAAGAGCCAGCACTTTAGGATGGAACTGCTTTCTGGCAGGCTGTTGTTTCTCCTGCTCAATGTAACTGAATGTGTCTCATTGGGACTTGGCTTTTACTGTTGAGTGCTGTTCTGCTATCTACCAGGCAGCTTTTATCTTGTGTGAGGGAGCTGCTATCTGGTTACCTTCCCATTGTTCTGTTGTTAGGCTGCTGGGGGGGGGGGTGATAACACTCCAACTTGCAGTACAGCACTAAAGAGTGACTGAAGTTTATCAGAGCACTAATCACATGACTGTGGGCAGCTGGGGAACTGACAATATGTCTAGCCCCATGTCAGATTTCAAAATTAAATATTAAAAAATCTGTTTACTCTTTTGAGAAATGGATTTCAGTGCAGAATTCTACTGGAGCAGGACTATTAAAAAAAAGACTTTTTCCTATGACAGTATCTATTTAACCTTGTTCACATCCAAGGCAAAGCTCTGTTTAAGCAAAATGGACAACAAGTTGAAGTGATTGTTTCTAATCTGTGTTCTTTTTGTTAGCAATAGGTACCACAAGAAGAGTTTTACCTAAAAAACACTAAAAAACATTAAAGGAGAACTAAAGCTCAACTAAATAGCTAGAAATGTTGTACATGATGTTTTGGGTTTCTGTACCAGCCCAAGGCAATCACAGCCCTTTAGCAGTAAAGATCTGTGTCTCCCCAGTAGATGCCCCAGTAGCTCCCCATCTTCTTTTCTGCTGATTCACTGGTTCACATGCTCTGTGCTGCTGTCACTTACTGAGCTTAGGGACCCACTCACAATATACAGTACACATAGAATAGAAATATAGTCACAATATAAGGCTGATTAGTCATTAATACAGATAATTACTACATGGCAGCACAGAAACCAGTGCAATTAGCATCAGAATTTAATAATCAGCCCTGTAGCATCATCTTATATTACAGACCAACCTCATTTTCTGCTGGATAATTAGTGACGACCCCTAAGCTTAGCTTCTCAACAGCTGCTCAGAGCCCACTGAGCATGTGAGTTTCACAGACACTTTCCAAGATGGTGACCCCCTGTGACAAGTTTGAAGTTATGAATCATTGCTGCTATTGACAAGCTGAAACTTTAGGCTGGTGCAATAAGTTAAGTATATAAAACATGGCATTTTTATCCAAATTCGTTTTAGTGTTTAGTTCTCCTTTAAATCCATTGTGTGGAATTAGCCCAATCAGCAAGCTTTCCACCTTACCCACACCCAGTATTGATGTCCACAACCTCAAACACTACTATATGTGCATAACAGTCATATGATCATGACCCAATAAATATTATAAACATACCTTATGGGGAATTTGGAAGCAGGGGTGCTTGGTTTTTCTTCTTGGTTAAGCAGCAATGAATACTGACTTTCCCCAGAAGAGGAAAGCTCTCGACTTTTATCGCCTGCACTACTCTCGCTGTTGCAGTCATTATTATCCAAGTTCTCAGAATCACTATTCCGGTTTGTACCTCCACCCGTTGGCTCTCCATTTATTTTGTTCTTATCTGCATTTCTCTGAGCTAGAGACATGTGCTGATCTTGCATAATTATTTGCATTTTTGGAGAGGTACTTTTGGTTTTATTTTTCTTATTGTTTCTGTTTGTGCTTGGGGTTGTTACAACGTTGGCTCTTTTTCCAAAGATATTTGTAAACGTGGCAGACGTTGCAGAGATTCCAATGGTGGTTGTAGTGGTTGCACTCGGAGGTTCTATAGGGACCTCTTCCTCTTCTGGGACAGGAAAACAGGAGAAGGTTTTAGTTTAACATGACACATCTGATTAACGAAAAGCACCTACAGGCCAGAGTACATAACATGGTGTGGAAAAACACGGCTTGTTTGGTCTTTCTATGCAAGTGTATAATGCTTATATAAAGGATATTAAATACATGATTTTAAGACATTTCATACAAACACTAAGTTTAGTTTTGCAGTAGGACACCATGTACTCATTTTGGATTCAGCTGGAAAAAAATATAATTTCTATTAATATATGAAGATTTCTATTCTATTAAAGGTATGGGATCGGTTATCCAGAATGCTCAGGACCTGGGGTTTTCCAGATAACAGCTCTATCTGTAATTTGGGTCTTTATACCTTAAAGGAGAAGGAAAGGCTTGGAGAACTTTGGGGTGCCAAAATGTAAGGCACCCCAAGTGTTTGCTCCTAACGGCAGAAAACTGCTCAGTGAGCACCACGGAGCGTTCTACTTCTTCCGCCTTCGCGCATGTGCAGTAGAGCGAAAAGACAAACTTTAATTTCAAAGTTGGCTATTTTGTTCTACTGTGCGTGTAATTTCCCCAGGAAATTTGAAGAATGAAGAAGAAGGAAGTGGATCGATCTGTGGTGCTCACTGGTATAACTTCAGGCCAGTGCAGTTTTCTGCAGATAAGAGCACTGGTCTGGGGTTACAGGTAAGTCAATACAATCACTTGGGGGTGACAACCCCCCCCCCCCCCCCCCCCCATGGTAACACAGCAGTTCGTTTATATAAACTATTGTAGGGTTTCTAAAGCAAATACACCAGTTGTACCAGTGCAACACAACAGTACATTATTATTATTTTCACAACTTTAAAACACTTTAATTAACCATTAAAAAAACAAACCAAAAGCAATATATAATTTCCCAGGATATCAAAATGTCCCTGGCAGCAAATTGTTCCAAAAAGAGAGAAAGAGCAAGTATAATGTGCAAAAATAGCGGACACTTAAAGGGTTAAAGGAGAAGTAAACCCTCAACAGTCAAAAGTCCCCACTGACCACTCTGTAGGTCCCCCTTCCTTTCTTCCCCCCTGCACACTGTTATGCCAGAATTGTGTCCCTTAGAAATTCTGACCCGCTCAATGCAGAGCGGAGCACAGGGGCGTCATTAGTCAGCCTCGGCTTCTTCTGGATCCGTTCAGTAATTTACAGAGCTTTCCGACTCAAACCGGGCATGCACCATACATGGATATGGATCAGCGCTTGCTCAACTAAGAAGCCGAGGCTGACGAACATGGCATCCCTGTGCTCCGCTGCGATGTTCTGCATTGTGCAGGTCAGAATTTCTAAGGGACACAGTTCTGGCATAACAGTTCTATGGGAAATGGCAATGTTATAATTCAGTGCTTTTATAGGCCAATATATCCAAAACCTTAACTACTTTTCATAATTTTTACCTTCTACATCGTCACCCTCATCATCTTGAAGATCAAATATCTCTAATGTTTTACTATCTTCATCATCTCCCAGTTTTTTCTTTTGTTCTTCCTTTTTCTTTTTTCTCTTCTCCTTTCGCTTTTCCCTTTTTACTGCAAGAGCTTGTTTCCGGCTTTCTTCTCTTGACTTTAAAAAAAAAAAAAGAAAAAAAAAAGCCAAAATACAGAACAGAAAAAACACCATTAGTGGATGGATTTATAGTAATGCGCACGGAGGATATACACACTTAGCGGAATATGTATTTTGGAAATCTAACTTTGTATTGTGAGAATTAAGCAATATAACAATATAATAGATGTACTTTAATGACAAAAAAAACTAATGAAAATACTATATCCAGTTTTACAAATCTTTTACAACTCTCTTCTTCTAAATAGTCCAAAAATAATGTACATATCTGAAGGCTATCCATACTAAAAGGCTTCAAATGCTTTATCCACTGCAGAAAATGGGCATGAACATACTGTATCCATATCAGAACAGTCATGGTTTAATGAACTTGAATAGAGTAGACTATTCTGATATTTACTGTGTACATAACCAGTTGGCATTCTCTGCTCACAAGGAGAGGGCCTATGTTATAGAATCAAGGGAAGAAAGAAAAACACTGTATTACAGAGTCATGTAAGTCTGTGTTCCTCAATGCTGTTGGTTTGCTAGGAAATGGCAATATAGGCTTGCAAACAGAAAAGAAAGGTCATTAAAAATTCTACTTTCTGGGTTGCAGAAACACAGTAAAAACAAATCCCCAGTGCACCTCAAAAACCTCTGTATAACTCAGTCATACATATCCGTGATCTGCAAAGATTAAAGAGGTCTCAGGATTGAATGCAGTAAACAGAAATGTTGATCGCAAGAAAACCACTAAAATATATTAAGGGGCAGATTTACAAAGGGCTGAATTGTTAAAAAAAAAAAAACTTTGAAATTCAACCCTTGAAGATTTTTTTAAAGGGCTTTTTAGATCAAAAAATGTACCTATTTATATTGAATACGTCCATTTTTGATTGAATTAAAATAGTTCGAATCAACCCCCCATAGGATAAAATGGCAATTTGGCAGCTTTAAGTGTCGAAGGATTTTCGACAATTCTAATTTTTTTTATTTGAATCGAATTTTGGGCTATTCGATAGTCGAAGTAGCCCAAAAGTACTTCGAAATTCAAATTTTTTGAATTAGAATTTTATTCGAATATTCACTTCGATCTTTAGTAAATGTGCCCCTAAGTGTGGTGCCACTGTTTTTAACAAGTGTATTGCAGCCAGCTAAAAAACACCCTTGACGCGAGCCTAGGGATGCACTTTGGCTACTTTGGTCTTAATGAGCAGCACAAGATACATCAAGTGGATGGTTTCTTAGTTCAAAGACTTAGGCAGAGCTGTCCAACTGGCGGCCTGGGGGTCAGATGTGCCCCCAACCCTTCTGTGGCCCCGCATTAAAGTCTGCCTGCTGTAGCTGCTTCCCTTGTGTTTTTAAAATGTATCAATACGAAGATGAACTGGTCCCTGCATTATGTAAACCTCAAATTCAGCTCCTGCATTAAGTAAACCTCAAATTCAGCTCCTGCATTATTCACACCTGCAATCGCCCCTGAATTGCTCACACCATTAACACCTCTACTGTTCGCAGCCCTAGAGCCCCGCACAGTTTACGTATGAGACCGAGACTGCAAGTACCCACATTGTTCACACATCATATAAATTGCTGGAGGGTCACCATTGTCTCACAGTATGTAGCACAGTATGAACTGTTCATCTCAGACAGGTCCTGATAGGTTTCCCGGTCTCCTGCTGTATTCTGCCTGCCCTATATGCTCCGTTTGCGTCACGCTCTGCCTGCCCTATGCTCCGTGTGGGTCACGCTCTGCCTGCCCTATGCTCCGTGTGGGTCACGCTCTGCCTGCCCTATGCTCTGTGTGTGTCACGCTCTGCCTGCCCTATGCTCTGTGTGGGTCACGCTCTGCCTGCCCTATGCTCCGTATGGGTCACACTCTGCCTGCTCTACGCTGTGTGTGTGTCACGCTCTGCCTGCTCTACGCTCCGTGTGTGTCACGCTCTGCCTGCCCTACGCACCGTGTGTGTCACGCTCTGCCTGCCCTACGCACCGTGTGTGTCACGCTCTGCCTGCCCTACACACCGTGTGCGTCACGCTATGCCTGCTCTATGCTCCCCGTGTGTGCCATAGTCTGCCTGCCCTATGTTCCTTGTGTGTTCCATATGCTGCCCGCCTTATACTCCATGTGTGCTATACTGTGCCTGCACTATGCTCCCTGTGTGTGCCATACTCTGTCTGCCCTATGCGCCATACTCTACCTGCCCTATGCTCAGAGTGTGCCATACTCTGCCAGTGGGACGTAAGCCTGGTAGGGATTGTTTTGGAGGTTTGTTAGCATTTGGAAAGAGTTGTTTAATCATGTACTAGGGGGGTGCAGTGTTATCCACAGGGGAGAAGGAGGCATTTGGATGCAACGGTATGGTTTAATATGACATTTTTCACAAACGAGCGATATCCCTACAGTGAGCACCAGTCATTTGGTTTTTAGGTGTGCTGCCACCAAACAGGGAGTGGTCAACACTGGCTTCCATGATAGCTATCCACCCTGTAGGCCACAGAAATTCCAGCCCTCTTTGCCATAGAAGTTAGATGCACCTGGCAAACAGATGCAGGCTTTGGCAGCAGTGATGCATATTCCTTTCCTTATGGTTGACACTTTTAAAGGAGCATTCAACCCTTTAAAAAATACAAAAAAAACATACCCCCTCCCTTCCTGGGGGGGGGGGGAGGGGTTTAGCACATTATGGGTTGAATTCTCCTTTGAGACCACATGAATAGCTAGAACACAACAGTAGCCAAGTTGGAAATAAAGGGTTAAATATTTGACTAGACTGGCAATTTTTTGTTCAGAGCGCAGTAAACTTTCCCCCCATGAAACATAATATCTTTTTGCACCTTTTCTAAATCTAGCTCTTTAAGGAGGATGCTTGCATTTTTGTTTGCTTCTGCAGCTTGCTGATCTTTTGCCTTTACAATTGTTTCCATACATTGGTGACACTTCTTCAGAAGGTCCTATAAAAAAAAAAAAAAAAAAAAAAAAAAAAAAAAAAGACACAAACAAATTAAAAGTAAATGACACAAATCATATTTATTCGTGTTTTCATAATTGCGACCTGCCAAGGAGACACAAATTCCATATCAAGAGGAAATACTGACATGGTCAAAATTTGTAGACATGCTATGGAATAGTTCTATCGCTTAAGATCACAATATAATATAGTGACAACTGATGTAAGCCACATATATTTCAGCAGTTTCTATATATATATATTTGATTTCTATTCATCTATAGAACTAATAGAGAAACCAAATATATAGCTTACTTTTATTAGATCGACGTTTTGGTCCTCCCTGATAAAGGTCCCAGGGAGGACCGAAACGTCGATCTAATAAATTAAGCTATAAATTTAAAAATCCCGGTGTGCTTCAGCATCATTCATGGATATAGATATATAGATATATAGAGATATATATAGAGACAGAGAGATAGAGAAGAGATATATATATATATATATATATATATAGACAAATGCAAGAGGTCCTCTGCACTTAACCCATTATCAATATATTTAAGACATTTTGTGTGTATATATATATATATGTATATATATATCTATCACAGATTAGGAATCTATTGTAGAATACTACAATACACTACTAAATTAAAATCTGCTTAGTGAGTGCTGAATGTGAATAAGTGCTTAGTAAAAGAAACATGAAGCACTGCATACCATCAACCTCTTGAAATAAAGTCTATTCTTGTAAAATACTTAAATATAGCAAACTGCCCTCTGGGTTAATTGAAAAATTTTATTTCATTTGCATATAAAAACCCACCTTATCAGTTATAGTGGCAATGTATCGCATGCACTCAATATCAGATGGAAATTGGTTTACTTCTTTGACCAAAAACTGTAGCACTTTTAAGTGACCCTGGAAAAAAATGCAAGAAAATATTAGAAAACCGGTCACAAATAGAATGCAACGTAAAAAAAAAAAAAAAAAAAAAAAAAAAAAAAACTTTCCAGTGAACTATCTAAAGGTGGACAGCCCCTTTAATAACTGCACTAAGATCCAATAAATATAGAGGTATGGGACCTGTTATCCAGAATGCATGGTACCTAGAGTTTTCTGTAAAAGGGATAATTAGAATCTACCATAACAAGTCTACTGGAAATATAATTTTAACTGAAAGATCGTTTTGCAACCACTAAGGACTCCTTACATCGTAGCTGGGATCATGTACAATGCACTTTATTATTACAGAGAAAAGCAGATTTGAATTATTTTATTAATATGGAGTCTATGGGAAATGGCCTTCCCGTAATTTAAAGTTTTCTTGATAACATGGGAACTGCTAATTGACTACGATGATGTAAATAGCACAGCATTATACGTTTCTACTGATTTATAAAACACATACCAGTAAGATTTGTTACTAACAGTTTTTGAGTGTTTATTACTTTGCTGGTAATTTATATGGTGAATTAATTTGTAATAAAGATAGCATATTTGAGGTGTGGTTCAATTTAATGGAGGATGCTGGGAGTTGTAGTTTGTGTTTTATAGATAACAGGTTTCTAGACAACGGATCCTATAGCTGTAAGGGTTGGGACACATGTTAAGATTCTGGGAGATTTAGTTGCCCAGCAACAAATTGCCTCTTCTTTCGGCTACTTATCTCCCCGAAAGGTCTTCCCGAAAATGAAGTGCTCCCAGTGCCATCCCACTGGCGATTTAGATTAGCTTTTTGGGGAGACTAGTGGTCCAAAGAAGAGGTGATTTGTCGCCGGGCTAATAAATCACCCTGAATCTTACCATGTGTCTGTACCCTAACAGATAATCCTATCAAAAGATAGTGATACAATTCACTTTGTGTTAGCGGCTCACAAGTAAGACAAACTCCCACTGGCATGAACGCTTTGTAGCAAAAATAAAATACTGTCTTGCTAAAAATTACTATGGATTCTTGGAAAGAGATATTGACTGTGGATCTTATGTTTTGCTTAGGGCAACTATGGGCCGAAAAAAATTTCCCCAAACCGAAGGTGCGGGCTGAAAGAGCCCGCATTCATGTTTGGGGTTCTAGTAGTTTAAAAATAAAAAAATTGCCCCCCTGCAGGCACTGGCTTACTCGCACCGGAAGGGAGCTCCCGGTGCGAGCTGCCATGTTTTAGGAAGCGCATGCGCAGTATGAAAAGCTGCCCGAAATTGTGGCAGCATTTCATTCAGTGACGTCACATGCGCATAGTGCGAGTAAGCCAGCGCCTGCAGGGGGCAATTTTTTTTTTTAAACCACAAACCAGAATGCGGGCTCTACCAGCCCGCACCTTCGGTTTGGGGGAAATTTTTCAGGCCATAGGTGCCCTATATCTTTAGTCACAGCTTTATTCATCATCACATTTATGCCATAATCCCGGTCAGTAAAGCAGAAAGGGGGCTCGTCCTGGCAAAGCCATCTAAGCAGAGTTCCACAATCATGGAATATCTCATTGCCAGTATTCAGGGATTGTAAACTATGCCAGTTTATATCCTTACATTAAGTTAAATAAAAGCTGGTAATTTTAAGGACAGACTGGTGTTCTAAGATGTCCACTAACAGGCAGATCGTGCCTGAAACCGGAAACAGAATACTTGCTACATACCTTACGAAACGCAGACATCAGAGGAGTGATCTTTCTGTTATCAGCTGCGTCCACATCAGCCCCGGACTGCACAAGCAGCTGTACTACATCAAAATGACCACCATTAGCAGCCAGCCAAAGTGGCGTGTTTCCTTTTTTATTTCGAACATCAATATGTGAACCTCTGGAAGAGAGATTTTATCACAATGGTCAGAACAGGTTTTACAGATCCTACAGCTATAGAAAATGCTTAATAATAGCCAACCATTGGCTTTTTGATCACATAACACATATATTAGCAAGACATATAGGACCAATGAACTTGGAGTAATTGGTTATGCTATTAACCCCATCATATCTTAAACATTAAAGGAACAGGAACGCCAACAATTGAAAACTTTTTAGAGCAATTCAATTATAATGTACTGTTGCCCCGCACTAGTACAACTGATGTGTTTGCTTCAGAAACACTATTATAGTTTATACAAATACGCTGCTGATGAGTAGTTATTCAATCTGAAAAGGGAGAAAGTACAGGTTGAAATAAGCTCTGCAGAATACAAAGGGTTGAGTGTAAGAACTACACCCATTATATTCTATAAAGCTTATCTTCTATTTAACCTGTGCCATGTTTCCCCCCATAGCTACACAAGAAGTTATTTAAAAACTATATGAACTATAGTAATGTTTATGAATCCACTATGAAAAGTTACAGATATAGGGAAAAATTGCTGTTTTAGACTTTTAGCCGTAGTTCCAGGACTATTTAAAACACTAAATAAGTGCTCACTCACACATCCTACTCCGTTTGATTCAAGTTAGGATTCCAGGAATATTACCCGAGAAGGAACAGTTAAACTTGATCAGAAGGGTCCATTTGAATACACTAGTAAACCCTCAATTTAATGCTGCTCTGAGTCCTGTCAAAAGAAACACTGCATTTTTTTCCTTCTATAGTGTACACATGGGCTTTTGTTTTCATCTGTTTTCATATTAAACCTCCAGGGCTTGGGCATGTTCAGTTTTGTCCTCTTCCCAGACCTGCTGTAATTTGAGCTCAAAGCTACGAGCAGGGACAGACAGGCAGGAAGTGATGTCGCAGCAAGCTAATATGGCAACTGCTTTCCTAAACAAACAGAGACTGTGTACAGAGCTGTTTTCTCGGGTATGGAAAAGCATTCTAAAGAATAAAAACAGCATTCTAGCTTGCATTGTTGTGGCTTATCTATTGGAAACAAACTGCCTTGGTAGCTTTCCTATTCATTTGAAGGAACAGTAACACCAAAGACATGAAAGTGTTTTAATGAAAATATCATGCACTGTTGTCCTGCACTGGTAAAACTGATATGTTTGCTTTAGAAACACTACTATAGTTCATATAAACAAGCTGCTGAGTAGCAATGGCAGAAATTGAAAAAAGGCTATATGGCACAGGATAAGTAATGGATAACAGATAACATTATGTTCTACATAGCTTATCTGCTGTGTAACTTCAGTCTTTTCTCCTTTGAATGGCTGCCCCCATGGCTACACAACAGCTTATTATATAAACAATAGTAGTGTTTCTGAAGCAAACAGCAGTTTTACCAGTACAGGGAAACACTGCATTTTTTATTACTTTAACAGTTGAATTTTTTTATGTTACTGTTCCTTTAAGAAGAGATGTTCTGGCCAACTCATTCTCTGACCAACTTGCAGGCTTATGGACACTGTTCCAAGCCACCCAATTAGATACACCAAGATACTAAAATTAGTGTTTACATACCTACTGATTAGCAGTTCACAGAATTTGTAATGACCTTTGTCTGCAGCAATGGTTAAAGCAGTATCCCTTGATGAAGGCACTGGAGGTGCATTCACATCAGCTCCTTTGTCTAGAAGAACTCGTCCCACTTCTGCATAACCACCCGAGGCTGCCTCCATTAGCGGTGTAAGACCAGTCTACAAAAAAAAATTCATATTGACACAATTATGGTTTTTGCAAACAAGTCTAAAAGCAAACAACCATTATCGATTATCCTATGGTTAAACAGGTTTTAAAGCTGTAACCGTTAATTAGTATTTTGTACTAATATTGAAACAGTATTATATATATTTCTCCATCTCCTGGGTGCTAGTCGAAATAATAGTTAAGTAGTAGCACACAGCGATAGCACTCCAAGGATTTTACAAAAATAAATAAATAAATAAATAAAAAGGATCAACCGAAGACGAGGTTTATTAATTCCGACGTTTCAGTTCCATACTGGAACTTTCATATGTATAGTGAATAAAGTACCCCCTCTTGTAAAATATAAGGATATTATAAGTTACCGAGGAGTTTCATGACCATATAAAAACACGAGGCCGAACGCTAAGTGTTTTTATACAGGTCATGGAACTCCGAGGTAACTTCTAATATCCTCATATTTTGCAACTGGGTGTACTTTATTTATTATAATACACAAGTTTCAGTGAGTCATGTGACAGAAATGACATCAGAACTCACCGTTTATAACTGATGACATCAGAACTCACCGTTTATAAGGATATAATTTACAAGATATTCACGGCTTTTGTGTATTATACAGTGAATAAAGTACTCCCTCTTGTAAGTTATAAGGATATTATAAGTCACCGAGGAGTTTAAGGACCAAATAAAAACACGAGGCCGAAGGCAGAGTGCTTTTATACAGGTCATGGAGCTCTGTGGTGACTTCTAATATGCTCATCTTTTGCAACTGGGGGTACTTTATTTATTATAATACACAAGTTTCAGTGAGTCATGTGACAGAAATTACATCACTGCTCACCGCTTATAACTGATGACATCACTAGTCACCGTTTAGAAGGATTTTTACAAGATATTCATGGCTTTTGTGTATTATATAAAATATAATGTAATAAAAATAGAAACAGGCCCATTAACCACCCATTAAACATTTGTGATTCCATAGGCCAAAGTCGGTAGCAATGGGTAGTTTTATAAAAAAAAAAAAGCCTTACTACTCGCTATTAATCCCCAATTAGCTTTCAGTGTTGTGCCTTTACTTGGTCATGGAACTCCTCAATTACTTCTAATAAGCTTATAGTTTACAATACGGTGTATCATTTAGCTTATAATATATATCTACATATGTTAAGTATTACATACAGTATGCATGTAATTGAAGCAGTTATACTATTTTGAAATTATGTAATCACTTGAATGATATAACCTACCTTAGCCCTGTGTTCAACATTGGCTTTTCTATCTAAGAGAAGGCTCACAACTTCTGCTCTGCCCTGAAAGCAGGCCAAAGTAAGTGCAGTATTACGATTTGTTTCAATCTGAGCATTGATGTCAGAACCCATATCAAGAAGCAGTTTAACTGCAGGGACGTGTCCATTCATTGCAGCCAACATCAAAGGTGAAATCCCAAGTTTACTGCCAGTTCTGTAAACAAACAAAAAAGAATGAGAGCACAATTATAGGTCATTGAAACTTCTAACATACATACAGTGGAACCTCAATTTAACATCCCATGATTTTTAAGTTTTCCCTCATTTTACAGTATTGCTTTGTGGTCCCACCTATATATTATAAATAATAAATTTCTTTGATTATTGCCAAAGTGCATTCATTACATTGCCGCCTTTAGATAGAACATGAATAGGGCGTTACAACCCTAAATTTCTTAGCCTACTACCTGTAATGGTAAAGCAAAATTTGTTTGCAAGAATTCACGCATCATATTTATGGTGAAATTTGGGTTAACTGCTTCAAAATTTCCCTTAGCGTGATACACAGCAGTTGAAGAAATGTCCTTACCTTGAGTTAATTTCTGCACCAGCATTAAGAAGAATTTTAATAATATTGACATATCCACCAGATGCAGCCAAGCTGAGTGGGGTATAGTCCGAAACATTTCTGTGCTCCTTGTTAGCCCCCCGAGCCAAAAGCAGTTCAACCACCTATATAAAACATATCAATAATTGGTTAAGGATGGTACAAAAATACTAACAGTTTTAAACTTTATTTTGGTAATGCGCTGGATGGACAAACCTCTTGACGGCCACCAGAGCATGCAAGCGAGAGAGGAGTATCCTTTGTACGTTCTGACTGTGCTTCAACGTCAGCTCCTTTATCTAACAGAATCTCTACCACTCCAACATGTCCAGCAGTAGCAGCCAAAATAAGGGGGGTGAAACCTAATTAAAAAAAAATCGTATTTAGGGTAGGGACAGACAGGGAGATTCGGGGAGATTCTGTCGCCTGGCGTTTTTAGCAGGCGCCAATCTCCCCGAATTTCCTTCTCCCTGTCTGCCGATCGTAAAAGGGACAAAGCGCCAGCGCCTGTGCAGACGCGGCGCGGCGATTTCCGGAATCGCCCGAAGATACCTCTTGAGGAAACGTTGGGCGATTCCGGAAATTGCCGCGCCGCGTCTGCACAGGCGCTGGCGCTTTGTCAGTATACTAGCGGCAGACAGGGAGAAGGAAATTCGGGGAGATTGTCGCCTGCTAAAAACGCCAGGCGACAGAATCTCCCCGAATCTCCCTGTCTGTCCCTACCCTTAAGAACATGAAACTTTAAGAGACAAGAATAAAAGAAATATTTTTAAAAGAAATATTTTTAAAAGTAAAATCTTGCTCAGACAATGCACTAATAAAGTACAGGCATGGAACCTATTAGTAAATCATGTAATCATGAAATAAACTCAATAGGCTGGTTTTGCTTCCATTAAAGGGATACTGTCATGGGAAATTTTTTTTTTCAAAACACATCAGTTAATGGTGGTGCTCCAGCAGAATTCTGAACTTTAATCCATTTCTCAAAAGAGCAAACAGATTTTTTTTAAATTTCATTTTGAAATAGGACATGGGGCTAGGCATTTTGTCAATTTCCCAGCTGCCCCAAGTCCTGCTACTTGTGCTCTAATAAACTTCAATCACTCTTTACTGCTGTACGGCAAATTGGAGTGATATCACCCCCTTCCTCCTCCCCCCCCCCCCCCCCCCCCCCCCCGCAGCCTAACAACAGAACAATGGGAAGGTAACCAGATAACAGCTCCCTTACTCAAGATAACAGCCGCCTGGTAGATCTAAGAACAGCACTCAGTAGTAAAAACCCATGTCCCACTGTCACTCCTTCAGTTACATTGAAAAGGAAAAACAACAGCCTGCCAGAAAGCAGTTCCCTCCTAAAGTGCTGGCACAAGTCACATGACCAGGGACAGCTGGGAAATTGACAATGTCTAAACCCATGTCAGATTTCAAAATGAAATATAAAAAAAATCTGTTTGCTCTTTTGAGAAATGGATTTCAGTGCAGAAGTCTGCTGGAGCAGCACTATTAACTGATGTGTTTTGAAAAAAAAAAAGTTTTCCCATGACAGTTTCCCTTTAAGGATTAATTATATCCTAGTTTGGATCAAGTACAAGGTACCATTTTATTATTACAGAGAAAAAGGAAATCATTCTTAGAAATTTGGATTATTTAAATAAAATTGAGTGTATGGGAGATGGCCATTCCATAATTTACAGCTTTCTGGATAATGGGTTTCCAGATAATGGATTCCATACCTGTCTATATTTAAAAGGATACGGTCATGGGAATTTTTTTTTTTAAAGCATCAGTTAATAGTACTTCTCTTCTGCACAAAAATCCATTTCTCAAAAGAGCAAACAGATTTTTTTATATCTAATTTTGAAATCTGACATGGCGCTAGACATACTGCGTTTCCCAGCTGCCCCAAGTGTAGGTATTTTTGTAGCGATGAACATACACATACATATACTTTCTTTTTCCACATGCAAAATTTAAGTTTACCCCGATTACACAAATAACTACAAAATGTAAATGACATTTATTGTATCACCTCTGTCAATATGTTGAAATGAAGATCAAACATTTGTATGTTGAAAAACTGAAAAATTACGAGGGGCACTTACTTTTTCACAAAACTGTAAATAAGATACAGGACAGAACAACATATATATCCTTTTATAATATTTGGGTAAATAAGCAATAATTATTGGTAAATAAGTAATCATGTTTAGGTAAATTATGTTAAACTAGTTTAAAATTGCATAATGGCAAAATGGGAAGCTGAAGCTTAGCAAAAACTCCAAGTCAGACATTTATTAAAGGCATACATCATGAGAAAACCTGTTTTTTTTTTTTTTTTTTTTTCAAAATGCATCAGTTAATAGTGCTACTCCAGCAGACTTCTGGACTGAAATCCAATTCTCAAAATAGCAAACAGATTTTTTTCTATTCAGTTTTGAAAGCTGACATGGGGTTAGACATATTGTCAGTTTCCCAGCTGCCCCCAGTCATGTGACTTGTGCCAGCACTTTAGGATGAAACTACATTTGGCAGGCTGTTATTTCTCCTACTTAATGTAACGGAAAAAAGTCTCAGTGGGATTTGGCTTTTACTATTGAGTGTTGCTCTTAGATCTACCAGGCAGCTGTTATCTTGTGTTAGGGTGCTGCTATATTGTTACATTTCCGTTGTTCTTTTGTTAGGCTGCTGGGGATGGGGTAATTTCACTCCAGCTTGCAGTACAGCAGTAAAGAATGACTGAAGTGAATCTCAGCACAAGTCACATGACTGGGGGCAGCTGGGAAACTGACAATATGTCAGATTTCAAAACTGAATATAAAAAAGGTTTGCTCGTTTGAAAAATGGGTTTCAGTGTAGAATTCTGCTGGAGCAGCACTATTAACTGATGCGTTTTGAAAAAAACATTTTCCCATGACAGTATCCCCTTAATGTGGCATTAAGCTGGTGTTTGACATCAGAAAGGATATCAATAATGCAAATAACAGCACAGACTTACAAAGTAATTATTAGATAATACAAAAATAAAATATTCTGCAAACCTTTTTTGTCTCTGTGTTCAATATTAGCAGACCGTGTAATCAACACAGACACTAACTCTTCGTGACCTCCAGCACATCCGAGGGTTAATGCTGTATCATGATTGCTTTCAGTCTGCATTAAGAAAAAAAAAAAAAAACAGGTTAATATTTTGTGTGAAATGAATATCTTTAGAAGGTGAAATGACCAATATACTTACATGTGCATCAATATCTATTGAGGGGAAAGTAGAGAGCAATGATTGTGGTGTTGGAGTCGACTGAAGACTTAGTGAAGATTCAGTGGGAAGTGAGGATTCATCAGGTACAGAAGGCACTCTGCTACTCACAGCTGTAAGTTTAACATATACAAAAATCAACATACAGTTAATGCTTCAAATAAAAAAATGCATACATTATAAAGAAAAGCAATCCGACGTGTGTGCAAAAAGAAGACTTCTGATTTTACGTTAGTTTAAAGGAGATAAAGTACTCCGTGACCCTGATGAAGACCCCTTGTATGAGGGGTTGAAACAGGTTGGTTTTTGACATGTAATTCTAATAAAGTATTGTTCTTTTTCTACTCAAGTGTCCTGCTATTACTATATGATATTTGGGGATGTTACAGGTGACCCATGCAGTGAGCACCGCACCAGATATTTATGTTATATGGAATGCACCAAACACCTTTGCTTATTAGTTTAAATGAGCTGAAGCATGAAGTGGCATTGCTTCTGAATGTTTTATATATTTAATAGGTAATAATAATGACAGGGTAGGAATACCTTTAATACACAAGTGCCCATTTATCTTAAGTTTAACAAGAGATGCATAGTGCATACATAAAGCAAAACCCAAACCAGGGGCATTTAGTTGTAAGTTGAAAATCAGGGAGCTAAGAATCAGTGTATCAGGTAATGGTAAACCTCTATTTATCTTTTATATTGGTGCTCACCTTCCTGTTTGGGTACATTGCATTAGGAAAGGGTCTCTTGATGAAAGCACTGCCCTAACATGTTTGACTTTCCCCACCTATAGCTTTAGACCAGCTTCCACTTTTTTTTTTTAAATACAACCGTTAAAAGAAATACATATGGGCATGAAGAAACATGCAAAAGATTTCTGTTGTGGCAAATTTTTTTTGTAGAATAACTACTTATTATACCATCTGAAACCAGTCACCATAAAGATCTCATCATATTAATCATTGTACGATTGGACATCAACATATCCCGACCGGCCACTAACCTTCATATCAAATAAAGCAGTAAAAGAACAGATCAGCCAATGTTCTGCCCCTATAGCAATCATACAGAGGTTTATGTCCAACAAAAGCTGGTGACAGTCTCCCACTGAAGATCATCAGATCTGCAATACATGCAGATATATGATCGGCAGCCGACAGAAATTTTCTAATCTGTCCGATCGACTGAACGACCAATCAGCATAGCAAGACAAATGTCAGGACACTACATACAATCCGAAAATCGTACGAATTCTTGATTCGTACGATCGGATTGTTGCATCTATGGCCAGCTTAATCCTAAATGTGATCATTTTGGGAAAGTTTTCCATTCTCCCTGCTACATAGGCCTAATGTAAAGTTGTTTTATTGAATATAGTTAGCCGCACCTTCTAACCCACTGTACTTTCACTCACAAATCCCTAGATGGGAAAAAACCTGCTAAGTAAGATGTGCTGACAACTCCTAAAAATTACATAAATATAAACTAGCTCAAGGGAGAGATACGACAGAGGAGTATATGGCGTCGCACAATCTATTGTGAATCAAACTGTGTTAACACTTCTTTTTTCGTGAATCAAAAATTCAAAAAACATGTGATCAATTCATCGTGAGTACTCAGTTAATTAATGTATTCAAGGACAAGTTCATGTGAAAATAAATAAGTTAAAAATTAAACATCGTGAATTAATGTGTAATTCATTGAGGAAATTAATAAAGTGCGAGTGCCTATTGTATGATTGGACCTACGGATCCCTTCCACGGATGATATGGCGTAGGTCCAATCATACAATAGGCACTCGCACTTTATTAATCACGTTTTTTGAATTTTTGATTCACGAAAAAAGAAGTGTTAACACAGTTTGATTCACAATAGATTGTGCGACGCCATATACTCCTCTGTCGTATCTCTCCCTTGAGCTAGTTTATATTTATCTAATGTAAAGTTGCTCTGACTGCCGAGGATAGGAAACTTCAGACGGTCCCTAACTGCTCTGCGGAAGGAGGGTAGACTTCTCCTTTAAACTTAACTAAGCCCTCAAATTCCCCACAGCCTTGTTCATATTAAGCCAGGCTAAAACTGAATGAAACGTCCAAAAGCCCTTTGGGGAATTCATACATAAAAAAAAAAATCAGTGTTTGAATAAAACTTCCCCACTGTCCATCACACAGCGGATGGTAACCAAGTAAGTGTTCGCCTGCAAATATTTTAAAAATATCTGCTTAACCATAAAACATGTGCCCTGGTTTGTAGGTGTATATAGGCGATATTCTGTCCCATTA
The DNA here is from genome assembly GCA_024363595.1 of Xenopus borealis. NCBI lineage: Eukaryota > Metazoa > Chordata > Amphibia > Anura > Pipidae > Xenopus > Xenopus borealis. The sequence goes on from CM044436.1 coordinate 107,520,101, forward strand.
AAAAGAAAATGGAATTACATATACCAAATACTTGCATTTAAATATATTGTATATACATCCAAGACCCAGAACTTCTCTCTTTTTTTTTTTTTTTATGGTTAATACAATGCATGAGAACACTTTTTAACCTACCAGCCATGATGTCATCAAGGGTTTCAGTTAGGGTCTGTGCTGGCGAGGCAACCATTAATGCATCTGGTGCTTGAGATAAAATTATCTGATTAGCCGCTTGTTGCTGTTCTAGCAATGGTTGGTTTACATATATTGGTGGCTGAAGAGAATTAATTTCACAGAGTTCAATTTCACTGGATAATTCAGAAAATGATGATGATGGATGAATAGGTACAAATCGCATCTGTTCAACATCTGGCTGAAGTAACAACTCCTGATCATCATTAGCCAATATATTTCCTACCTGAGCCAATTTTGCACAGTTCTCCTCTGACAAATCATCATTTGAATCTAACTGTGGTATTACACTTTTAAGCGTTGGATCTTTCGAGGGGCTCGACTCCAAATATTCTTTCGTGAACTGCTGTTGCGTTTTCATTTGCAACTGTCTTTCTACCTTCTGCAGCTCCTTTAATATTTTCTTTTTCTTCTGGACTTGCTCTTCTCTGTTCTTTTTAAGCTCTTCTATTTTATCTTTATTCAAAGGTTCTCCTTGAATCAGTTCTAATGATTTCAGCTGGGCCTTTTCAATAGCACTAATTCTTTGCCCAAGTTCATTGAGCTTTCCTTCCGTTTCTTCTACTATACATTCCAATAGCTGACATGGATGAAAAGGTGATCGCAGATCCTGATCAGACGCATTCAGGTTCTCTGGCTTCTGCTTTAATTTTCCTGCATATTAACAATGGATAAGACATTTAAATGATACAAAAGTCTTGCTTTCCAGCAAGTGACACAAAGTACATTATTTGCATAAACTGAAAAACACAGCATGCATTGCATACATTCAATTTTTTTGTTTGATAGCAATATATTTTTGTTTAAGTGTGTGTTACAGGTAGGGCAAAGTTTGGGTATGTTCAAGGTGTTCCTTGCTAGGCATGACATTTTACACACAAAAATGTGTCAAACAATGTGTCCCATTTGAATATGGAACAAACGTGTTCACCTATGAATTTAAAGGAGATTTTGTGTACTCACCGTTAAATCGCTTTCTCTTCAGTCTCTTGGGGGACACAGGGACAATGGGGTATATCTGGTATCACTAGGAGGCAGGACACAACCTTAAGAAAGAAACCAACTCCTCCTCTACTGGCTATACCCCCAGCAGGCGGAGCTTAGGTCAGTTTGCACCAAAGTCATCAGAATAACAAGTAACTTAACCAAACTTTAGAACTGTAACACAGTATCATGTCTGACTGAGTGAAGGCCTCAATCGAGGGCGGGTGTCCCCCAAGAGACTGAAGAGAAAGAGATTTAACGGTGAGTACACAAAATCTCTTTTTCTCCAAGTCATCTTGGGGGACACAGGGACAAATGGGACGTACCAAAGCTGTCCCCTAAGGCAAGGGTGGGAAGAGGCCTATGTTGAGGTAACCACTGCGGCCTGAAGCACCTTTCTGCCAAAGCGGGTGTCAGAGGTCGCAAAGGTATCAAAGTGGTAGAATTTGGAAAAGGAGTGGACCAAGGTCCATGTTGCAGCTTTGCACAGTTGTTCCGCTGAGGCTTGATTTCGGAATGCCCAGGATGTACTTACCCTGGTGAAGTGAGCAGTGACCCAACTTGGAGGTTCCTGGCTTTGTGCTGTGTAAGCTCGTAGTATAGCTTGCTTGATCCAACAGGATATGGCCTGTTTTGTGGCCGTGGTTCCTTGGTGTGGTCCCGAAAGGAAAACTAGTAGGGAATCTGACTTTCTTTGACTCTGAATCTGGTGAAAGCACTAAAGTTGTACCTGCACAGAGTGTGGAGAGCCTTTTCTTTTTGATTAGCTGGTGCGGGGCAAAAAGATGGCACAACTAATTTCTTGGTTCAGATGAAAGTCCGAAACAACCTTGAGCAAAAAGGAAGGGATTGTGCGAAGGACCACCTGATCACAGTGGAAAATGAGGAAGGGTGGTTTGCAGGATAGAGCACTGAGTTCTGAGACATGTCTCGCTGAGGAGATGGCTAAGAGGAAAACAGTCTTCCAGGTGAGCCACTGTAGAGAGATAGATCCCAGGGGTCGTTGAAGTGCCTTGAGTACTAAGGTGAGATCCCAGACGGGAGCAGGTGGTCTTATCGGAGGTGCGACGTGCTTGGATGAAGGTTCTGACATCTGGGATCAGTGCTAGTCTTCTTTGGAAAAGGACTGACAGGGCGGAAAGCTGAGATCTGAGGGAGCTGAGCAACATGCCCTTGGAAAGCCCTTCCTGAAGGAATTCCAGGATATTGGGAACAGAGAAGGACTTTAAACTGGTTTTATGCCTGGTGCACCATTGTTGGTAGGTGGACCAAACCCTGTGGTATGCTCTGGCTGCACACATTGTGCATGCCACAGCCCTAGAGAAACCCTTTCGGGTCAGGATCTCTGTCTCAAAAGCCACGCCGTCAACTTTAGGCTTGTTGGATTTGGATGGTGAATAGGTCCCCGAGAGAGAAGGTCTGGAAGTGGAGGCAGAGTCCATGGTTTTGCTACGGAGAGATTGAGCAGGTCTGTGAACCAGGCCCTTCGAGGCCACCTTGGTGCGATCATAATGAGAGTGGTCTGTTCTCGTTGTAGCTTCCTGATAGTTCTGGGAATGAGAGCTAGAGGTGGGAAGGCGTAGAGCCAGTGGGTCTCTGTATCTGGCTAGGAATGCTGGAAACTTCCTGTTGTGCCTGGTCGCCATCAGGTCGACCTCTGGAAGGACTGTCGGCTTAGGAAGTCTGCCTCCCAGTTTTGTAGGCCTGGGATGTAGATGGCGGACAGTTGGACTTGGTGGGTCTCTGCCCAGCTGAAGAGGAGTCTGATCTCGTTCAGGGCTGCTTTGCTTCTTGTTCCCCCTTGGTGGTTGATGTAAGCTACCGCCGTGGAGTTGTCTGATTGCACTTTTAAGGACTGTCCCTTCAGTTCCTATTGACAATGGATCAGGGCTAGTCGTATTGCTCGAATTTCGAGCAGAGTGATTTGCAAAAGTTTTTCGGTTTGACTCCACTTCCCTTGTGCTGTTCTGTTCTCTAGAACTGCCCCCCATCCGAATAGACTCGCGGCTGTGGTGAGGATGCGCCAAAGGGGTTCCCCTAGGGTTCTCCCCCGAGAGAGGTGATTCGAATCTATCCACCAGCGAAGGGACAGCCTCGTTTGAGGAGAGTGCAGGATCTCTTGTAGTAGGGATCTCCGATTCCATGCATTGAGAATGTTCAGTTGGAGGTCTCTTAGAAGATGGAACTGCCTCTATGGTAGAGACCATGACTCCCAACACCTTCATGTAGAATTTCGCTGTGTTGCGGCTTCTGAAGCAAATTTCGTACTAGCGCTCGGAGGTGAGTCGCTTTCTCTGGTGGGAGCAATATCCTCCTTGTCTGTGTGTTGAACCTCATGCCCAAGAAGATCATAGACTGACAGGGTGTTGGGGATTACTTTTCTAAGTTCAGGATCCACCCCATTTCCCTGAGTTTGTTCATGGAGATTTGGAGTGCTCGTTGAGCCTCCTGAGGAGACGGAGCCTTGATTAGAAGGTCGTCCAGATAAGGGGTGATGGAGATTCCTTGTTTGCGAATCTCTGCTGCAGCAGCCGCCATGACCTTGGTAAATAGCCGGGGGGCCGAAGTGAGGCCGAAGGGTAGACTTGTGAATTGAAAATGGCGATTTTGGAATGCAAAGCACAAGTATTTCTGGTGCGGAGGGAAAATGGGGATGTGCAGGTAGGCGTCCATTATGTCGAGCGACATGAGGAATTGCCCTGGAGCCATTGCTGCAATCACGGATCTTAGGGAATCCATCTTGAATTTTCGTGTGCGTATGAATTTGTTTAGCTCTTTGAGATCTAGGATGGGGCGCACCAACCCGTCCTTCTTTGGCACCACAAATAAATTGGAATAATATCCCTGGAAGAGTTCGGTCGAAGGCACCTGGAGCAGGTTTGAAATAACCTGAATGAAGGCTTCTCGCTTTGTGGATTCCTGAGGAAGTCGAGACATGAAAAATCTGTGTGGTGGCATTGAGGCGAACTCTATGTGGTAGCCTCGAGAAACAACCTTGTGAATCCAAACGTCTTGAATAATTGCAGTCCATGTGTCGGGAAAGTGCAACAATCTCCCTCCTATAGAGGTCGGATTGTACCTGGCGTCATGCTGTGGAAGACTTGTCAGTGGTCTTTGAAGAAGGCTTCCGATTCTGCCAGGAAGAACTTTGTTTGCCTGCAAAGTGACCTCTGCCTGTGAAGGCCTGGCGTGGAGGTGTTGAACTTGTGGTTTTGGACTGAGAGCCAGCAAAAAACCTTCCTTTTTGAAAGGAGGAACGTGTTTTGGTTTGCGGTAGTATAGCACTTTTGCCACCGGTGGCTTGACTGACTGATCTTGTCAAGGTCAGGCCCAAAAAGAAGTTTACCCTTGAAGGGGATGGAGGTCAGCGATTTCTTGGAGGCCGACCATAGTTTCATCCAGAGGGAGCGGCGGGCAGCTACTGCGAGTGCCGAAGCTCTGCTGATGACCTGTGTTGCATCCAGAGACGCTTCACAAATGTAATCGCACGCTTCCTTGATTTGGGAAGCCCATTGGGAAAGTTCATGGCGAGGAGCTCCATCGGCAATAGCAGTGAGGAGAGAGTCAGACCAGGACTGACACCCAGGCTGTGGCCAGCATGGACCTGAGGGATGAGCCTGAGGCCGTAAACGTGGAACATAATATAGTCCATCTAACTTCTTGTCCATAGAGTCTTTTAACGAAGAAGCATCTGGGACCGGAGCTGTGCTTTTGGATAGCCTAGATACAGGTGCGTCCACTGAGGGAGGGGATGACCATTTATCTATGTGTTTCGTTGAAAACGGATAGAGTTTTGAGAAACGGCGGCTAGGCTGAAAAACGTTTCTCTGGCTTGTCCCATTCCTGCTGTATGATGTGATCTAGCTGGGAATGAGAAGGGAATACAGAAGCTGTTTTACTGTGCCTCTTGAAGAGCGACTTAGAGGGCGCGGCCGAAGCCTGCGGCTCTTGTAAGTGCAGGGTTTCTAGTACAGAGGCAATCAATGAATCTACTTCGGAGGAATGGCGAAGTGATTCCTCTTCTTCATTCTCTGATTCAGGGGAGAGCTCTCCCTCAGAGAGGGGTCGGTCATCCCTCGACTCCAGAAAGGGTGAAAGTGAGCGTCTGGAGTCACTATCATCATCAGATGGAGAAGGCGCTCTGCGCTTAGAGGGTTTGGGCTTAGGATTGTCCAAACGGGCTAGCAGCTTGTCTAAGGACTGTGCTAACTTCGAAATTCCTGTAGCCAATTGAGATGCCCATTCAGGTGTAGCCTGCCTTCTATGGGGGGGGGGGGAAGACTCCCTGCTGGAAAAAGTCTGTCACTGGATTGCTAGAAGTCCTATCCTCCTAAGGACACAACTCAAACTGACCAAAGCTCCGCCTGCTGGGGGTATAGCCAGTGGAGGAGGCGTCAGTTTCTTTCTTAAGGTTGTGTCCTACCTCCTAGAGATTTCAGCTATACCCCATTGTCCCTGTGTCCCCCAAGATGACTTGGAGAAAGTTATATTTGACTTTGGACAAGGTGGCATTCTTCATACATGAATGCGCTTTTAAATTCATATAACTTTTTACGGATTAATCTGATGAACATTTTAATCTAATCCTTTCATTGAAACGGATAGCATGACTGTGGAACACCTATATTCTGTTGATTTAAAGGAACAGTTCAGGGTAAAATTAAAAACTGGGTAAATAGATAGGCTGTGCAAAATAAAAAATATTTCTAATATAGTTAGGCAAATATGTAATGTATAAAGTCTGGAGTGACTGAATGTGTAATATAATAGCCAGAACACTACTTCCTGCTTTTCAGCTCTCTAAATCTGAGTTAGTCAGTGACTTTAAGGGGGGCCACATGGGACATAACTGTTCAGTGAGTTTGCAATTGATCCTCAGCATTCAGCTCAGATTCGAAAGCAACAGTTATGACCATTGTGGCCCTCCCTCATGTCACTGATTGGTTAGCCTGGTAACCAGGGTAACCACTCAGTGTAAACCAAGAGAGCTGAAAAGAAAGAAGTAGTGTCCTGTTCTTTTAGGTTAGACTTACGGTCACACCAGCCTTTATACATTACATTTTTGCCTAACTAACTATATTGAAAACATGTTTTATTTTGCACAGCCTGTTTACCCAGTTTATACTTTTATACTGAACAATTCCTTTAAATGGTAACAATAACACAACCAATCCTTACAAAATTTGAATATCATGCTAGAAGTTTAACACTCATTTATCTAAACCTGGCATTTGCTTAAAACTAGGGCCAAACTGGGACCCTGGTGAAAGAGAAAAGAAAGCCATGAAAAAACAGATAGAATGTGCACTTTTACTGTTTTTTTACATTAACAAGTTCCACTATTTTGTTTATGCCTAAAATGCATTTATCCTAACAAGTTCCTGCTCATTATCATTAGAGTTCATGTTACACCATATGGCCAAACGTACATGGACAGCTCCCTGTCCAACACCTTATTCCAAAACCAAGGGTACTGGTTCTCACTTTATGCTATAAACAGCCTTATGTTCATTCATATCTATAAAGCTTGATGTTGAGCAATTGGTATTTCAATTGAACAGGTGTTCAGTTTTGTGACAATTCCATATGAGTCTGTGTGTAAGTGGTTATTACCCCGCTGAAACAGAGAAAGACTTGCCAAACTGTAGCCACAAAGCAGGAAACACTGTATGATGCATTGCTACCTGTGTTAGCAATAATGGATGTGGCGTAAATAGTCAATTCTTATCATTAGAAAGGGAGTACGCATACTTTTGGCTAGTGTATATTGTGGGACAATTCAATGATGGATTTGGTCATGTACTATTCCAGTTTCTACTTAAGTACATACCTCTTTCTGTTGCATATTGTTCAGGAGCTTTATCAGGCTCTTGAGGGGGCACCACCATTGCCAACGTATTCATGGGTACACGTGGAATCTTTAAAAAAATAAATAAATATAACATTGACTGCTTCCATACCCTTTATCGCTAGTCCCTCTTCTCTGAAGTGCTTCTATTTCAAGAACATGACTTTTAAAGGGGAAGTCTGAGAGACTATTGCTAGAAATGCTGTATTTTGTATACTAAAACTTATTGCACCAGAAGCCTAATTCAATGAATGATTTATGCTTTCAAAGTTGACCATAGGAGGTCACCATCTTGTAACTTTGCTAAACATTTCTGCAAGACCAAGACCGTGCACATGCTCAGTGTGATCTGGGCTGCTTAGGGATTGTCATAAATTATCAAAACCGCACACGTCAAAATAACATCTGCCAGAAGCTGATACAGCAAGACTGATTAATAATCAGAATATACAGACTGCACTGGGTCCTGTGTTGTCATGTAATCTAATGTGGATTTTATAGTTTTTGTATTGTTTAATACAAACTTTCTCCAACTCTGCAGAACCAGTGGCTGCAGCAAAATAATCCTCTAAATAGAATCCCAGTTTATCCGTTTAAATCTGGCTCCATGATCTTTGTCCCTGCAGCTGGAAACATTAAAGGGGATGTAAAGGCAAAAATAAAATCCAATACAAATCTCTACAGTCGCTGACTGCTCTACAGGGAGACAAAGTTGCTGGAGTTCTGCACAGCTGGGAATGTGTGGGCTCCCCCTGCTGTTCATAAGTATGACTGTTTCCCTGTAGAGCAGTTAGAGATCATCTGACAATTCCTATCCACAGTAGTAAATGAAGGGAGAATTTCACTGCATACAGTCCGGTTCTTGAAAAAACGGTACACATTTTTTTAATTTAGACATATTGGAGATAGGCATCTTTTTCATTAAAGTAAAAACAGGATTTTATTTTTACATGCCCTTTAAGCACAGGAGACCAAAAGTAAACTACTCATCACTCACTCTACATTTGAATCAAAGAGGAGGCCATGCCACAGCTTTGTAAAAAAAAAAAAAAATCATGTAACAAATCATGGTGTCGCCTGCGGTTCTAACAAATCATGCTCTGTTGCAAACGACTTGTTTTAAAATGTTTTCCTTTGCATTTCTATTTACTAACTTACTTCTGAGTTAAACCAGAAAGAGTGAACCTTAATTTTCACTTCATTCTTAAAACAGAACTAAACCCTAAAAATTAATATGGGTTACAATGGCATTTTTTTTTTTTTTTTATAGATCTTGAACTTATTGCAGCAGCATAAAGTTTCAGCTTCTCAGCAATGATCCAGGACTTTATCTTGGAAAGTGGCTGTGACACTCACATACTCTGAGTAGCTATTAAAAAGCTAAGCTTAGGGTTTGTTGCAAATTATCAAGAGGTTTGTCTGTAATATAAGCTGATGCTACAGGGCTGATTTTTAAATTCTGATGCGATTTGCACTGGTTTCTGTGCTGCCATGTAGTAATTATCTGTATTAATGACTAATCAGCCTTATGATGTGTATTTCTGTTCTATGTGTACTGTATATTGTGAGTGGGTCCCTAAGCTCAGTAAGTGACAGCAGCACAGAGCATGAACAAGAAGAAAAGATGGGGAGCTACCGGGGCATCTTCAGAGGCACCAATCTTATCTGATAAACCACTGTTATTGCCTTAGGCTGGTACAGAAGCACAACATAACATACAACATTTCTAGCATTTCTTTAGTTAACATGTAATTCTTTAAGGGAACTGCAATAATGTAATAAACCATTTCTGTTCTAATCAATGGATATATACAAAAATTAAAACTCTCTTAAAATGTTTGCACAAAAACCAGTAGACAATACTGTGTGTGGGTGAAACTTACTGGAGGTTGATCAAGAGATGGTGGAGTCAGCTGAGACATATCTGTTGCTGGGACTGAAATGTTGTTTGGATAATCCAGTAAATAGGAAACGACATTAGTATGGCCACCTTTTGCGGCTTCTATTAGCATAGTAGAGCCATCCTATTAATTTAAATAAAATTGAAAGGAAAAAAAATATTAGTCAGCTTTTTGTTTGTTTGTGTTTTTTTTTTTTTTAATAGCAACTGAATTGCACAAACTTTGTCATACACGTTATTATACAGACACAATAAGCTTAAACATATTCTGCCTTTTGTTTAAAGTGGATAATGTGCGCATAGTGTGGACTTTTTCACACTAGATGCATAATCAAAAGCTAAACTTCAACCTTTCAGTTAACATTTAGCATGTTACAGAATGGCCAATTCTAAGAAACTTTTCAATTGGGCTTGATTATTTTTATATAGACTCTTTCCAGCTTTCAAATGACCCCATTTAAATACAAGTTCTCTGTAAAGCTACAAATCTGTAGTTATTACTACTTTCTATTAATCGCCTTTCTATTCAGACTCCCTCCTATTCATTATACCAGTCTCCTATTTAAATCACTGCAAGGTTGCTAATTTGGACCCTAGCAACCATACTGTTGAACTAGCAAACTGGGGGGGGCTGCATAATAAACCGCTAAATAACAAAAAAAATAAAAATCACAAATATAAAATTAAAACCAATTGCAAATTGTCTGAGAATATAACTCGCTACAATCTACATCATATTAAAAGTTATTTTAAAGGTGAACAACCCTTTAATGGCAATGGCAGAAGAAGATATTTGTAGCCTGTGGCTATCACAAGGTTACAAGTCTTGTGAAAATGGCCCCTTCCCTTTCAGAAACTTCAAGTAAAACAAACTACTTGTGGTGAAGCATTAATCGTGGGAGCATTTTCCTGCAATTAAGCTGGATCACCGTAAGTAATGGTTTTTACTGGCAGTAATTTGGAGAAATCAAAATAAACACAACATTATTATGGTTTGTTTCCTCAGGTAAGCAATCTAAAATGAAAGATATCTGCAAGGCAATTAAAGTAAAAAAAAAACAAAAAACAATATCCGAGATTACGATCTCACCAAACCTGGAAAAAGCGTTAGTCTACCACATCAGCCACTACCGAGCATTCACAGAAAATTAACGTCTCAAATGTTGCCAGCAGCCAGATGGGTAATTGCCTTAAAGGGTAAGTCAACCGGCAGCACATGTGCAGCAAGACACAGTTGCTGGTTGGTAATACTGCACAAAGTTCACAAAGTTTTCCAACTTCCCTTGTCGGAAACTTCATGAAATTCGGGTGCATGCTGTCGGATCAAGGAAGAAGATCAGATATCACCCACAGGGGACCTGGACTTTGACGTAACAGGTTAGGGTCAATAGTCCAGGGGGGAGGGGAGGTAGGCCGGGGGGGAGGGGTTTTGCGCCGGGAGGGTTGACTTCCCCCTTTAAACTAGGTTGCACCTAAGCTCTTTTGGAGGACACTTTGGATACCCATTCAGAAATAAGGGCTCCCTGGGTCTGCCACAGAAACCCCAAAGGACTGAATTTGTTTTGAGTGTCTCTATTCAAGTCTTGCTTCGGTTAGTCAAAATGAATGGGGTATTTTGTAATGTCTATGGTTTATTATCTTGTATGTGAAACAAGTTTATGTGCTATACCCTATCCAGGCAATTGCTATATATTCTATATTCTTGAATTCTTTTTTTGTTTTATTTCTAAAATTTATTTTTATATGTTTTTTCATTCTGTTAATGCAAAATTTTTAAAAATCATCAAGCGATTTAAAAAAAAAAAAAAAATAAATAAAATAAAACCCCCAAACATGAAAAGGAAAATCTGGGGAAAATTCCAATTTAAATGAATGGAAACCGCAAATGTATAATCTGAAGTCAGCACTAGTTTGACGCTGCACATGGACACATTTTTAGTTTCTGTAAAAAACCCACCCCCAAGTGTTACCTTTAAACGATGAGTTGGGTCTGCACCATGTGCTAGAAGTAATTCAACAACTGCAAGATGACCTCCGGCACATGCAAGTGATACCACAGTGTGATCATTATTTGCAGTAGCTCTATTAATGTTAGCACCTAAAAAGAGGAAAATAAAATATAAATAAAACATAGATAAATATTGCATGTGTTATGTCAATGATGATTCTCATTTATCCAGGTCATGATATACAGTATCTAGAAGAACTAATACAAAGGAAACTGAACATTAAGGGGACTATTAATGCCAAGAACTCAAAATGTTTATTTTTTTGTTTTTATTATATGATTTTTTTGTGGAAAAAAAAAAAAAAAGAAAAACTTGAATTTTTCAGGATTTATTATACTCAGAGGATGGAAGTCAGAATCCTTATATCTTGCATCTCAGAGGTTCTATACAAGTCAATAGAAGTCCCGAAGCTATCCTGATCCGATTAGATGATTACAATTTTCGTTGGATTTTCAAGATTTTTTTTCGGGAAAATTAATTAATAAATAAGGGGGAATAACTTGTGCAAATTTGGTCTGAGTATATTTTATAAAATAAGATAAATTTGGATTTTGATAACCCCTTTAGAGTTGGTTTTCTTGAAAACGTTTCACCGCTCATCCAAGTAGCTTCTTCAGTTGTGTATGTTAGGATGTTTTTATTATGAATGCTTGTTAACATGAATTACGTTATTTGAAAAAGCCAACATGGTAAACCTTGGGTGCCAAGCATTCTCATGAATAGATCTTCTACAAATACAAAAATTTAAAAATCTACACACATTTGTAAACTACAAAAAAAGTTTTCAGTTTGTGAAAAATAGAGTCAATAAAGCAGAATCATAACAGCCAATAGACTTGCTAATTAGTGATGTGCCAGATACCCGCAGGTTGGGCCCCCTTTCTGGGTCATGGGCTGTTGCAGGTAGACCTCTTCTGTCTGCTCTCCCCGCCCGTGGCCTTACAAATGCCGACTTCCGGGTTGTGACGTTGTCAGCAACGCAGGGCAGCGTGGTTCTATAAAAGGAACCCAGAAGTCGGGCTCGGGTGGAAGGAGCGCTGGGGGGGTGGGTGAGGAAAATCCCGACCCGCACATCACTATTACTAATACAAGGCAATACTTAAAAAGACGGCATCTGGGATACTGGGAATTTGATAAATGTATTGCCTTGGTAGTTATCACATACCTTTGCTAGTGAGAAACTGGACTGTGCAAAGATGGCCGGCTCTTGCAGCTTTCATTAGTGGAGTTCTTCCACCTTCAGATTCATGCTCCTATTAAATTTAGAAAAAAAAAAAAAAGAATTAGAGCAAAAACTAAAGCAAAGAAAAAGTGTAGGGTATGAATGCTGTACGGAATGTTTTCTTCTAATGCAAAAAAAGGCCCATATCCTTTTAAAGGACCAGTAACAAACATTTAAAAAAAAAATTTGTATATAACTAAAAAGAACACCACAACATTTAACTTTAAAATTGCAAAGTCATTATTAAGAAATAACTTGTGCCACTTGTGCTCCTTGAGATCTGCATGTTGGATCGTCGCCCTGTCTGAAGAGGAGCGCAAGAGGAGTATCGATAAGATATTTCTTAGTAAAGACTTCCTGATTTTAGAGTTAAATATGTCTTGGTGGGTTTTCGTTCTTTACAATTTTTTTTTTTTTTAAATGTTCATGTTATTGGTCTTTTAAAGGGATACTGTCATGGGAAAACGTTTTTTCCCCCAAATGCATCAGTTAATAGTGCTACTCCAGCAGACTTCTGCACTGAAATCCATTTCTCAAAAGAGCAAACAGATTTTTTTATATTTAATTTCTAAATGGGGATAGACAAATTGTCAGTTTCCCAGCTGCCCCGGTCATGTGACTTGTGCCAGCACTTTAGGAGGGAACAGCTTTCTGGCAGGCTCTTTTTCATTCTCAATGTAACCGATGGAGTCACAGTGGGACATGGGTTTTTACTATTGAATCTTATATTCTTAGATCTACCAGGCAGCTGTTATCTTGTGTTAGGGAACAGTTATCTGGTTACCTGCAACTTGCAATACAGCAAAGAGTGACTGAAGTTTATCAGAGGACAAGTCACATGACTAGGGGCAGCTGGGAAATGTCTAGCCCCATGTCAGATTTCAAAATGAAATATACAAAAAAATCTGGTTTTGTTTCCAGTAAGGATTAATTATATCTTAGTTGGGATCAAGTACAAGCTACTTTTTCATTATTTCAGAGAAATAAAATCATGTATAAAAATTTGGATTATTTCCTTATAATAGAGTCTTAATTACAGTCTAAAATTCAAATAGGCAAGGGAAAATAGGTTAGCCTATTTAGAAAATTGCCTTAAAAACTTACTAAATCAGAGCCGCTCTGCAACAAAACATCAGCAACATCCGTGTGACCATTTTCACATGCGTATGTCAGAGCTGTATCCCCTGTAGCAGTTGTTGCTTGTACATTTGCACCTAAAAAAAGAATATTCACATTTACACAATGAGTAGCTCCACCAACTTATAAGCATAACAAGTGTTCTGTGCATTTTTTTTTAAACAGCATTTATACACATTCAAATACTATTGCTGTATTCTTGAGAAATAATCCGGGATAAAAATGCTACTACATTAAAAAGGATCAATTTTTCACCTTCAGAGTAGCCTTAATATCAACCATGAAAAAAGATTGATGTAGATCTGATTATATTAAAAAAAAAAAAAAGTACCTGCTGCCAATAAATATTTCACCAGCTCTAGATGCCCCTCCTGAGCAGCTTCCATAAGAGGTGTAGAACAGCCAAGTTCTATGTCTGCCCCTGCTTTGATGAGAAAATCGGAAACTTCTGAAAATCCACCACAGCACGCCAAGGTAAGAGCAGTTTCCTGGGTTTCTTCTGTCTGTGCATTTATGTTGGCCCCTGCATTAAACAAAAAATGTTTAGTTAATACAGTTTTAAAGGAAAAGTAAATGTTTTTCTTTTTGTTTCTGTAAATTTGCTCTAAACAGCCCCCCAGATTAATGTACCTTAGTCCCTGCTACAAGTCTGCTCTGGTTTCTGTGTTATCAGCAGCTTGTTTCCTCTTCTTCCTGGTGCAGAGTGAAGCCCCGCCCCTTAGTTTACTGAGCAGTCCATTTGCTGCTGTTCCACAATAGAGAGGAAGAGGGAGCCAGTGTTTCATTAGTAAGCTAGTTTCCCCAAGCAAAAGCTGCTACACACACTGCTCTCTGCTATGTCATAGTATGCAAATGATCTCCTGGACTAGTCCAAGATATAAGGTCAGCTCAGAAAGCTAAGGGGCTGTGCTTGACTCTGCACCAGGAAGAAGGTGAAACAAGCTGCTGATAACACAGAAACCAGAGCAGACTTGCAGCAGGGACTAAGGTACATTAATTTGAGGGGCTGTTTAGATCAAATTTAGAGAAAGAAAAAAAAAAACGTTTACTTGTTCTTTAAATGTAGATACCCCATAGGAAATTATAAAGAAATAAAATGCATTAGGTTCTTAGAATACAATAAATGTAAGAAATAACCAGTAGTAAAATGGCTTTAATCCACTAGTCTATTTAGTGGTCTCCAATATATTTTTTTCCTCCAAAATTGGATGTGGAGTGCCAGTCAGCGCTCATTATGGTTTGCTTTTTAAGCCACGATAAAATTTGTAATCCACAGCAAATATTACCCATTATTATTTGGTACCTATAAACATGAATAGTAACACACTGTGCACACATATATAACAGTAGTGCAACAGCCCTGATATTTGTGTAGAAAGAACTGGGATTCCAAATTTTAGCAATAGCCTGCTCTCCTCCTTTTTTCACAATGCCATACAATGTCCTGTGGTACAATAACCAGTGATAACATCCACATGTAATATAGTTCAGGTATGGGACCGGTTATCCAGAATGCTTGGGACCTCGGGTTTCTGGATAATGGATCTTTCTGTATTCGGCAAATCTTCCACGAAGGATTTGTCCGAATAGTGGATTCGGTGCATCCCTACAGATACACCATTATGTTCTATAGAGCTTATCTTCTGTGAGACTTTTCACACTGAATGGCTGTCCCCATTGCTACACAGCAGCTCATTTATATAAACTATAGTGATGTTTCAGAAGCAAACAGCAGTTTTACCAGTGCAGGGCAAAAATGTATTATATTTTTATTACTTTAAAACACTTTAATTTATGATGTTACTGTTCCTTTCAAAGCCTAAGCGAACAAAGGCCTGCATTTTTTTTTTTTATATGTGGCTCTCAGAGATTTGAGGAGTGACATTTTTAAACTGTAAAATTGGAACACCTTTTTTCCCTCTTCTGGAGTTTTCTTTGCTTGCAACAGTGTTTTTCTGGAGGACTTTGTGGTGACTACTTCACTCTCATGGTTAGCTAAAATAAGACTGACAGCAGTAAAGCATGGCTGTGTTTAATAGCCCAACCAAGTTTCTACAAGCCTGCAGATCATCTTGAATTCTGAATTTAATATTATGCAGCTGTACATACCTTGTGCTAGGAGGAGTGCCACCATTTCTTCATGGCCCTCTCGCGCAGCTTCCATCAAAGGTGTATAACCTTCATCATTCACTTCTTCCAAATTAGCCCCTCTCTCTATCAGAAGGGCAGCAAGTTCCACATGACCTCCACAGGCTGCCAATGTCAAAGGAGACTCGAAAGAATCTGCAGGCATGTTTACTTGAGCACCACTGTCTAGCAGTAAACGTGCAACTTCCACATGGCCATCCTGTCAAGAATACAAGAATCACATTAACAGGGAATAAGGTGAAGCAGGAAATCGAAGAAATATCAATATATATATATATATAAAATGGGTATTCAGTAATTTTTTTTTATTATAACTTTTATCCAATATTATCCCACTTAAATTAGAACTGTAGCGCTGTTCTACTGTTGTCTATGCTAAAAATGGTTAAAGGAGAAGGAAAGGCTTAAATAAGTAAACTTTATCAGAAAGGTCTATATAAATACACCAGTAAACAATCAAAGTCCTCTGTTAAAAGAAGCACAGCATTACTTTCTTACTATTATGTACACATGGGCTTCTGTATCAGACTTCCTGCCCTCAGCTTAAACCTCCTTGCCCAGGGTGTGAGCATGCTCAGTTAGCTCCCTTCTCTGCTGTAATCAGAGTCCAGAGCTATGAGTGAGCAGGGAGAGACGGAAAGTAATTTCACACCAAGCTAATATGGCAACTGTTATCTTAAACTAAATAGAGAGAGCTTCTACAGCTGTTTACTCAAGTATGGTAAAGCATTCAGCAGAATAAATATATTGTTATGGCTTGAACTATTGTGGCAATAAACTGCTTTGGTAGCTTTCCTTCTCCTTTAATGGCCAAACAGGTGAGAAGTGTACCACTAAACAATTTTTAGAAAAAAAAAAGAATTTTAAGTAAAAAAAGTAAAAAAAAGTTATTCCTAACCATATTTAGGTGCAACGTAGGGTTTATATTGTGTACACTTGCCTACTTGTGCCCCCCTGTAAAACAAGCCACGCTATTCTCGCTCGCTGAGACAAGAATGGGGAAAAGTAAGAAACAATATACACTAGTTCCAATGTCAATGTATCTTTTTTTAGTGCTCTATTACCTTTGACTGCAGTAATGTTGTCCTTTCCCTAAAAAGGGCCCTACCCAC
>CM044436.1:107539513-107568391 GCA_024363595.1 Xenopus borealis
CATTAGACTCCTTTTAAATTTGGAATTAAGGCCTCTCACATTCCACGAGAGGATTGAGAGGTTAGCCATTGCTTCTAGTTAAATAAGTGTGCCAAGCCAGGGGGAGTGTCCATCCTTTTACAGTCATAGGAAACATTGCGTAATCAGCGCTATGCATGCATACAGTAGTCAGTTTATAGTTGGTAGTCTGGTAAACACATTGAAACATAAACCCAACATTTAAATATTCCCAACCCACCCTACTCACCCCCCTAACTTGGGTGAGTCTGTTACCCATAACAATTTAAAACTTAAAATTTAAATGGGGTGTTTAGCCCCTAGATATCAGTTGAAAAACAGTCCCTCTTGCGGGATCTAGGGTGATTATATTTCCCAGAGGTTGCCTGGCACCGGGGTACGCCTTATTGAGTTGGTGAGATACCCCATGGAGAAGAAGCAAGTATATCCGTGTTTAGTTGGTGGATTTGTAAGACCAAGTGTGGAAAAGTGGAGTGGGGACTGACCCAGAGTATATAGGGAAAAATGGGGGAGGAATTGTGAAATGGGGGAAACGTCAGCGTTAATGTGTCTGAACTGGAGTAAGTTGGTAAAAAACCTCCTCAGGTTTAAAGTCATAAACGGGCCCAACTTGGATGTCTTTTCCCTTCTGGCTTAATTCCAGAGCCTTTGTTGTGAAGACGGCCAAGGGATGCCGAAGTTTTCAACAGTGGGCATATGTTCTAGGAGGTGTTGGGAGAGTTGTAGTTGCCTCCTTCTCCTCGAGTGGGAGGATTTGTATTTTACTATTTTTAGTTTGTTTGGGGTCTTTCATCATTTCCACATATGGTAGTGATGTTGAGCCTGCCAAAAATCTTCTTTGCGAAGCAGTCTATGGAAGGGGTCTGAGTTCGGTTCTGGAGAAATCTGTTATTTATTCAGGTCTGGCATTCTGATTGAGGGGCCTCCAAGGTCCTCGTTGGTTGAGCCAGTCGTCAGCTTCCTTAGGTGAGGAGAAAAAGTATGCGCGGTCACCGTCCTGGATGCGCAGACGCGCAGGGTATTGCATGCTGTATTTAATTTGTGCCTCTCTGAGGCGTCTCTTTACTCCTGTAAATTCTGCTCTTTGCTTCTGTATATTAGTAGAAAAATCTGGGTATAGCGATATTGTTGCTCCTTGATAACGGAGAGGGCCTTTGGTTCTGGCAGCTGTGAGGGCCGCATCTCTATCCCTGTAATTAAGAAGTTTCAGGAGGAACGAACGCGGAGGAGCCCCTGGAGGAGGGGGCCTAGTCGGGACTCTGTGGGCTCTCTCCACAACGAATAGTGGGGAAAAGACATCAGAGCCTAAGGTTTCTTGGAGCCAGGTCTCAATAAAGGCAGTAGGATTGGTTCCCTCCGCTCTCTCAGGCAGCCCCACTATTCTGATATTGTTGCGCCGAGACCTATTTTCGAGGTCATCTGCTTTTTCTGTGGCTGCTTTTAGTTGTAGTTGCATGGCTTGGATATCAGTTTGGAGTGGGTGTACAGCGTCATCGATTGCTGAGACTCTGGTTTCTAAGTCTTTAGTGCGTTCTCTCACCTGTTGTAGATCCTGGCGTAGCAGGGATAGGTCAACACGCAGTTCTTCGAACTGGGCCGTGCTGGATGCGCGGCTTTCCATGATAGCTGCAAGTACTTCACCTAGGGTAGGTTCGGGTAGTACTGTTGGTGGCTCCAGAGTGGGGTTTTGAGGAGAAGATGGCGGACTGGCCCTATGAGGAGATGATTGAGGTTGGTCTCGGGCGAATCGCTCTGACGACTGGTTGCAAATTATTTTGTCAGTTTGGCAGGGTATATATGTAGGATTTAGGATGCGTTACCCGGTGCTTTAGGTAGTCATTTTTGTTCACCGCATCATTATGCCTGGAAAGAGGGTTAATTGGTCTTGTGGCAACAAGGGGGCCTTTACTTTAGGCTGAGTTTAGTGCTGCTTGGACTGCTGTGATTTTCTTGTGGCAGTTGTAGGGGATTTGGCAGCTGTTTCCATAGGTTAGTTTGAGCTGAAGGTAATTAGCCACTTTATTAGTAGCCCGTTTCTTTAATATAGGGTTGAAAGTTTATCTTTTCAGCTTTACAGACTTATGTCTTTATTCCCCCCCCCCCCCCCCTTTGTGGCTTTGCAGGGTTGTTCTGTGCTGCTGTTAAAGCTTGTAAAAGTTGTGCCTGATCCAAGGTATTGCTCTTTTTAGCCTGCAATTATTGCTGTTATAGTTAATGTTGTCTCTATTGGGAATCTGTATATATGCTTTGAAGGGGCGCTCTTATGGCGTTTTGTGCGCTGTGCTTAGTGTGTTATGCGCTCCAAGATGCGCTCCAGCCACGACCGCTGAACTCCCTCCGATACTCTCAGTGCCTGGGGAGCTGTTGGGACCGTGAGCGTCGCAGTTTGCTTTGCTTACCGCTGCCGCCTTTGGTATGATCAGCGGCTCCGCTTGCCTTCCCTTCACAGGCGAGCTATCCAAGATGGCGCCACGTGTTACCAGGCCTCCTCTGTCAGCTCCCGGGATCGGGTCCGCCTCAGCCAACTCTCGCTGCAGTCGAGCCTCCTCCTGCTTGTTTTGGATCGCTGGCCTTTGTGTGGGTTGAATTTGATGGGGAAATTCGCGCTTTAGGCAGTAATAGTTTCAGGTGCCTTACGGAGCTATTTCCCATGCGTCCTTCCCGATCCGTGGTCAGCCACGCCCCGGGAGATAAATGTTTAAGTCAGTTATGGGTAAGGTCACACGGGCATATTCGGGCAGATTTAGTCGCCTGGCGACTAATCGCTTCTTCTTCTTGGCGACAAGAAATGCCTTCCACCTGCTATAATGAGAAAACGCCAGCACAATGGCACTCGCGGCGCTTAGATTTCCGAAGTCGCCTGAAGTTTCCTTATAAGGCAACTTCGGAAATCTATGCTTCGCGACTGCATTCCCGCAGGTGATTTTTAATTTTAGCAGGCGGAAGGCAGTTTGGGGAGATTGTCGCCCCGAAGAAGAGGCGATTAGTCCCCAGGCGACTAAAACTTCCCTTGTGCCCTAACAATGGCGTTTTACATAAAGCAGATACAAGGGTGATAAAAAAAAGCAAAAGAACATGATACAATCACATTTTAAATTTAGATTAATAGGAGAGTTTATAAAATTGTCTCATTACAGCAAAAACACAGACCTGATTGGGAATGCTTAAAATAGTATAAGAGCACTCTCATCCATAGGACATAAAGGTGAAAGCACTCTTGACACAAAAGGGTCTCAGATTTGAGTTGGTACCAGTGGGGACGCCCAGAGGAAATAATGTACTTATCCACTGGATCAGGATACTTTCATAATAGAAGGTGTTAACATGTTTCCCATCACGCACACAGCACTACCATAAAGCCAAAAGTGAGAGGGAATTATGGGGATGGAGACAACTATAAAGCATAAGGGCTAGTCCAGACGGGGAGATTCGGGGGCGATCCGTCGCCTGGCGACTTTTTGGCGAGGCAATTTGGATTTTAAAAATCACGCCGCTGCGTGTGAACACGCGCTGGCGCTTTTAACCCTCGCTGGTGCCTACCTATTCGGGGAGATTCGGGGGCGAGAAGTCGCGGCGAGAAGTCGCCAGGCGACGGATCGCCCCCGAATCTCCCCGTCTGGACTTAGCCTAAAAGCACAAAATCAGCCTAATAAATTAGAGCCATAAACCCAAACTTGTACACAGCCTGCATTGATCTCTTTTGATCTCATCAGTGCAAGACACTGGAGCATGGCTTCCAAGAGCAGCGAAGAAGAAAATATCATGGTTAAATGTGGCAAAAGCTTAAAAAAAAAAAAGAGGCCTTGTTTGGTAATTAAATATGTTGTCCACTTTCATTAGCCCACCTTAAATTTGTATTGTACAGAAATACAAACAAGCCAGAAGATAATAGATTTGGCACCCCCAACTGTTGAGAAAGGAACAAATAAATCACCTTTCCATTAGTAAAGAAGCAAGCAATTTAGCACCCGGATTTAAAATACATCAAAAACAACAGTATCATTCTTACATGCCCTATATTAAAATCTAAAGATTTTAAAAGGTTAATAAAACTAGATCAGTTTACATACAAAGACTTTTAAAGACAGGGACAGAAGTGGGGCAGTCCAGTGCTCCAGAACAGATATGGGACCTGTTATCTGGAAACGTACTATTCAGAAAGTTCCCGAATTACGGAGAGGCCCGTATTCTCTGATATAATAAAACAGTACACTGTACTATATCCAAACGAATATATAATTGATACTTATTGGAAGCAATACCAGCCTATTGGGTTTATTTAATGTTTATGTGATTTTGTAGAAGACTTATGGTATAGAGATCCGTTATCCAGAAAACTGCAGGTCCTGAGCATTCTGGATAACAGGTCCCATACCTGTACATTATTTTGTTTGCCCATGTGATAGAACCCATAAAAAAAGCCACATTCTCTTCTGTAGAGGCTATAGCCACAGGACCACAGAAGCTCCAAACACAGATGAGACAACATTAGTAAAACACTTATAATAAATAATTTAACTTACCATGCAGGCCTCCATTAAGGCAGTGTGCATTTCGTCAGTTTTATGCTCTTGGTCAGCTCCAGCTTCCAGCAAAAATCGAACCATGTCTAAATGGCCTATAAATTGAAAAATGTGGCCACTATCAGTCTTTTTAGACAAGTATATCTGATAACATGTTTAACAGATTCATGAGAAGGACAGAGCTGTAATATTTCGAAGGACATACCAAACTACATGAAAGGCACCACAGTTGAAGTTTAATAAAATAAGTTGCTTTTTTCCCCTTCAAATGCAATAACATACCCCTTTCAATGGAAGAATAACTTTTCACCTTTAAGTTAACTTTTAATGTATTGTAGAATGGCTAATTCTAAGCAACTTTTCAATTGGTATTCATTATTTTAAAAAATTATTTGCCTTCTTTCAATCCTTTCAAATCGGGGTCACTGACCCCATCTAAAAAACAAATGCTCTGTAAGGCTACAAATGTATCGTTATTGCTACTTTTTATTACTTCTGTTTCTTTTCATATTCCAGTCTCTTATTCAAATCAGTACATTGTTTCTAGGATAATTTAGACCCTAGCAACCAAGCTAAATCACAAATTAAAACCCAACTGCAAATTGTCTCAGAATATCACTCTCTACATCATACTAAAAGTTGATTTAAAGGTGAACAACCCCTTTAAGAATTAATAGCACTTCACAGAGAAGGGATTCAAAAGCAAAGTATAAAAAAGATGAAATACCATACAGTCAAAAGAAGGCATCTGCACCATTCAATAAAGTGAGTGGTTTGGGGGGGGTGGGAGGGAGGGTTGGGGCGAGAGATACCCCATCTCTAGCCATTACAGATTCATCTGACAGTGCAACTCTGTATTGCTAACTGCAGAATGAACCCCCGAACAGCAGCCATTTTTGCCCCCACCCCTCCCAAATCACAGAACTGACAATGCAACTACAATGTTGCAAGCCTGCAAACTGAAACACCTGAAGAACTGGCCAAAACTCAAAAGAATAGCTATGACACTTAAAGCAATCTGTAATGATTTGAGGCTGCACAGATAAAGTGCTCTTCACTCAAAGGGGCAGATTTATTAAGGTTTGAAATGTAAATTCAAATTTTCAAGTTCGATATTTGGTCAAAACTCAAATTAGAGTTGGGAATAATCCAAACTGGAACTCGACTATTTCACCACCTGAAAGCAACAGAGTTCATGTAGAAGTCAAGGGCAGAGGTCCAGTGACCCATTGGAAGATGTTAATAGGTTTCCTGACATTTGAGGTTTTTTTTTCAGAGATCATATTCAAGTTTTTAAGGACCAGTAACATCAAAAAATGAAATGGTTTTAAAGTAATAAAAATATAAAGCAGTATTACCCTGCACTGGTAAAACTGCAGTGGCTGCTTCAGAAACACTACTATTGTTTATATAAATAAGCTGCCGTGTAGCCATGGTGGCAGCCATTCAAAGGAGAAAAGGCTCAAGTTACACAGCAGATAAGCTCTGTAGAACATAAAGTTATCTGTTATCCATTACTCATCCTGTGCAATGTAGCAGTTTTTCAATTTCCGCCATTGCAACTTAGCAGCTTGTTTATATGTACTATAGCAGTGGATCTGAAGCAAACAGATCAGTTTTAACAGCGCAGGGCAACACTACATGATCATTTCTTTACTTTAAAACACTTTCATTTTTTGGTGTTACTGTTCCTTTAAGGTCATTCGAGTTCATTCAAGGTAAAAGAACTCGAGCATTCAACCCAGCCCCTAATGGTTAGTGTAAAAACACTTTGTGCGAGAAGACCAAGCTGTAAGCTTGCTGACCCTTCCCTACTAATTCCCTTGTAGAAGAACTGTTTCCACTGTCTCCCTATTTTACAAGGCTGCCTAAGAGCCATGGACATATGTCCCTTTGCAGCAGGACTTCAAGTGTGCTAAGAATGTTGCTCCCCCGCTGCTGGCTTTTATAGACAAGGCTCCACTGAAAGGTATTCTTGGTCCCTTACTCTGCTCTACACTACTTTTTGTGATTTTTCAAAGTATAGCAAAAGCCAGATCTCCTCCTGCAGCCACAACTCAAATTCCCAAAATGCTTTGTAAGAACTGGAGTCGTGACTGGAAGAAGAGAGCTCGCTGGCTTCTACTATAAGTCAGGAAAACTCTTTATATTGATCTAGATTGATTATAGTTCTTATAAAAAAAAAATGTGTATCTTACCTTTATAGCATGCCAGCGTAAGAGCACTTTCTTTGAATTCATTTGAATGTGTGTTGATGCCTGCTCCAAATTCTAGCAAGACCCTTGCCACCTCTACATGCCCAGCACTAGCCGCTTCCATTAATGGGGTGTGCCCATTTTCATTGTGATCCTCTATATTAGCACCTTCTTTTAGCAAAACTTTAACTACATCAACAAAGCCGCCAGCACACGCATACGTAAGAGCAGTGTTGCCTATATAAATCGGGAAAGAAAAGCTATATTTAGTATTTCATTTTACCAGCATTTGCAATAAATACAGCTAGCATACAAAGAAAAAGAAATCAAAGAAAAAGAGGGTATTTTCTTGGGACTGTAAAGTATGTTTTAAACCTGCAGTCCACTACAGTTAAACAATTTTATCATATCACTGGACATATCAATCAGTGGACTAGTTCAAGGTGAACAATACACACATTAAAACATTGCACCAATATCCTAATAGACAGCTCAGCGTTATTTTGGTTTTTACCAAACCTCTCCAAGACCCCTCTCTAAATAATTTATCAGCACAATATGATCTTTCCTCTGTTTATATAGTGAGGACTTATTATGCTGTGGCTTACAAAGAAGCAAATAATTGTTCACTGCTGATGTGAAGTTGCAATTTGGTTTCACTATTATGTGCTCACTAACACAAGGACAAATTTATCAGGAGCCAATTAAAATCATCTGTAAAACAAGAGCATAGATTGAAGTACAGTGAAACCTCGATTTTAAGTACCCTGATATTGGGCATTCCTCCATTCCTCCATTATGGAAGTGGCTGGGGTCATCTGTATGGAACACTGAAGTCTCCATCTGCTTTCCATAGTGGAAATAATTCACTCTTCAATATAAAATGTAATTCCTGAACAAGCAAGTGTACTTTTCTTAATTGATAATATTGGTGTGTAGGCGCCATCTCAGGTAATTTTGCCTGGTCATGTGATTTCAGAAAGAGCCAGCACTTTTGGATGGAACTGCTTTCTGGCAGGCTGTTTATCCTACTCAGTGTAACTGAATGTGTCTCAGCGAGACCTGGATTTTACTATTGATTGTTATTCTTAGATCTACCAGGCGGCTGTTATCTTGTGTTAGGGAACCGTTATCTGGTTACCTTCCCATTGTTCTGTTAGGCAGCTGAGGGGGAAGGGATGGGGTTATATCACTCCAACTTAAGGGGGCCATTCACAGGCCGATAAAAGCTGCTCCTTATCCCCTGCATTGTGATGCGATCGTTGGGGTCTAGGGCCCATGATCGGATCAGCCCGATATCGCCCACCTCAAGGTGGGCATATGGGGGAGAGATCCGCTCATTTGACAACATCGTCAAACGAGCGGATCTCACCATGTATGGCCACCTTTACAGTACAGCAGTAAAGAGCTACTATCAGAGCCCAATCGCATTACTGGGGGTGGCTGGGAAACAGACAATATGTCTAGCCCTGGAGTGCCCATACTTTAGTGATGGCCTATAAGGATCTACATCCACAAAATCATTGTTACAATTTTGTGGAAAATATGGATTTATGAGAAAATGTATAGAAAAATTCATATTACTAACAAACAACTATTTCTTTTGTAATCTTAATGTTATAAATATCTGAATGAAAAGCAATAAACAGGAGGGCGATTTAGACCAGCTGTTTGTTGACAGTGTCTTGAGATCTACCGATCATCAGCTAAAGGTCTACTTGGTAGATCTCGATCTACCTTTTGGCCACCCCTGGTCTAGCCCCATGTCAGATTTCAAAATTAAAATTAAAAAAAAAAAAAAAAAAAAGTTCTTTTGAGAAACAGATTTCAGTGCAAAGGGATCCTGTCATGGGAAAAATTATTTTTTTCAAAATGCATTAGTTAATAGTGCTGTTCCAGAAGAATTCTGCATTGAAATCCATTTCTCAAAAGAGCAAACATTTTTTTTTATATTTCATTTTAAAATCTGACATGGGGCTAGACATATTGTCAATTTCCCAGTTGCCCAAAGTCGTGTGACTTGTGCTCTGATAAACGTCAATCACTCTTTACTGCTGTACTGCAAGTTGGAGTGATATCACCCCCTCCCTTTCCCCCACCCAGCAGCCTAACAACAGAACAATGGGAAGGTAACCAGATAACAGCTCCCTAACACAAGAGAACAGCTGCCTGGTAGATTTAAGAACAACACTCAATAGTAAAACCCAGGTCCCACTGTGTTCTATTCAGTTACATTGAGAAGGAAAAACAACAGCCTGGCAGAAAGCAGTTCCCTCCTAAAGTGCTGGCACAAGTCACATGACTGGGGCAGCTGGGAAATTAACAAAATGGCTAGCCCCATGTCAGATTTCAAAACTGAATATAAAAAAATCTGTTTGCTCTTTTGAGAAATGGATTACAGTGCAGAAGTCTACTGGAGCAGCACTTTTAACTGATGCGTTTAAAAAAAAAAAAACATGCTTTCCCAAGACAGTTTCCCTTTAACTGATGTATTTTGGGGGAAACACACATGTTTTCCCATTAGGGATGCACCAAATCCACTATTTTGGATTTGGCCGAACCCCAGAATACATCACAAAAGATTTGTCCAAATACTGAACAGGAACCATAATTTGCATATGCAAATTAGGGAGGGGAGAGCTTTTTTACTTCGTTGTTTTGTGACAAAAAGTCACATGATTTAAGGATTCGGTTCGGCCAGGCACAAGGATTCGCCGAATCTGAATCCTGCTGAAAATAGCCAAATCCTGGCCGAATACCAAACCGAATCCTGGATTTTGTGCATCCCTATATCCCTTTAAACAAACTCTGGGAAAACAGTAAAAGATAAAAAGCAAATGAATCAATGCTTTGTTCATGGTGAACAATCTGAAAACAACTGAACTGAAAGTGTTTGGAAGGTGAACAAACCCTATAATACAAAGCAGGTTACAAATCAAAAACTCATGGAAACAAGCAAAAAAATGTTTAGGAGAGTAAATGCTACTTACCAGTTGATGACTGCGCATTCACGTCTGCAGAATGAGCCAACAACAGCTTTACAATATCAACAAAACCCCCACTGGCAGCTGCCATTAAAGGTGTAATGTCACCTTTATTCCCTCTGTCTTCAACATTGGCATGCATAGCAAGCAACACCTGTAAATTTGCAAAGTAAGGTAGTTTGGTTTAGTGCAAGAAAATGGAGAGGACAAATTCAGCACAAGCAGTGCATTGTCCATAAGGGATACTAGTTTATAAAATGAAGTTTGTATTTATGCTGAAGAGAATAACATTCCTTCATATTTGTTATCAAATTAGTTAACTTTCCTTTCTCACGGAAAGTAGCAATCCCTTCAAGTTTTTTTGGTGCTCATTCTATTTATCCTTATAGCATAGCATTCATAACTAAGGGTTGAAGTCCATTGGCAAATTTGGCACGATCTGATGCTCTGCGCAAAAACGCAGGCATCACGTCGAATGCGACAGAAATAAGAAATGGAAAGGTCGGTTGAAGTTGCAGCTTCGATCGGATGCAGATGCAGTGTGTCCCGTTGGATCAAAGATGCGACACTATCAGACAATACTATTACTTACCTTATTTCCGTTGCATTGTGACGCCTGTGTTTTTGCGCAGTGCGTCGGTTCGTGCCGAATTCACCCGTGAAGTTCAACCCTTAGGCTCACTGAGACCTAAAACTAGGGATGGATGAATCCAGGATTAGGTTCGGAATTCTGCCAGGATTCGGCCGAATCCTAGGGAAAGGCCAAACCAAATCAGGATCCTAATTTGCATATGTAATTTATGTTTGGAAAGGAAAATCTTGTGACTTTTCTTCAGAAAACAAGTAAACATTTTTTTTTTTCACTTTTTCCTTTCAACTATAATTTGCATTTGCAAATACAAATTAGGTTTCGGTTTGGTATTCAGCTGAATCTTTCACAAAGGATTCAGGGCTTTGGCCAAATCCCAATAGCGGATTCAATGTTTCCCTAATTAAAATGAAATAAAACCACCTAGCACACAAAAGCAGTTTTTTCCCAATTTAAACTACCAATTCTGCCTTAGCTATAGTAATGACTGAAGACTACCAGTGAACACAAACACAAAGAATAAGTAGTGCTCCATAAATAAAAATATACTTGATGGTTATAACATTAACGATTATAAAGGTGATCTTATTGTTGTGTGTTATTGTATTGTGACCTTATTGTATGTGTGTTTTTGAAATTACTTTCAAATTGGCTAATCACAATAAATACATTGTTCAACACAATTGTTTTAATTAAGAAATATATATGAAGTATTTTATCATTATTCACATTTGAATGTTAGGGTTCTTATGAGGTAGGTTTAATCAAATTACCAAACCACACACAAGTGCACAGTGTAATAAATAGGGATGCACCAAATCCACTATTTTGGATTCGGCCGAACTCCAGAATCCGATGTGAAAGATTTGGCCGAATACTGAACAGAATCAGAACCCTATGCATATGCAAATTAGCGGGGGGGAGGGTAAGAGAGAGCCACACACAAAGTGCGCAGCAAAAAAATTTTTTACTTCCTTGTTTTGTGATGAAAAGTCACATGATTTGAAGGATTCGGTTCGGCCAGGAACAATGATTTGGCCGAATCAGAATCCTGCTGAAAATGGCCGAATACTGTACCGAATCCAGGATTCGGTGCATCCCTAGTAATAAACTACTGCTTTTCTGAAAGTCTGACACAAGCTGCAGGTAGACGAAGGAAGAAGACAAAGCAAAGGTAAAAAAACATACAAAGATAATATAGAATATAATGGATTTTTGATAAACCAAAGAGGCGGATTCTTTCAGTTCTTTTAACTGCTCTTTTATGAAAAAAGAGATTTTGTGTACTCACCGTTAGATCTCTTTCTCTTCAGTCGCTTGGGGGACACAGGAACAGTGGGGAGTATAGCTGGTACAACTAGGAGGCAGGACACAACAGTAATAGAAATAGTAGCTCCTCCCCTGCCGGCTATACCCCCCAGCAGGCAGAGCCACCTTAACAAAGTCGTCATAATGCAATAATATAACCTTTAACTTTAACCTTCACTCTAGAATCGAACGTTCCACGTCGGACTGATAGTGAAGCCTTTATCCGGGAAGGGACGTCCTGAGTCCCCCAAGCGACTGAAGAGAAAGAGATTTAACGGCGAGTCACAGGGGGACACAGGAACAGTGGGGGAAATATCAGGAATGGGGACTTGCATGAGAGGGCACTTAGTGATTGCATCGGCTAGAAGAGTTTCGTAACGTAGAGAAATGTGGTTTTCCAAGTGAACCACTGTAGCGGCACCAAAGCCAAGGGTTCGAAAGGTGGCCCCTGCATGGTCCGCAGTACTAATGAGAGGTCCCATGTAGGGATAAGTGCTCTGATAGGGGGGGCCAAGTGTGCTACCCCCTGCAAAAATGTCTTTACGTCTGGTAGCAGGGCTAACCGTCTCTGAAAGAGTACGGACAGCGCTGATATCCGAGATTTGAGTGAACAGAGAGACATCCCCATGGAAAGTCCTTCTTGCAAAAATTCCAACAATGATGGAATGGAGAAGGTTTCGAAGTCCCGGTTAGATGAGCGACACCAATGTTGGTAGGTTATCCATACCCTATGGTACGTTTTGGCAGAAACTGGTTTTCTGGCCGCTCTCATTGTTCGCACTACCGCATCAGAGAATCCCTTGTCCTTTATGATTTTGGTCTTAGTAGCCACGCCATCATGTTGAGACTTGCTGGTCTCGGGTGTAGAATGGGACCCTGTGACATCAGGAAGTGTCCAGGGTTCCTCTATCAATAGATTGAGAAGGTCTGAGAAGTACGTTCATCGTGGCCAATTTGAAATGATGAGGATCATCCGCTCCCTCTGTAATTTTCTGATCGTTCTCGTTATGAGTGGAATTGGTGGAAACGCGTAAGCTAGGGTGAATTTCCATTCTTCTGTTAGAGCATCCACCCCTTGTGCCATCGGATCGTGGTATCTGGCAAAGAAGTTTGGCACTTTTCGATTCTATGGGTGGCCATGAGGTCCACCTCTGGCATCCCCCATCTTTCTGTTATCATGTTGAAGACGGTTTCCTTTAATGACCACTCGCCGGGGTCTAGGCATTGTCTGCTTAGGAAGTCTGCTTCCCAGTTTTGGATCCCTGGTATGATAGAGTCGTCTGATTTACTTCTGCCCATTGGAATATGAGGTTGACTTCATTCAGTGCCCCTCTGCTTCTTGTTCCGCCTTGGTGGTTGATGTAGGCTACCGCTGTGGAATTGTCTGACTGGACTTTGACTGCTTGGTCCCGAAGTTCCTTCTGCCAGTGAATCAGACCTAGGTGGATTGCCCGAATTTCGAGAATGTTTATGGACAGTGAGCTCTCTGCCTTTGACCACAGGCCCTGAGCTGCTTTTCCTTCTAGGACTGCGACCCAGCGAATAGACTTGCGTCCGTTGTCAGTACACGCCATCGCGGTGTTCCGAGGGGTCTGCCCCTGTTGAGGTTGGCAATTTGTAACCACCATCGTAGTGATATCCTTATCTTGCAGTGGATTCTTATCATCTGAAGGAGAGACTTCTTCCAGGAGGACAGAATGTTCCACTGTAGCTCCCTGAGGTGGAATTGGGCGAGGGGTACTGTTTCCAATGTCGAAACCATGACCCCGAGTACCTTCATACAGAATCTGGCTGAATGAGTGCGCTTTTCCATTAGACTCCTGATTAATGATTGTAGATGGATGATCTTCTTGTGCGGGAGGGATATCCTCTGTATCAGCGTATTGAACTGCATCCCAAGGAACAGTGTCGACTGACTGGGTATCATTGAGGATTTGCTTTTGTTGATATAACAGCCTAAATCCTAAAGCGTTGTCACTGTGATCTGTGCTTGCTGGGTCTCTTTGGCCGATGGGGCCTCTACTAGGAGATCGTCTAGGTAAGGAGTTATAGAAATGCCCCGCTTGCAGATGACCTCTATAGCTGCTGCCATGACTTTTCTAAAGACCCGAGGGGCTGAAGTTAGTCCGAATGGTAGCGCCGTGAACTGAAAGTGTAGGTTTTGGTAAGCAAAGCGTAAGAATCTCTGATGAGGAGGGAAAATAGGAACATGCAGGTACGCCTCTTTTATATCTAGAGACACCAGTTATTCTTCCGGGGACATTGCGGCTATCACCGAGCGAAGTGATTCCATCTTGAATTTGCGTGGGTGGATACATTTGTTCAATTCCTGGGCGAAAGGATCCGTCCTTCTTGGTACTATGAATAGGTTTGAATAGTAACCCTTGAATCTTTCTCCGGAAGGAACTGGTACGACAACCTCTGTTTGTATGAGGTTGGAGATGACCTTTTGGAAGGCTTGGCGCTTTGTTTATTCTTGAGGAAGTCTGGACATAAAGAAACGTCGAGGGGGGATGACAGAGAATTCCAGATGGTAGCCCTCTGATACAATTTCGTGCACCCATAAATGGTTGGTTAGGGATAGCCAGGATTTTGTGAAATGGCTAAAGCTGGCCATAGACGTAACAATTACGATCTTTCTCGGGAAAGATCTTTCCAAGAAAGATCGTTCGTTTCAACACACACGTGTAGAGCTGAATCGTCAGATATACAGGTAGAAACAATAGAATTCTACCTGTATCTGACGATTCAGCACTAACAATGGCCGATGTTCAGGGAGCTTTCAAAGGCATCCGATCAAAATTTTCCATCCAGTCCGATCAACCAGCCGACCGATATCTTAATCCTCTGACGATGTCGGTCGGCTCATTTCCCACCATACACGCACCGAATATCGTACGAAAATTCGTTTCGTACGATATTATCTGTGCGTCTATGGCCACCTTAAGTCTCCCCCTATAGCCACCTGGCTTGATGGTTGAACGTCATGCTGAATTGGCTTAGTCTGTGGCCTTGGTAAAGGGTTTACGGTTCTGCCAGGCCAATCTGGTCTTACATCCCCATCGGCCTTTCGTAGAGGTGGTGTGTCGAGGAGGCGATCTCCTGGACGACTTGTTCTGTTGGCCTTGAAAAAAAAAAATTTCCTCTGCGAAAGGAAGCATGTGCCCTAGGTTGGGGTAGTAGAGTACTTTTGCCCCGTTGCTTGGCTTCTACTCTTTGGTCCAGACCTAGATAAGATCATATTTCCTTTAAAGGGGATGGACGTCAGAGATTTTTTGGAGGACATGTCCGCAGACCATAACTTTAGCCATAGTGATCTTCGGGCAGCCACTGTGAGAGCAGATGTTCTGCTGATTACTTGTACGCTGTCTAGTGAAGCCTCGCATTTGTAGTCATTTGCTTCTTTAATTTGAGTAGCCAATGTTGACCATTCGTGACGAGGAGCCCCTGATTGGATGGCGTCGATTAGGTTGTCTGACCATGATTGTACCACCTGACTAACCCAAGCTGTGGCCAGTGCTGGGCGAAGCGCAGTGGCCGAGGCTGACAAGGCAGAGCATAGTAAGCCTTCCATCTTTTTGTCCATTGCGTCCTTGAAGGAGGACGCATCGGGGACCGGTAAGGCTGTGCTCTTGGAGAGACGCGAGACCGGAGCGTCTACGGAGGGTGGTGTGGTCCATTATTCTCTGGACTCAGCGTTAAACGGATAGTTCTTTAGAAACCTCCTGTTTGTCTGGAAGCGTATATCCGGTCTGTCCCACTCCTGTTGTATAATCTGCTCCAGCTGTGCATGTGAGGGGAAGACTGGGGAAACCTTTTTGTTTCTCTTGAAAAGGGACTTAGAAGATACTGTTGCGGTTAAGAGTAGTCTAGGACTACTCTGATTAGTGAGTCTATGGCCTCCGATAAATGCGTTTATGACTCATCCTCCTGCAGCTCGCTCTGTGAAAGTTCACCCTCTGACATATTTTGTTCGGGGTGTGGAGGAGATTGACTAGGATCATCTTCCTCAGGAAATCGGGGTCCTCCATTTTTGAGCTCTTGGTCTAGGGTCTTCAAGGCGTGCCAAGAGTTTGTCTAGGGAGGAAGCCAGTTTGGGGATCCCAGAGGCTAGTTGGGATGCCCACTGGGGAATCTTTTGTATATCCTGGCTTTCAGTGGAGTTGGAGTCTGTGGGGGACCCCCCTGAGGCGCTTGTTGCCCATGGCTATGAGCAGTTCCTGGGGAATCTGAAACAATGGTCCTAGAG
The DNA here is from genome assembly GCA_024363595.1 of Xenopus borealis. NCBI lineage: Eukaryota > Metazoa > Chordata > Amphibia > Anura > Pipidae > Xenopus > Xenopus borealis. The sequence goes on from CM044436.1 coordinate 107,555,380, forward strand.
TTACAGCTTGCGCATAAGGGTTCCTCGAGACCCGCGGTAAGCTTTTTGCAACATTTGGCACACGCTAGCTATTTAACCAATGTCGCCCCCCCTAGAAAAAAGGGTGTCACTAGCCCCCTCAGACATGGTAAGACAATACCTGACCAGCCAATGCTTGGAAGCGTGGGGTTAATACGGCCTCTGAAGTCAAGAGTGCCGCCAGAAGCCTGCCGGAGGGTACAGGGGTCAGGGAGAGAGGTTGTATCCAGGAAAATGCTGCCCTGCTGAGCTGCGTTGTGCTTATGAACGTGGCTGCCTTCTGCACAGTGTAGAGTCCTTTGGCACCAACTCTGTGCTGTGCCCCGCACCCGGAAGTGCGCGTAAGCCAAACTTACTGTTTTGCGGCTCTAGAAGAAGGGCGCGAAAATCAAAAGTGGATGCGGCGAATGCTCGCCTACAAGGGCACGCGGCCAGCGTGTATGCCTGCTGGGGTCCGTGCACCCGTGTGCAATCCCCCCCTGGTGGTGCCGTAACAATAGTTTTGTTGCCTAGTTTGGGGTCTCCCATCCCACTGTACCGCAGTCCACCCTTCTCCCGTGAATCTCTGATGGTTACTATGCAGAGTGCAGGGAGGAATGTGCCAGATAAGGAGACCGTTGCTCAATGGAGAGGTGGTGTGTGTCCCTTGGGGAGGGATGAGGAGCTCTGCTGCAGCAGTACTTACGTGCAGGTCTCAGCTCGCTCTCCCTGTCATCCGGCCAGTCAGGATTCCTCCACCTGTGGGAGGAATCTATATCTAGATGACTGGGTGGTATGTGGTAAGGCCCACTTAGAACCCCGGAGACTACTCCCATGAAGGGAGATGACCTGCAGAGACCCAATGCTCAGTGCATGGGTTCTAGGTCACTCCAATCTCTTCTTCGAGTGTTGCATGGAGAATCACGTTCTACCTCCTGAGGACACAACAAAAAACTGAAGGTGGCTCCACCTGCTGGGGGTTATAGCCGGCAGGGGAGGAGCTACTATTTCTATTACTGTTGTGTCCTGCCTTCTAGTGGTACCAGCTATACCCCCCACTGTTGCTGTGTCCCCCAAGATGATACTGGAGAAAATGTCAGTACAGGATAATGATTACTGCAGGATTAATTTTGAAAAAAAAAACATTCCTCAATAGAGTGTTTTTAAATTGCTTTGTGAATGCATACTTATTGTCTACGTTAAATTAAACATGCTTCAGCTAAAATTTTTGTTTATTCTGTTAATTAGAAGTAAACAAAGATAATAATTAAAAAAACTGATTAGACAGTTTATCATACTTAAAAACAAATAGGAAGACAAACTTGTCAACTGATCATATTGAAGTCTGGTCATCAAGGATTTTTAAATCAAATTTCTATCATAATTTCCAAGACCAGGCTTTTTCCACATTATTACTGTGATCAACTTACTTGCGCCAACTCATAATATCCAGCAGAACAGGCCAAGCAGAGAAGGCTTTCTCCCTCCTCTGTATGTTCATTTACACTTCTACCTTCATCAAGCAGTTTACGGACAGCATTAACATCTCCATCGGAACAGGCTTCTGCTAGACTCCGACTATGATCAATTTACAAGATAATACAAATTAGTAGTTCTCATAGGTTACATGCAGGTCACATAAAGCAGCCAATTTAGTTTCTTCAATGGACCCTGGCTGTTCAGTCCCTTGGCCAATTTTGCAAATGCTTTCTGTACTGGAGTTAAAAGGTTTAATAACTTGCTGGCACTATATAAATATATGGCAATGACTTTGTGGAAGGCCTATACCATGCACTTTGCCATCATTTAGGTCTAGTTCCTAACCAAATATTTGTTCGCAAATTGTTCTAGGAAGGTGTGCACATTAACCACTACTCTCTTGTACTCAAGATCTATAGTAAAAAAAAATGATTTCCTCCCAAGAGTGAGCTAAAAAAGCTGCACTCTGTTTTGGGAGGGGAAACAAATTTTGTTTGCTTTAAAAGATGCCCCTGCAAACGACCGCACCAAGTGGCACTGCTCTTTCCCCAACTGGACTGTGGGCTCCATTAGTGGGAGAATGTTTTTTTTTTTAACAACAGTATAAAGACCAGATATTACGCGTTGCAACACTTCTCAGCATTCACGTAGAAAATTACTCTGAAGCTGATTTTTGTGGATCAAAATTCAAGTGAATGGGCATGAACGAGTATAATCTGTTAAAGGAATATTAAGGTTGAATTTCGAATTAGAATTTAAAATTTTCAAGTTATTTACAGCCAAAACCATCAAATTCGACTAGGGGGTTATTCAAATTCGATTCGAGTTTGCCATTTCAGAGAAGCAAGTTTTCAAGTATTCACCCAACTTCTAAAAAATTAGATTTTAATCATAAATTTGGATAGGTCGAATTTCGAGTTCATGGGAGTTTAAGAAAACTCACATGAATTCTAAATTCGACCCTTGATAAATGTGCCTCCCAGTAAGGGAATCCAAGAAACACTGCATATTAATGATTTCCCCTTGGAGGCTGATCTGGTAACTTGCATGCCTTCCCAAGGATCAGCTCCTAGAGAAGTGATCCCCAACCAGTAGCTCGCAAGCAACATGTTGCTCCCCAACGCCTTGGATGTTGCTCCCAGTGGCCTCAAAGCAGGTGCTTATTTTTGAATTACTGGCTTAGAAGCAAGATTTGGTTGCATAAAAACCAAGTGTACTGCCAAACATTCTCTCCTGTAGGCTGCCAGTTCATATAGGGGTTACCAAAAAGCCAATCAGAGCTCTTATTTGACATCCACATGGACTTTTTCCTGCTTGTGTTGCTCTCCAACACTTTTTTAAATTTAAATGTGGCTCACGAGCAAAAAAGGTTGGGGACCCCTGTTCTAGAGTGATCTTGATAGTTTTAATGCACTATTTATTAAAGGGCATGTAAAGGCAATAAAGTCCCATTTTAAGAAACCTATCTCCAATATACTTTAATTAAAAAATGTGTACTGACTGTATGCAATGAAATTCTCCCTTCATTTACTTCTGTGGATAGGAATTGTCAGACAGTCCCTAACTGCTGTGCAGGGAAACAATCATACTTATGAACAGTATGCAGAACTTCTCAGCCATGCAGAACTCAAGCAGCTTTGATTTCCCTGTAGAGCAGGCAGCGACTGTGTAGAGATTTATTTTGGATTTTATTTTTGTCTTTACATACCCTTTGTTTCCAACACAAGTTGCAGGGACAAAGATCATGGAGCCATATTTAAACAGATAAACTGGGAGAGTTGGAGAAAGTGTATATTAAACAATACACAAACCATAAAAAACACAGGACCCAGTACAGTCTGTATTCTGGCAGATATTATTTGACTTGTGCCGTTTTCATAATTTATGACGATCCGTAAACTTAGCCCAGACCACACTGAGCATGTGCACAGTCTTGGTCTTGCAAAGATGTTTGACAAAGTTACAAGAAGACAGCCCCCTGTGGCCAACTTTGAAAGCATAAATCATTTGTTTGATTAGGCTTGTGGTGCAGTAAGTTCATGTTTATGTTTAGTATACAAAATACAGCATTTCTAGCCTTATTCTATTTTACACTTTCCTTAACTTACTATGTTAGACAAGTATACAAATATAAAGCCATTGGTGCATACTTGTCTACTTGCCCTGTGCTGAGCGTACTGTCCGCTCTCATCCGAGTTAGCGCAGCCGCAGCTTCATCCAAAGCACAGCTCACAGATGACGTCAATCTTCGAAGTACTTCAGGATCTGCAAAGGCTTTACCATCAGCAGTGGACAATTTACCAATTCCTTCCGTGTTTGTTCAAATCAGGTTAGTATGAAAGAAACACAAGATGCACAAGACTTATTTAAACTTTCAACTGCATGCATGTTAGAATTCAATGATTACATAAAAGACGTGCATATATTTGTTGGAATTAAGAAAAAGTTAAATCTAATAGTTCATACATATTTCATTCCATTATACTGGTACATTAATGCAACAAAAATGAAACACATAAGGATACTGGATCAAATGAAAATATTTTTTTTTCCTAATATTCAAACAGTGCTATCCACAAAGAAAAGATGTGGCTTTTAACTGCAAGTATAGGATCCATTATTCAGAAACCCGTTATCCAGGAAGCACCGAATTACAAGAAGGTCATCTCCCATAGACTCCATTTTAGACAAATTTAAAGTTTTTAAAAATGATTTATTTTGCTCCTGTAATAAAACTGATCATTTTATTTGGTCTCATAGAAGATAGAATTAATCCTTATTGGAGACAAAACCGGCCTATTGGGTTTAATTATGGTTTGAATAAGTTTTTAATAGACTTTTAATAGAATTATGATAAGAGCCCGAGCATTCTGGATATCAGGTCCCATTTGTGTGCGTATGTGTGTACATACATACAGGTATGGGACCCGTTATCCAGAATGCTCAGGATCCTCTGGATAATGGGTCTTTCCATTGGATCTGCATAACTATGTACCTATGTAGGTCTCTCTAAAAAGATATTGTATAAAACAGCTCATATGTTAAATCCTGCTTCATGTAAATAAACCATTTTCATTATATACTTTTACTTTTTATACTTTTTGAGGTCTTCACAGTTGGAGAGAGGAGTAGAGCTCAGAAAATAAAAGGAGGCAGAGCTTCATATTAGACAAGGCAGTAGCTAAACTGCAGCTGAGCTCCTTTTAATACAGAATCCACAAGAGACCAAATGCAGGGAGAACTGTATGTTATTCTGGGAGTTGCTTTAGAGATGGTTTACTTTTTCTTTAAGGGGTAAGTCACAATGCCAAAAATCAAGCCATCATGAATGTCACCATACAAGGTCAACCAACATTTCTAAGCAAGTTTATCTTTGCAATTATCTTTAAATTAAAAACAAAAAAGTTTCAGAATGGCCAGTTCAAATCAACATTTTCAACAGATCTTCATGTTTTTGTTATATTTTATGTATATTGTGAATGTGAGAACTTTTTTTAATTATTATATTCAGCTTTCAAATGGGGGGGGGTGTCACTGACCCCGTGTAGCCCCCCCCCAAAAAAAAACGATTGCTCCGAGACTCTAGAATTGCATTGTTATTTTCAATTACTTATTGTTCTATATTCCAGTCTATCATTCACACCACTGCCAGGTTGCTAGGGTAATATGGACCAAATCAACAAAAATCAACAAGATAGCTTCTGAAGTTCTAAGCTGAAGAGCTGCCGTACAAAACGCCTGGCAACTAATCGCTGTTTCTTTGGTAAGACTAATCTCCCTGAATTGCTTACCCGTGTCTCGCACCTGCTAAAAGGAAAAGTCGCCTGTGCCTATTCACACTCGGCACTGCGTTTTCCTAAGTCGCTGGAAATTGCCTCGTGAGCAGCGATTAGTCAACAGGCGAAATCTCCGAGAATCTTCGGGTGTCTTACCTTCTCCCTGTCTGTCCCACCCTAAAGGTGAACAGCCATTAGTTTTAAACACTAAACAGTAAAGGTGTTGGTAAATGTGTTATTTAACAATAGCCACCTTATGGAAAGGAATTAGTTTGGCAACTCGTTAGGAAGAACATGTAAAATAAATTAGTAAATAAAATAAATACCTGCGGCTTCTAATAAAGCTTCTAGACGTGCCTGTGTCTCTGGATCAACAGTTCTAAAGTCTGTTCCTTCAGCAGCCGTAGATAGAAAGAGTTCAGAAGCCGTTTTAAGCACTGGATTGTCCAAGTCCTCTTGGTCCAAAATAAACGACTCAACCTAATTAAAAATAAAAATGAAGACTGAGGACAAAAATGGACCCTTCACTGCATTTGGCCAGGGTAAGAGCTTTGGGAGTGGGGTCTATGGGGGGGGGGTAGGTTTTTTTTCATGAAGGGGTTAAACACAACTTTAAAGTGACACTGTAGACCGTAGTTGAAAAAAAACTTTACACATGGAAACAATTCAGCAGTGACAATTCTACTGACTGAAAACATATTAAATTACAAATGTAAGGCTTTTCTTCATTTGGTGATTATCAGCACATTAGCCATAATGCTTTTATGTTACATACACTATAGAGATTGTGTATGGGAGATTGTTAGATCATCAGTAAACATTTCTCGTGACTATTTTGTATATATTCCTGGTTTAGCTCAAAAATTTGCAAAAAGCAGATTTTCCATGATTAAAAGAAGAAGCATATAGCGGTATGGGACCGTTTATCTGGAAAACCATTATCCAGAAAGCTCCAAATTACAAAAAGGCCATCTCCCATTTTCATACAAATAATCAATTTTTTTCAAACAGATTTCCTTTTTCTCTGTAATAAAATTGTAGCGTGTACTTGATCCCAACAAACAATCATTATTAGAAGCAAAAGCAGCAGATTTGGTTTATTTCATGTTTACTTGGTTCTCTAGTAGAAACAAGGTATGAAGAGCCAAATTACGTAAAGACCCATAATCCGGAAAACTCCAGGTCTTGAGCATTCTGGATAACAGGTCCCATAACTGCCTACTTCAATGAACTCACGATCAACAAGGATGTGCACCGCCTCTAAACAAATATAAATTGACCAGCACATACCGCTTTGAATAGCAGTTATATTTTCAGTCTGTTTACATATTCTGAGCTCCTATCTCAAATTCCTGAAACAATGTTGCAAACTCAGTTCTTGGGTTGAGAAAATTTTTTTAAAATGCATCAGTTAATAGTGCTGCTCCAGTAGACTTCTGCACTGAAATCCATTTCTCAAAAGAGCAAACAGATTTTTTTATATTCAGTTTTGAAATCTGACATGGGGCTAGCCATTTTGTCAATTTCCCAGCTGCCCTGGTCATGTGACTTGTACCAGCACTTTAGGAGGGAACTGCTTTCTGGCAGGCTGTTTTTACTTCTCAACGTAACAATAGTATGCAGTGGGACATGGGTTTTTTCTATTGAGTGCTGTTCTTAGATCTACCAGGCAGCTGTTATCTGGTTACCTTTCCAATGTTCTGTTGTTAGGCTGCTGGGTGGGGGAAAGGGAGGGGGTGATATCACTCCAACTTGCAGTACAGCAGTAAAGAGTGATTGAAGTTTATCAGAGGACAAGTCACTTGACTTGGGGCAGCTGGGAAATTGACAATATGTCTAGCCCCATGTCAGATTTCAAAATTAAATATGAAAAAAATCTGTTTGCTTTTTTGAGAAATGGATTTCAATGCGGAATTCTTCTGGAACAGCACTATTAACTGATACATTTAAAAAAAACATTTTTTCCCATGGCAGGATCAATTTAAATAACAATTTCATCATATGAGAAAAAGCAAGTATACTTCATAGCAATTCTGACTTTTTCAACTTTTCTTCAATTAGATTCTGGTGCACCAGATTATGGGCAAAGGTTTACAACACTGTTGGGAGAGGATCTTGGAGGACCCAGTTTTTAAACCTCAGGCATTTAGTTGCGATTGCTTTTGCTGTTAAAATAACCATCCCTAAATTAAGAGAGGATTAGGAAGAAGGTTATAGATACCTATGGGTCTGAGAAGGAATTTTAAACAATTGCTAAACAAATGGATGAACCATTCCACTGACCAGGAGATCATCTAGATTTAAAAACAACTACCAACTTGCTGGGCTTGGCCATCCAAGCGGAGGCAGAGTTCAGGCTGACAGCAAAAAATAAGGCGGCTCAAACAACATCAGAATTTAATCATGAGACCTACAGGTAGCCTGGCAGCTCAAAATCACAGAATCCCCTATGAATTCTTTATTGTGCCAGAGGGTGCTTAAAGGTAATACAAGACCATCTGTGAAGCTCAACCAAAAACTGACATTGCAATAGGTTCTGGCATCGCCAAGTCAAAGCCCAGCTCTAAATCCATCTCAGATCCTGTGAAATCCTATAAAACATTACATAGCCAAAAAAATTCTGAATGAAGGAATGGGTGAAAAAATGGTTCCCTGACGATGTTGGAGACAGTTATACGAAATATCCCCTGTCATATGGGGGTAATACCAGTTATCAGAGCTAATATAGAAGGCAAAGTCATATCTCCTAATTTCTTTAATAGAACAGATGATTACAAAGTTAATTTTTTTTTTTAATCTTTATATAGTCTTTGAATGAAGATCAAATATGTCCACTTTTTTTTTTTTTTTTTTTAAACATGGGATGTACTCGTTTTTACAAGACTGTAGAAACAGTGGCTAGGGTTGGTAGCGGTCAATTAACTCCATACTTCCCACTTTAGCTGCTTCATTACTTCTATCAATGCCAGTTTACTCTTAGTGAAAAGATGACAAAAAATTGTAACATAGTAAGTTAGGCTAAAAAAAGGCACATGTCCATCAAGTTCAACCTTTTAACTTTTTTTTTAACCTGCATAACTGCTAGTTGATCCCGAGGAAGGCAAAAAAGCCATCTAAAGCCTCCCTAATTTGCCTCAGAGGGTGAAAAATTCCTTCCTGCCGTACCGGCAAATGCCTCCAACTGCACATGTGCAGGAACTTTCAGATTTCTTTTTTCAGAAACTTTGTGACTTTCGAAACATGCACATTAGATCCGAACCGGCAAATGCCTCCTACTACACATGCACCAGAAGACACAGATGACACCAGGAAGAAGACTGCTCAGAGAAGATGGCTGCCGTGAACTCCACTGGAGAGGACCTAGAAGGAGGGGCATTTGCCTGGGGGGGGGGGGGGGGGGGGGGGGGGGGGGGGAAGGGGAGGAGGGAGGGGGCTGAATTCTCCTTTAAGCCCAACAGCCATGCTGATTGCTGCTCATAATGGCATTCACTAGGACAAAATTTTGAATGTGATCCCTTAACAAGCCTTCGAAAGGTTTTCCCACTACAGATGTCAAACTTACTGGCCTACAATTACCAGGTTGAGATCGTAATCCCTTTTTAAATATTGGAATGACATCAGCTTTTTTCCAATCCATAGGCTCTATACCAGATGAAAATCAAAAATGTCTGAAGTTACCAGATCTGTGTTCTACTGTAAGAAGGACTCTCACTTGTTAAAAGCGTAATTAACAAGCCCCTTTTAAAACAACACTAAGGGACTGCCAACTGGACCACACTGTTCTACATTGCCTCCATTTTCCCTTAGAAATACTTTTAAATGAAAAAAAAAAAAAGAATTTCCTTATCTTAAAGGTAATATTTTGTTCTCAATACACAAACAAATACAAAAGTTAGTTAAACCAACATGTGTCACTGGTTTTAAATTAGCTTATTTCAGGGGTTTACCACAATATTTACAGGTTGACAAATCTGTACAAAGAGTTGCAGAAGAAATACATTATTCATAGACATCCCTTGGTTATGTGCCAGGGCCCAATTCCCATCAGGGACTCCATACCTCTAGCTTCATATGTGAGCTTATTGCAGATTTCACTATGATGAAGGCTTCACTAAATGAGAAGGGGAGGGAGCCAGATTCCAAGAATCGGATTTTCTATGATATTAGTGTATTCTGACGTTCTAAGGCGCTAGGTAACAGGTGAATGGGAATTTAACTGAGACTGTATTTAAGGATCTGCTTAGAGAACTTCAGCCAAGAACTCAAACAATATTGTGGATCTCCACAAGTCCAGTTCCTTCTTAGCAAGAAATTTCCAAAAAGCTGACACAAGCATCTGTGCTAACAATTTTACTCCCATATAAAACAATTCATGACCAGGCAGAAACTGCATCGTTCAGGAAGAAGGCTCAAATAAATGCCTGTGGTTGAACAATCTTTGTTCTTTTCTGAAAGGTTCAACTAAACCCCCATAGCAACAACAAAAAAACAGTTGAAGGAGATGTAAGCATTAAGTACCAAACTATCAATATCTACCGCACCATCATGGCCTCAATGGCTTTCATACAAGTATAAACCCCCTACTACTTGCCAAGCATTAAAAATCCAGACTGATGTTTGCAGATAATTTTTGGACTGAACCAAAAGGTCTCAGCACCATTTCGAGGATAACCCATGAAATGTTTGCCGAGATCTCACTAAATTAAAGGAGCAACTTCAATTTTTTTCAGAATCAAGGAGTGGAGTGTGCCTGTGTTATTGTTGGACTGTGTGTATATGAAGGCTTATTGTTTGCAGCATGGCCTACATGGAGCACTTCCCATAAGTTAGAAAGATAACTTTTTTTTTTTGAGTAATAGGATTAAAAGGAAGAAGTTTGTAATATTTTGGATGATACTCTCTGAATTAGGTCCACTTTAATTTGTTCATATACTGTAAGCAATGTATATGTTTGGTAATGACACGAGGCTATGAAGCTCAAATCATGCCATCCAGATTGTTATTCTTGGCCCATGAGATTCAATATTAATAAATGTAGACGGGGCATTTGTTCCGGGGGGGGGGGGGGGGGGGGGGTAGTGGAGGTTAGTGCGGGAGGGGTTGAATTCCCCTTTAAAAAGGCTATTTAGGAAATAGAGAAGTAACTGAACAGATAGGGTATAAAATGGCTCAGTTATGGGGAAATGTTAAACAGGTTGGGATTGTTTATATTGGAAAACAGACACTATAAGGTGAATTCAACTACTACTGACACTAATAAGTAACTTTTTAACATATGACTGTACATTAAATGTTACCTATAGGTCATGTTGATCATTGTTTGCGGAGACGTTTGTTTTTGTATATAATGGTTAGTGAAGTTCCTAAGCCTGACTCTCTGACACTCTGATTTTGCCAACCTGACTGTCCCATATCAGTCTGTTAGTGACAGTTTCTAATGCTAACGGACTCCTGCTGCACAAATATGGCAGCCCCCTCATACAGGAACATGGGGGATCAGACAAGTAATGTAAAAACATCATGCAAAATACTTTATGGCAAAGTTAGAAGTAGCTTTCAAAGCCAATATTATAATAGATGTAAAAAAAAAGAGTTCAATTTCAGGTGTCAGTATCTCTTTAAATACCCCTACCCTAAATAGATTCCCCTCCCGCCCCAGTCTACCTTGTACCCTGGGCAAAGACCTAACTTTTTACTTACCCCTTCATGCAGATTCTGTCCTTGGGAGTTCACAGGCGCCATCATCTTTTCTTTGGTATTCTTCATGTAGTGAGTGGAGTTTCGGCACATGCGCAGTTGGAGTAATATTCCCAAACAATTGCGCATTCGCCGAAAGTCATGAAAATGTTGGTGATTTTCACTGCATGCGCTGTTTGCAATTGGAAAACTACTTCAACTGCGCATGCGGCAAGACACCAATATGATTCTGAAGAAAAGAAGATGGCACCCATGATCCAGAGGACAGAATCTGCATAGAGGGCTAAAGTAAAAAGTCAGGGGCCTTTGAACAGGTTACCAGTTAGGCCAGGGGTGAGGGGGGGGTAATGTAGGGTAGGGGTTTTTAGTAAGTGGTTGAATTTTCCTTTAAGGGGAGAGATGATGACTATGTATAAATATACAAGACCATACAATACATCTACTAGTGATGTGCAGGTCAAGAAAAACCTTGACCTGAACCAACCCTAACCCACTGCTTCCTCAAACCACAGCCAACCCAAACCCAGCGCACTACCCTCATTATATACCAGCAACCTTGCTGCTGTGATGTCACAAAGGGGGCGGGCCTGCACAAGTATATAAAAAGTCGCTCACAAAGCTGGAAGCGGGCAGAAGGCAGCCACGGGCAGAGATAATGGAGCATAAGGCTGCAATGAACATCACTAACACCTACATCACTGAACCCATGTTCAACAAGGATGTACACGGCCTATTAGTGTTATACACACATATATAAACAGTCTGTTTGCATACTCTGCATCCCTCACTCAAACTCCTGAAACAATGTTGCAAACTCTATTCTTGGGTTGAGAACAAAGTCTACTCAGTTTATTACATCACAACTACATCATGTGAGAAAAAGCAAGTATACTTCATGGCAATTTTGATTTTTCAATTAGATTCTGGTGCACCAGATCATGGGCAAATGTTTTGTTGGAGAGGATCTTGGAGGAACCAGTCTTATTTAAACCTCCGGCATTTAGTCAGGATTGCTCTTTGCTGGTACAGTGTGTGGAATAACCCTAAATTAAGAGAGGCCATTAGGAAGAGGTTTATAGATCCCTATAGGTCTGAGAAGGAATTTAAAACAATGGCTAAACAATTGGACATGAACTATTCCACTGACCCGGAGATCATCAGACGGATAGCAGGTCATAAGATGCTGAAAAAAGGCCCCAAGAGCACCTGCATTTAATCATGGGACCTACAGGTAGCTCTTGCCACTACTCATTGAGCACAAGTCTACCAATAAAAAGAGGTCATCCAAATTAAAGCTACATGGGATGTTTCCCAAGAGAAAACCTTTCAGTAAGAACATATTAGAAGAAATGAGTGTTCGTCTTAAGATTTGAAAAGAATGATTTTTTTTACAGCAAGAGATCTGAAGACAGAGTTGTACTGGCAGATCCATTATATTGCTGTATTTCAAAAAAAGGTTGTAATGGTAGAAAAAAAAACTAAAGTTGCTGAAATTAGCTCTTTAAAGGAGAATTCAACTCGAACGTTTAAAAAAAACCCTACACCCCCCATCACCACCAAGACACCCCTCCATCCTCCCCCCAACCCAAATGTTACCCCGGGCAAATGCACATAACTTTTTACTTACCCCTCGGTGCAGATTCAGTCATCTGAGTTCACAGGCACCATCTTCAACTGCTTCGGTAATCTTGGGGGTCTTGGTCGGGATGGGGGGGTAGGGTTTTTTTAACATTAGGGTTGAATTCTCCTTTAATACAAAGATGGTCCAGGGACTGGTCCAATTGCCCTTTTTTTGCTTTCCTCTTGATTAACTAGCAGTGAGGCAGGTTTCACTTCAGACAAATGAGGGACATGGTGGTAAAACATTTAAATCCAGAAAGTGCAAGAGAAGGCAATTTTCATTGCCTACACCATTCAAATGTTTTACTGCTGCAGACACATCAATACAATGGGTTTTTAGGAGGTCTTGATACCCAGTGCCTTATCGAGGAGGTTCCTGCAATGCTTTCCCCCCTCCCTTGACCCCTCAACAATTACAATTCCTGCACCAAAGTGGGGCGGGG
>CM044436.1:107571662-107600113 GCA_024363595.1 Xenopus borealis
CGCGGGAGGGGTTGAATTTCCCTTTAAAGGAGAAGAGAAGCTATGAAGGCATTTTATTGCCTGGTTTGTTGCCAAACGAGCAGATCTCGCCCTGCTATGCCCACCTTGAGGAGAAAGATATCGGGCTGATCAGATCATGGGCCCTAGGGCACAACCATTGGATCAGAATGTTGCAAATATGGGCGGTCAGATTGCAGGACCACATCAATGAACAGATGCAGGCGCGATCCGACAGGATTTTTAATACTGCAGATCAACATCTGGCCAACTTTCGGACAGATAGTGAACGGGGAAGCCCGTCAGAGGGCACCACACACGGGCCGCTAAGCTGCCTACTTGGTCTGTCGGCAGCTTTTATTGGCCCATGTTTGGCCACTTTTAGGGATGCACTGAATCCAGGATTTGTTTCGATATTTGGCCAGGATTCTGCCATTTTCAGCAGGATTTGGCGAAATCCTTGTGCCTGGCCAAACTGAATCTGAATCCTTAAAACCATGTGACTTTTCGTCACAAAACAAAAAAATTGCCTAAATTGGGTTCAGTATTCGGCCGAATCTTTCGCAAGGGATTTGGGGTTCAGCCGAAACCAAAATAGTGGATTCAGTGCATCCCTAATCTATATAGACGTTTCTGATGAAGCTTACTTCATTTTAGCCTATCATTCTCCTTTAAGCAGCAGGTGACACCTTGAGCTCAGCAACAATGTTATGCAGCAGTAAGGTTTCTGTAAAGCAAAAAATCATAGATGAGTTGTGTAAAAAGGAGGGTGACTATACTTGATCAGGAACTATTAAGAAACAAATAAAGGGCCTGATTCATATGAGATAAGAGTGTCCAAGAAGGGAAACTAAGCAAACTATCTTTAATGTGTGCTTTATTTTAATTTTAGAATTACTCAGATATCCCTTGAATAAAAACATGGTGACTGCAACAGATGAACCTGGTCTAGAATGCCACAAGTTTATAAGTTATTGGATGTTGTGAATAGTGATGGGCGAATCTGGGGCGTTTCGCTTGGGCAAATTTTTAGTGAATTTCCAGAGAAATTCGTAAAACGGCGAAGAATTTACAACAATAGTGAAATCGTAAAGTTTGTGAAAAATGTGAAAATTTTCACTAAAAATTTGTGAATTTTGAGCGATTTTACAAAAAATTCATGAATTTCGAGCAATTTCACAAAAAATTTGTGAAATTCGTACATTATCATGAAAAATTGTGAAAATTGGAAATTGATGCCAAAGAATTTTCTCCTGCAAATTTTCACGGATGTTTCGCGAGTTTAATCGCGGGCAGCGAATCGCTGGAATTCCCCGTGAATTCAAGCTAGTCGAATGAATTCGCCAATCACTAGTTGTGCAGAATGTATTATCCTTGTAGGAGAAGCTAGAAGTTCTTGCAATCTGGGCATATACGAGGTGAATGAGGTCTAATGCAGTTAAATGTTAATCCTTTGGGGTATTAAAAATATTCAGGCTACTTTTACTTTTGATAAGTCTGTTAAAGGGCCTAGTCTGTTAAAGGGTAAGTAAGGGAAATGAAAACTGTAACATTGTCTGGCCAAGTTGCAATTGGTTGCATTTGAAAACATGCATTTAAAGAGGAAGGGGAACTTATCATTAACTCTCTAGGGCACCTTTACAAATTCAAGTACAAACTGCTCAAATGGATGCTAAAGCTACATTTTTGTGCATATAAATACCCTTTAAAATTCTCCAGTGAGCACCAATGCATCCATGCAGACTGCTCTGTCAATTACAAACAATTGCGCACATGGGTGCATTTTAAGAGGAAGGGGAACTTATCGTTAATTCTCTAGGGCACCTTTCCAAATGCAAGTACCAACTGCTAAAATCGATGCAAAATTGTAGCTTTTCCACAAAGGTACTTGTGCATATACACATCCTTTAGAATTCTCCAGTGAGCTGCAGTGCATCTGTTCTGACTGCTCTGTCAATGTTGCTCACTAGGGATGGCGCGAACTGTTCGCCGGCGAACTAGTTCGTGCGAACTTCCGGTGTTCGCGCTCGCCGGAAGTTCGCGAACGTCGCGCGACGTTCGCCATTTTGGGTTCGCTTCAGTTGGCGCATTTTTTTGCTCTCTCACCCCAGACCAGCAGATTACATGGCAGCCAATCAGTAAGCTCTCCCTCCTGGACCACCCCCACACCCCCTGGACCACTCCCCTTCCCTATAAAAACCGAAGCCCTGCAGCGTTTTTTCACTCTGCCTGTGTGTGCTGAAGAGCTAGTGTAGGGAGAGAGCTGCCTGTTAGTGATTTCAGGGACAGTTGAAAGTTTGCTGGCTAGTAATCTACTGTACTTCAAACAACTGCCATCTAGCTGTGTGAGCTTGTTCACATTCTGTCTAAATATCCATAATATTACCCTCTCCAGAAAAAGCACCTGAGTGACTTTTTTCAAGCAGCCATAATATATTTTACGTAATCCGTATCCACCGCTGTAGTAGTGTATACGTTGACCTTGTAGCCATTATTTGCCCTGTAGGCATTTTTTGCCCAGTGTGTTCTTCAAACAACTGCCATCTAGCTGTGTGAGCTTGTTCACATTCTGTCTAAATATCAATAATATTACAGTCTCCACAACCACCTGAGTGACTTTTTTCCCTTTACAGCACAAAACGCAGTGCTGTGTCAACAATGGATTTTTCAGATACATTTTTGCCCTTGATCCCCCTCTGGCATGCCACTGTCCAGGTCGTTGCACCCTTTAAACAACTTTAAAAACATTTTTCTGGCCAGAAATGTCTTTTTTAGGTGTTAAAGTTCATTGAAGTCTATGGGGTTCGCGAACCGTTCGCCATTTTCCGGAAGTTCGCGAACATGTTCGCGAACTTTTTTTCGGCGGTTCGCGCCATCACTATTGCTCACATGGGTGCAAAGAAATCCTTAGCAGGTTTCATCTACATGCACAACTGTGACACAGTTTACAAACAAGTGCTGCAATCTGCATGCAAAAAACGAATGTGGTTTTGGAAAAAAGAAAGCATGGCAATTTGCATCCAGACCTTGCAGTTTGCACATTCATAGATGAGTCCTGAATGGTTAGTATTATATCTTTCCAGAGGACACAAAGGCATCCATTGAAATTCGATTGAAAGAAATTTACCATTTAAAGTTCAGAAAGGATTTTGTCTTTTACAGTGAAGCTGTGGAGTTGTCGTCCCAAAGTGATTTTACTAGATTAACAAATGTTGAGTTTTCAGCAAATTCATTAAAGGAAAATTATACCCACAAAATGAATACTTGAGCAACCTATAGTTTATATCAAATTAAGTGACATATTAAAGAATCTTACCGAACTGGAATATATATTTAAATAAATATTGCCCTTTTATATCTCTTGCCTTGATCCCCCATTTCATGATGGTCTGTCTGTGTGCTTCCTCAGAGATCACCTGACCAGAAATATTTCAACTCTAACTGTAACAGGAAGAAGTGTGGAAGCAGAAGACACAACTCTGTCTGTTAATTGGCTCATGTGACCTAACTTTATAGTTTATTTGGTAAATTTGTGTGCACTGTTGGATCCTAGGATCCCAGGAGACTGTCCTTATTTTTTAAAATGGTTATTTTCTATTTATGATTACCCAATGGCACATGCTACTAAAAAAGTATATTATTATGAAAGCGGTTTATTTACATGAAGCAGGGTTTTACATATGAGTTGTTTTATACAATATCTGTTTATAGAGACCGGCATTGTGCGGGGGGTATAGTTTTCCTTTAAAGGTTGCTGTGTTGTGTATATGTTAGTCAGAATAAGAGTCACTAGTAGTTGGTCCCAACAACAGGGGTTTGGAATGCTAGGAGCATAGAGAGCTAAAGGGAAGAATCCCTGGCAGTTATTTGGGAGGGTCACATGGTTGTCTGTCAGTAGACAGTATTACTGTTCAGAAGGTCAGTGGTTACTGAAACACAGATCAGCTGTGTCCGGAATACTACTGCAATACTACAGCATCTGTGCCAATGGCTAGTGATGGGCAAATTCACACAGAATTCCTACAATTCACGAAACGCCAGGAAAAATTCACCTGGCGAAAATTTGATGCTGGTGTCCAAAAATGGACGACCGCATCCAAAACGAGATGCCGGTGGCGTTTTGTGAAATTTTTGTTGTTTCGTGAAGTTCCTGAGAAATTCATGTAAAATTTGGCGTAGCGAAACGCCCCAGATTCGCCCATCACTACCAATGGCCGGTAGATAAACAGACACCCTGTGGGAGGAGAATTAGAAGGAACGTAATGACTACCAAGCCGAGTGAAACTGTACTGGCCAGTGCAAAAAAATTTTTTTATATATCTTCTGTCCAAAAATCCTCTACGAATGGGTCGATTCAATACTATTCCAACCCTTCCTTAGGAGTGGATATCCTTGAAAGTTCATGGCAAGATGACAAACTGTTATGCTAAAAGGAATTAAAAATGACCCCCAAGGTAAAAGCAAGATCCATGCTGCAACCTGTACTATTTTCCAATTTCTTTTCATGAGCCCACTATAAGAAAATCTCTGTACAAAAATGGTGACATGGGAAAGACAGCACAGAGCAAACCATTCATGCCAAAAAAAAGATATTGCTTCATGTCTCGGCTTTGCAAAAGAATACCTTGACCTGGGAAAGTGTTCTGTGTTCTGTGACAAAAGTTGAACTGTTTGGCAGAAACATGCAATGCTATATTTAAGGGGAAAAAACACTGTACAGCAATGCCAAGGCTTCATCCCAGCTCTGATGCATGGTGGTTGGAGCATCATACAGTAGTTTGGTAGGAGTATTGTGCTTTCGTAAGTGGACAGATTATTGGAAGGGGCTGGGGAAGACCCATCACGTTACACACTGCTACTATTGAGAAACTTAGAGCAAAGAGGAAAGTCTTTGTCAGGCCTAATGACTATAGAAGCGATGAAGTCTGGACCAAGGAGGAAGCACTAGACTTAGAGTCCAATTCGTGGTAGCAGAGGAATAAGGAAGTGTCAGAATTGTTTTTCACCTTCCAAACACTTTTTTCTTTTCAGTGGTTTTCAGATTGTTCTCCATAAATAAAGACTTTTTTCAATTACTTTCCATTATTTATTTTTTACTGTTTTTCCAAAATCTAAGTGTAAAGTTGAATGTTGGTGTCTCTGGCAGCTCAGTAATTCAGGTGCAGTCTCTGAACTGTTACAATTTTGCAACATTTAATTGATACACTTCACAGCAGCATCTCTGGAGTATTAGCAACTATTGTATCAAGGCTAACAGCTGCCTATAATTAAACCCAAAGATTCTGCTCAGCAGGAACAAAGATAAGAAATGTATCCATTAAATGTATCAGTTTAGAACAGTTGGGGGGGGGGTCGGCGACCCCCCCTCCCAGAGCTGCTTTAAAAGCTGAAAAATGACACTTTACACGTCAATATTAGAAAAACGGCTACAAATAGAAAATAGTCAGTAATTGGAAAAAGTCATTATTTCTGGTGATCTATCTGAAAACAACTAGTTGTTTGAAGGTGGACAACCCCTTTAAGGCTGTTTGTAGCCTGAAACATCGCTTATCCAGGTCCTGCCAAGTTTTTACTCTACAACATTTGTGGTACTGTACTTCAAGAATTCTTCATTATATGAGTGGCTATTAAAAGTACGTGCATCAGGATTTTCTGATATAAGGAGCAGAGGAGCTGATTCTGCCAATTAACCAAGGAGAAATCCACTACCATCCAAAAAGAATATTACTATCCATCTACATGGATCTATGGATGGTCTTAAAGTGAGAGGACCAATGAGAGAGTTCTGGGCAGACAAGGGAAGCAAACATGTACAGGGAGGACAGGGAACAAGGAGCATAGTTGAGGGACAGGCTGGGGTCAATACCAACACAGTACAAAGTCAGGATCCAACAAATGGTCAGTAACAAACAAGGGTTGGTACAGGCAGTGAATTAGTAGAAGTCAGGGACAGGCAAGCTTCAAAGAACAGAGATCTGAACTATAAGTGCACCCAGGCACTTTTAGGAAATAGACCTACATTGGGCAATTTGGATATTTAAATTAAGAGAAATGATGTCAGACATCGCGAATGTCAAAAAGCAGGAAGCGATTCAAGTGCATCACTTAGGAATGATGTGCAAGAGAAGAGGAGGTGATGGACGCCCTCACAATGAGCATGGTGGGCATCCCCACCACCCTGCTAGACCACCAGGTACTCTCACATCAATCCCCCCTATAGAGGGGGCCACTGGTCCCTAGGCTTATCAGGAAATTTGGCATGAAACTGTCTTAGAAATGAATTGGCCTGTACAACTGAGGCAGGGACCCAAGATCTCTCCTCAGGCAGTGCCGGTTTAAACACATTGGACCAATTTGGCCCAATTGGACCCCGCACTTATGGGGGCCCCGCTCCAGTGTGAGCTCTGATTCCTATTCCCTTTTCCACTTTTGCCCAGCCTACCCCTATCCCCAACTGGCAGCCGTCACTTGGACAGAGGGAAAGCAGGCACTATTTGCCCATCCAGCTCTGTGACCCTGCAACAGACAGCAAAGTTCCTTCTAGGGAAGTTCCTTCCCACCAAAATGGTTCCAATTGGGCCCCGCACTTGGTACGGCTATTCGCTAACTTTCGCTAACCTCTGTACCAAATACTCAAGCTGACCTTCAACAGTGATCGGAGGAGAATTTTGACAAACAGCTCTGGCAGGCTTTAACAAAGAAACATGAAAAGATCATGAACCGCCTTTCACTTTGGGAGGAGCCCTCCGCTATTCAGATGCTGCCAGGTCTTATAGTGAGAGGACCAGGGAGAGAGTTCTGGGCAGGCAAGGCAACCAAATATTTTACAGAAGGAATGAGGGACAGTCAATACCAGTCAGGCAGGGCAGTACCAAAGAGACAAGAGCATAGTCGAGGTTACAGGTTGGGTCAAACACATCAATATCGAGTACAGAAACAGGGTCCAAGAGAGCAGGGCTGGATTTACATAGCAGGCTCCCCTAGGCCCACTGCTGTTCATCGCCCCCATACTCTGCCCTTTATTCACAAAATTTCATCTTCAGGACCAGAGCAATGGGAATTGGTGCATGGGAAATTTGAAAACTATCATATCTCCTGCATATCCCCAGTGTTTCTGAACCAATGTGGGTGTGGCTGGACAGCATGCCGCCCCCTAAAATCCTGCCGCCCTAGGCCCGGGCCTAGGTGGCCTTTCCACAAATCCGGGCCTGTAAGAGAGCAGTCAATAAACAGGCAAAGGTCAGGACAGGCAGCAAACTAGGAATGGTGAGGGACAGGCAAGATAAGGAAAAGACTAGAGAAATAGAAATCACACAGAGGAACTATGAAAACAGACCTATGTTGGGCAGTCTTACATAATACTAATGCAACTGCTTGGGAAAAGCCAGAAGTAAATAATTTATCAGCATGCTGTGGACCCTCTAGTGGCCAAACAGAGGTAAATTCAAAAAACGTACCTAGCACTTAGTCATAGGCAATGTCTAGAAAATTCTGTTTATTACTCCTTAAATGGAATGCAATGAAAGTAACTTAAACTACTTCTCTATACAGGGGATTGAACAAATTAAAACTGGCATTCAAAGGGGAGATTTCTTAACCAAGTTACATAAAAGAGAGGTTTATTGGATATTCTATTTACAAACCAGGTTACCACTGGGTTTAAACTTTACTTTTGATGTCACATGCTTTAAATACTTTGATGTAATGGTAAGATTTGTTATGTTTAACTATGTGCTACTGGTACCCTGAACATGGATAATATAACACACTGACACTAGAGTCTCCCTTTGTAACTAGCGATGTATGCAACATATGTGTTGAACCATGATTGGTTTTAATTGGGGGAGGGTACATTTAAGATGCTATTTAAGGAGCATTAAACAAAGAATTTTCTAGACATTGCCTATGACTAAGTGCTAGGTAAGCATGAAACGCATAAGGCTCCATAAGGGGTGCTTGTGTTGGATTTTTTAAACGTATTAATACAATAAAATATATTTTTTTACTTATCTATTGCATGCAGTGGGAATTTTCTGTACTATGTTGGGCAGAGACTGTTTGGTTGAAGCCTTTTTTAAATATTTGAATTTCGTGCCAAACCATGATGACATCACAATGTGCACTGAAGTAAAAAGATGCACAAGCATACACACGTGCATCAAAACCTGGAAGGCATGCATTAGTGTAGAGAGAATCAGTGCTTTGGGTTTGCCTGCAAGGAGCATAGCCAACGTCCCCACTGGCCCACTGGACCACCGGTACCCTTACAATAAATTTACCAACATCCTGTATCAATGTTGGCCAACTGAGAGTGTGGGAAGGAAGAGAACAGGTTTAACTGGGGCCCAGATGCTGAGCTACCTTAGAATAGTGAATCTCAAGCAAAACTGCCTCATGTAGGTTTTCTGGAACAAAGAGTTAGCCTGGAGGTACGTTAGATGGTAACCTGGGATTCTCACAAGGAGGCATACAAATCTGGGCTCAGTGCAATCACTTCCTTAGCGACAACAGAATCAGGTTCAGATTCTTGTCTAGGACTGGAGATAAAACTTCCCCCAGACCTGTTTGTTATAATAAAGTTAAAGTGGATAAAAAACAATGCCTACCTGGCCTGTTTGGGATTTAAGCTCGTAGCAGATTCGATATTCAAGATTGTGGAACAAAGAAACCACTCCACCAATACCCCTTTAATGGCTAACAATTCCCTGTTACCTATTTATATACATAATTGAACGCTACAGGGTTGATCTTCTTTGAGAAAAAGGCTCATGAATGAATTTTACTAATAACAAGGTACCTCTGTGACAAAACTGCTCCTGCCCCAATTTCAAATACATCCACTTCAACCAGTAAGGAAAGGGTAGAATTAGGAAGCTGGACACCAGAGCTGAAATGCAAGACTTCTTCAACTGATTAAAAGCCTCTACAGCCTCCGCAGGCCATATAATAAAATCTGCCTCCTTTTTTGGTAAAAGCAGTAATTGGAGCCACCACAGTGGTAAAGATGTTACTACTGTCTTTAGTAGTTGGCAAATTGCAAAAATGTTTGGATGGGCAGTAGCAAAAGAGGTTGTGCCCAATCTAGAATGACCTGAACCTTGGTTGGCTCCATCGCTTGGCCCATGTGGCCAATAATGTAACCTAGGAAATGTATGTAGGGGACAGATATTTCAAGTTTGGCATAAAGTTGGTTTTGCCTTACATAACACCTCCTGGACATGATCTGCTAGATTAGAGGAATAGATCAAAATGTTATCAAGGTACACCGCTACTGTCAGGCTCTGGTGGGATTTGAACCAGAGACCTCTGGGTTTCTGGCTCAATGCCTTCTCTATTAGGCCAGGAGAGCAACCTGTAGGGCTACTCACTATAGGTTTCCTGGCCTCTGCAGTCCCAGCCTAGCAGCAGCCTGATTGGTTGCAGTCAGACAATCAGGGCTGAGCATTTGGCCTCTTAGTACTGTGGCAGCACCCCTTACTAAGTTGTTCTCACTCTAGCCTGGTTTCCCTTGTTCCTGCCTTGTCTGAACCATTCCCTGTCTCTGAACCTTGTCTTGTCCTGATCTGCCTTTCCTTCCCCTTCCAGTTCTGCTCCAGTCCCGCTCTTAACCTTTTCTTGACCTTGCCCTGCCATGCTTTCCTTGCTTTTCTGTATCTTGCTCTGCTACCCACTCCAAACCTTTCCATTTGTCCCCTTCCCTGATTTGATTTAAATTATATGCACCCCTTAGATTGGGCTTTAAAAAGATTGTGACCCCTTTAGATCAGAGATCAAAGGAAGGGGACAATGATTCTTGACACTGATTTTATTTAGACCTCTATAATCTATGCAAGGCCTCAGACCCACATCTTTCTTCTTTACAAGACAGAAGCTGTCACCCGCATGGGAACAGGAGAGCCTTATGAACCCTCTTTCCAGCTTTCCTTAATATACTTCTCCATGGCCTGAGACTCTGGTAGAGAAAGAGGGTTAGTAACTTGCTCATGACCCAATCAGTTTGGGGATTGTGTTTCTGCAGCCAGGGAAGGCCTAGAATCACAGGAGTATGAGGACAGTTGTACATGTAAAAGAGAAATTGTTCAAAGTGATTCCCAAAGACACGATGAGACATTTTTGAACTTAGAAGACACTAACCCACACCCTAGGGAACTACATCAATAGCCAACAATTTGACCGATGGGGTAAGGGGTTTAGTGGGTATTCCATGTCTATACACAAAGTTAATGTAGGAAGTTCCCAGCTACCACAGAATCTGTCCCAGAAGAAGTGTCACGGACGCCGCCCGGAGCATTCCAGGGAGCTCCGGGCGGCGCGTCCTCCCTGCGCGGCGGCGCATCCAAGATGGCGGCGCCCATGGCCGCCACGTGGTTTCGGCGCCGGCCGTGACGTCATCACGCCGCGCCAGAGGCGCAATGGCGCCAAATTCAAAGTTAAAAGGACGCCGGAGACCCAGGTTCAATGCCCGAGTATAGATCAACCTGGCTATAGTGTTCCTGGGTCTCCTAGCCTTGTTATTGACTCCTGTTTTCCTGTTATTGATCTCTGCCTGTTCCTGGACTTTGAAACCTTGCTGCCTGCCTATTGAACCCATGCCTGGACCTGACTTTGTTATTGGATTAACCCCTGATCTGTACTTCGCCTGGACTCGCTGGAAAGGACTTCCTCCTTGATCCTGACTACAACCCCCCGTGGGTGCCAGAGGCCCCCGCTGACATTAAGAGGACTGGGAAGAGTGTTTGAGAAAAGAACTGTTTGGGAGTAGAAAAGACATCACCCAAACAGGACTACCCAGACCTGAGATTACGGATAGCTGCGTCGGTAGAGGCAGTGTGGTCCGAATAATCATAAATGATTGTCATAGCCTTGAAGAAGGTCTCGAAAGAGAGAGAGGGGCTCTATTGAGAGGTCCACACTGTACCTTTCAGGGAATGGAACCTTGGGTTCCACCACACTATTAACAAATGGTGATGGTAGTAGGGATGCACCGAATCCACTATTTTGGATTCAGCCGAATACCGAACCGAACCCTAATTTTCATATGCAAATTAGGGGTGGGGAGGGGAAAACATTTTGTACTTCCTTGTTTTTTGACAAAAATTCATGCAATTTCCATCTCTGCCCCTAATTTGCATATGCAAATTAGGATTTGGATTTGGTTCGTCTGGGCAGAAGGATTCGGCTGAATCCGAACCCAGCTGAAAAAGGCCAAATCCGGGCAAGGTTCAGTACAGGCAGCAAATTAGCAGAAATCAGGAACAGGCAAGTCTCAAAGAACAGAGATCATACTATAACTACAAGCACCCTTGGAAACTATTCGGAAATAGACCTATGTATATATTTAAAGTTCGACCTGACCTCTGGGTCACTCGCCCATCCTCTCACCCGAATACGCTCTCTCCCGCTCTCTCAACTGCTCATCCTTCCTCCCTCCTCTCTTAGCTGCCTGACTTTTTACACCTTTGTTTATCTGGATTCTCATTAAAGGACAAGGAAAGTGTAAAATAGAATAAGGCTAGAAATGCTGTATTTTGTATACTAAACATAAACATGAACTTACTGCACCACAAGCCTAATCAAATAAATGATTTATGCTTTCAAAGTTGGCCACAGGGGGCTGTCATCTTATAACTTTAACATCTTTGCAAGACCAAGACTGTGCACATGCTCAGTGTAATCTGGTGAGGGTTGGAATAGTCAGTCCATTAGGTGCTTATTTCTTGCCAATCTTTTCACAGCCTTTCCACTATCAAAAACGTATCCAAGAATAAAAGAAGGAATCAGGGCCTGTGGCAACAGAAATCATCCATTAATATAGTGCAGTAGGTTTCATTATATGGTCATAGAGTTAAAATACTCTACTGCAGGGTGTTTGTTCTTTGCCTTAAAGATTTACACCAGGATTTAGTTTAAGGTTATATACTTGAGGTGGTGAATATTATTATGTTTAACAACCTCCACCAAGTGGCCGAAGTGCCTCCTTACAAACCACTGTTTTGGTAAAGCGTGTAGTATGAGTTTTCACATGGGTCTCCCTCCAGCTGTACATGTCTTCGGACTCCCAATGTAAAAAAAACCCAAAATAGTATAATTCTATTTTATTAAAATGTAATTTTTAAAAGCAATTGCACTCACGTTTTTATTCCGTACACAATCGAGTATAGTCCATAATATTTCTTGAGATGGCTCTGCCAGCCTTTATTCTCAGTCCACCATGTGGGTTTTTTTGCAGTCTAGTGCTTTGTCTCAGTTGCCTAACACGTTTCGCTGATGTAGTCAACTTCCTCAGAGGAACCTCTCTGAGCTCTGAGGAACCTGACTACATTAGTGAAACGCAATGAAGACATCAGGGCTAGGCCAAGGGGTAGGTAGAGTAGGCACGTGCCTAGAGCTGAGGGGGCACCTGGCACGTACCTTCTCTTCGTCTACCCCATGCATGCGCGATTTGCCTGCACAGCCGCCACCAGGTTGCCTAGGGCGCTGGCTGGCATGGCTCGGCCCTGGGAGACACCGCACTGGACTGCAAAAAAAACCACAAGGTGGGCTGAGAACAAAGGCTGGCAGAGCCATCTCATGGAATAAATGCAGCGCCCATTTTATGGACTATATGGACTATCCAGCATGTGATTGTTTTTTTTTAATTCTGGGAGGGTCTATTAAAGATGTTATTTAAAGGAGAAGGAAAGGCTGGATACAATTGGGAGTGCCAAATGTTAGGCCGGTGGCTGGTGCAGATTTCTCCTGATTGGAGCTACGGCCCTGAGTTTGAGGTACATCGCTATAATCACTTGGGGGTGCCTAACGTTTGGCACCCCCAAGTGTTTCCAGCCTTTCTTGTCATTTAAGCACTAGAAAGGATGTGATATATTGGAGATTGCCTATGACTAAGTGCTGGGTAAACATGAGGCTCCACATGGGGACTGTTTGATATTTTAATTGTAGACTAATAAATACAATTTTTATCATATAACAGCACAACTATGTGATTTTTGTGAATTTTAGAGGCTGTACCTCTATTTGGTCACTAGAGGACCCCAGCATGCAATCAGTTTTATACTAATGTCTATCTCCAAGCATTTTCAATGCCAAAGTGTACCCCAAGTATACTTTCCTTCTCCTTTAAGTTGCTGGTGCTGTCTCAAGATCTCCATAGTTCAGTTTAACCACCTCCTTGAGTTCAGAACTACAATATAACTTCCTAAGAACAGTTTATTACAAGTGTGCTATGACAATGAATAGAATATAACCACCCTGTGATTCCTTTGTTTGGTATTCTTGGGTGAGTTCAGAATTCACGCCGGCTTTCATATTGAATAAACTTTATATGTTTACCTTGAGTGACCTATTGTAACAGAATTTCCACTACACATCAATGGCACTGGAATTTTGGTACTTGGGTGTCAGACCCATAGATGTGCCAGTCTACAGCAATTAAATTATAAATGGACAACCATTTGTGTTCTGTACTGGTAGCTGCAAAAAGCAATGTCCCAATCTAAGGTATGCAAATAAGTGGGTTTTCTACAATTAGTGGAGTGAAATGTACATGCTTCTGTATACTAACAGGTAGTAAATATTTACTAGATACTGTATTTACAGTCATACGCAAGCATTTGGGAACCCCAAAGTTTATTGGATTAACAGAAAATAAGCATCATTCAAAATTAAGTGCATTAATCTGGGCCCGCCAAAAGAGATATGACCTCAATAGTTGAGTGTCTTTTTGCAAATATAACAGTGTCTAGACACTTCCTATAGCCTTTGACGAAACGTCTGGAATCTGGATGGCGGTCATGATTGGAAACTTTTACCTGCAACCTGCAGGGTACCACATCAGTTAATAGTGCTGATCCAACAGAATTCTGCACTGAAATCCATTTCTCAAAAGAGCAAACAGATTTTTTTATATTTCATTTTCAAATCTGACATGGGGCTAGACATATTGTCAATTTCCCAGCTGCCCCAAGTCATGTGACTTGTGCTCTGATAAACTTCAATCACTCTTTACTGCTGTAGTGCAAGTTGGAGTGATATCACCCCCTCCCTTTCCCCAACCAGCAGCATAACAACAGAACAATGGGAGGGTAACCTGATAACAGCTCCCTAACACAAGATAACAGCTGCCTGGTAGATCTAAGAATAACACTCAATAGTAAAAACCCATGTCCCTTTGCGTACTATCAAGCCCAGATTTATGGGAAGGCCAACTAGACCCGGGCCTAGGGTGGCAGGATTTTAGGGGGCGGCATGCTGCCCAGCCACACCCACATCGGTTCAGAAACACTGGGGATACACATAAGATACTATTGTTTTTAAAATTTCCCATGCACCAAGTCATTGCTCCGGTCCTGATGATGAAAATTTGCGAATAAAGGGCAGAGTAGGGGGGTCGACAAACGGCAGTGGGCATAGGGGTGGCCGATATATAATTCCGGCCCTGCGTACTATTCAGTTACATTGAGAAGGAAAAACAACAGCCTGCCATAAAGAAGTTCCCTCCTAAAGTACAGGCACAAGTCACATGACCGGGGCAGCTGGGAAATTGACAATATGTCTAGCCCCATGTCAGATTTCAAAACTGAATATAAAAAAAATCTGTTTGCTCTTTTGAGCACTGCAGGAGTCTACTGGAGCAGCACTATTAAATGATGCATGTTTTCCCATGCCAGTATCCCATTAAGCTTAACATTTTGGAGAAAGGTACAAAAAATAAAAGCAATCAAAAAAAGCCTTTGTTTACGAAGAACAATCTAAAAATAACTTAACAGGAAAAAGTGTTTGGAATGAGAACACCAAATCTGAGTAATGTTTTGAAGCAATTTTCAGCCACAATGAGGTCTTAATTTGCAGACATGTCTGTAGATGGGTCACTTACAAGATCAATGTCAGGCCAATGCTCAGGCAACTCTCCCATACTTTTCAAGAGTCTCCTTGATTTAAACACCTCTTCCCTGGTGCACCATGATAACAGGTTTGTCTCTTGCACTCAGTGCCTGAAACAGTGAAATGCATGTAATATCACCTGAAATCCTTTGATATCGTCGGAATCAGTGAAATAGGCACGGCAGGGGCGGAGCCATGGTGCAGCCAAGAAGCCTCCGGATCGCTTTGAATCCGAATTGGCGTAAGTGAGTATCTGCTCCCAGAATATATCATTTAAGGGGACATTGCACTCAAAGTCACCTTTGTCTCAGAAATATGGCTTGTTCAAGTTTTATTTAAACCGATAGTTCCCATTGTCAAAACACATCAGTTAATTGTGCTGTTCCAGAAGAACTCTGCACTGAAATCCATTTCTCAAAAGAGCAAACAGATTTTTTTATATTTCATTTTGAAATCTGACATGGGGCTAGACATATTGTCAATTTCCCAGCTGCCCCAGGTCATGTGACTTGTGCTCTGATAAACTTCAATCACTCTTTACTGCTGTACTGCAAGTTGGAGTGATATCACCCCATCCCTTTCCCCCACCCAGCAGCCTAACAAAAGAACAAAGGGAAGGAAACCAGATAACAGCTCCCTAACACAAGATAACAGCTGCCTGGTAGATCTAAGAACAGCACTCAGTAGTAAACCCATGTCCCACTGTGTACTATTCAGTTACATTGAGACAGAAAAACAACAGCCTGCCAGAAAGCAGTTCCCTCCTAAAGTGCTGGCACAAGTCACATGACCAGGGGCAGCTGGGAAACTGACAAAATGGCTAGCCCCATGTCAGATTTCAAAACTGAATATTAAAAAATCTGTTTGCTCTTTTGAGAAATGGATTTCAGCGTAGAAGTCTATTGGAGCAGCACTATTAACTGATGCATTTAAAAAAAAAACAAAAAACATATTTTCCCATGACAGTTTCCCTTTAAGTTAAAGTTTAGTTTGCTATAGAATGTCCTTACTAGCAACTTTCCAATTGCTCCTCATTATTTTTCGGTTTCTGTTTTTCTGTTCTACGTCTTTCTATGGTTTTAAAGGTGGTGACTGGCTCTATAAATAAATAAGGGTACATAGTCCATGGAAGTACAATATCACAAACGCAGCAATTAAACTGTTCATTTTCAATGTTTATTAACTGTAAAAACAGCTGTATGATTGCAGATGCATTAATAATATGATTGGCAAAAGAAAATATTTAAACAAAAAGAAAAACAAAAAAAAAACTTTCTTTAGAGATAAGTAACAAGATAACAGCATTTTTAGACTGGAGCAGAAAAGCAACTATCGATAAAAGATAATTAACAATGAATCAATAATAAATAAACAAACACAGAGCTCAGTGTGATTTTGTGCAAATTTAGGTCAACATGTCCCAAAGGCAGCAGCAACAAAGGGCCGTCCAGCAAGCAGTTAGACAGGCACCGTCTCCTGATGTATCGTTTCTTCTTTCTTCTACAACATATACTAAAGAGAAAGCAGAGGAAATATAAATACACTAGCATGACCCGCAGCAAGTACACAAGGCTAACAGCCCTCTTAAAGGGGTTGTCCATCCTAAAACTGGTTTGTACAAAATGAAAATTTAATTTTAAGCAGCTTAAAGTGATACTGACACTAAAAACGTACTTTTTAAAATACGAATGGACATTCAGGGGCAGGGCCGTATTTATAGGCACCCGAGGGCCTGTGCCTAGGGTGGCAGAATTGTGGGGGCGGCCATCGGGTGCCTTAACTAGTGCTGCGTTTTTAAAATATAAAAAATATTTAAATCCCCTCAACCCCCGCTAGAGTCCTGCGCGGGTCCATTTTTTGGGACCCGAACCCGACCCGTACCCGCAACCCGAACCCGCGACCCGCATTTTTACCCGCTTGGACCCGCGACCCGAACCGTACCCGCAACCCGTGATCCGCAACCCGGACCCGCGACCCGCTGACCATCAAGAATCAGGAAGTGCTGTCATCATAAACAGGAAGTGACATCATCGGAAGTAGCCAGGATCAGAAAAAAAAGGAGTAAAACAGGAAGTGCTGTCATTGTAAACCGGATGTGACATCATCAGTAGTGGAAATGCTCAGAAAAAGGAGTAAAAATCCCTATAGCGAGGATCCGCGACCCGACCCGACCCTCAACCCGCCAACCTGCAGGACCACCGGCCCGCTTCTATACCCGCACCCAGAAATTCTACGAGCAACCCGCAGGGTACCGCGGGATTTTGCGGGTAACCCGCGGGTACCCGACCCGCTGCAGGACTCTAACCCCCGCCCTGGATTTCCTATTGAAATCCGGTGACTGAGCTGGAGGTGTAGAGGGGCCGAGTCAGAGTCAAAGTCACGTCACGCGCACGGACGTCCCTTCCGCAATGTAGAGGTAGAGGGGCCAAACTTGGTGACTGGAACTGATGTCACGTGCACAGCACGCCAATGTCACTTCTGTGACATAGGGGCGTATTTAGGTCCGATGCCTAGAGCAGCTTCGGACCTAAATACAACCCGGTTCAGGGGGAGATTTAACAAGGGTCGAAGTTCGAATTGAAAAAAATTCTAAATGTGACCAAATTTTTTTAAACTACTTTATTGATAGAAAACTGACCTTTTTTGTTCAAATAGGTCTGTTTTCAATCAAATAAAAATCGTTCGACTGTATCATTCGATTCAAACGATTTTGGCTAAAATCCTTAGGTTTTCAAAAAGTTCCAAAAACACTAATTAAAGCAGTGGTTCTCAACCTGGGGGTCGGGACCACTTTGGGGGTCGCTTAAGGGGTTCCAGGAGCAGGTTCATCTCTCCCCACTAGCCCTGGGGCAAGGTTGTAGCTCTCCGGGTGTTGGTGCTGGGAGTTGTAGTTGAGTAACCTGTGTAGGGAAGCCAGTTGCACTACAACTTTCTATATCCCCTTAGTAGGGACTGCCATACAGCTCTTCCTGTCCATTTAAAATTTGTAAAATTAACAAGGTAATTGGGGTGTGGCAAAAATGTCTTGCTGTACTACGCATGGAAAACAGACCTTTATGCAGCCACACTGTCTTCTGTACTTTCCTAACAATCCGCTCTGGGCTGGCAACCAAAATATTTTAATATTTTATGGTTGGGGGTAACCACAACATGAGGAACTGTATTAAAGGGTCGCAGCATTAAGGTTCCCCGGTAGGCCGGGGGGAGGAGGGGGTTATCGCCAGGGGGGGTTTAATTCCCCTTTAAGGTGGCTAAATGCCAATTTCTAATTTTTTAAAGAGACAGTACTTCGGCTTTTTGCCGCCCCTGGTAACTGGCCACTCCATGCTGCCTGAGGCAAGATTGTCACCTTGCCTCATGGCAGGAGCGGCCCTGGGTAAGTGCTCCCACAACCATTTATGCTGAACCTATACTGCTAAAGGGCTGTGGTTGCCTTGGGCTGGTACAAAACACAAACGAAAATGTAAAATATTTCTAGCGACTTCTTTAGTTAGGCTTTAGTTCTCCTTTAAAGGGGTTGTTCACCTTCAAACAACTAGTTGTTTTCCGATGGATCACCAGAAATAAAGACTTTTCCTCAATTACTGTGTATTTTCTTTAAAGTGTAATTTTTCGCCTTCTAAAGCAGCTCTGGGAGGGGGGAGTCACTGACCCTGTAAACTGATATAAATTGATACATTTAGTTGATACATTTCTTATCTTTGTCGCTGCTGAGCAGAATCCCTGGGTTTCATTACAGGCAGCTGTTAGAATTGATACAATAGTTGCTAATACTCCAGAGATGCTGCTGTGAAATGTATCAATTAAATGTTGCAAAATAGTAACAGTTTAGAGTCTGCACCTGAATTACTGAGCTGCCAGACTCAAACACCAGAGACACCAACATTCAACTTTACACTTAGATTTTGGAAAAACAGTAAAAAATAATGGAAAGTAATTGAAAAAAGTCTTTAATTCTGGGGAACAACCGGAAAACAAAAACGCTGAAACAATTTGCAAACCTGTGAAAAATTCACGAAACGCATTTAAGTCAATGGGCACACAACAATTTTGAAGCTAGCGATAATTTTTATACATGCGACTCTTTTGTCCAGATGCATTTAAGTCAATGGCATCAAAATAAATTTGGATGTGCAACCATTTATTTTTCACAACTAATTTTTCCACTGCGAATTTTCACAGCAGTTTCGTGAAAACATTCTCAGGCGGCGAATTGTGGAAATTCGCTGCAAATCCATGCCTGCCAATTAAATTCACCCATCACTAATGAGAATAGTACCCAAGCAGGAGATATAATAGAATAAGCAAAGTAGAGATGCTACTTGGGAAAGAATATAGAGTAGTGGTGATGGGTGAAACTGTATAAAATGTGCCAAATGCATTGAAGTTAATGGGTGACAAATGTGTTTTTGATGCCAATTGGAGTCTATGGGCGTCTTTTTCGTGGCAAAACCTGGAGAAAAATTTTGCTCATCACACAATAGCTGCCTGAAAGAGGTTGTATTGTGCACAGCAAGTTAAATTGGTCTGATGTTGCCCTAGGCCTCAGTGTACCCACCCGCAGTGTCAGACTGGCCACCAGGATACCAGTGGGCTTGCTTCTAGCCATTTGACATATTTCATGGTCGTTCCCTGTTTCTTTACAGGAACAATGAGTCTTAAAAATGGTGCTGCTTCAGCAGAATTCTGCACTGAAATCCATTTCTGAAAAGAGCAAACAGATTTTTTGATATTCAATTTTGAAATCGGACATGGGGCTATACATATTGTCAGTTTCCCAGCTGCCCCATGTCATGTAACTTGTGCTCGGATAACCTTCAGTCACTCTTTACTGCAAGTTGGAATGATATTACCCCCTCCTTTTTCTCCCCAGCAGCCTAACAACAGAACAATGGGAAGGTAAACAGATAGCAGTTCCCTAAAGGTCCCCATACACAGGCCGATAAAAACTGCCAACAGCTTATTAGCCTGTGTGGGGCTTTCAGGCTTTCCAGCTCGATATCTGGACAAAGTTGTCCACATGTTGATCGGGCAGGGTCTATTCTATTCTAGTCTATTGCGGCTGAATCTATTCGTTGATGTGGTCCTGTGATCCGACCACCCGTATTGACTGAATTATGATCCGGTCACTGGGGCCCTAGGATCCACAATCGGATCATCCCGATATCGCCCACCTCAATGTAGGCATATCAGGGAGACATCGTGAAACGAGTGGATCTCACTGTGTATGGCTGCCTTAACACAAGATAGCAGCTCCCTGGTAGATCTAAGAACAGCGCTCAATAGTAAAATCCAGGTCCCACTGAGACATTCAGTTACATTCAGTAGGAGAAACAACAGCCTGCCAGAAAGCAGTTCCATCCTTAAGTGCTGGCTCTTTCTGAAAACACATGACCAAGCAGAATGACCTGAGATGCACCTACACACCAATATTATAAATTAAAATAAAAAAAACAAAAAACACTTGCTGGTTCAGGAATTAAAATTTATAGAATAGTTTGGAAAGTGGGCCCTCAGCCTAAGGTTTTCTGGTAGGCCCCTGCTGACACTTCCCACCCACAAGCCCCAATGTGAAGGAAGTGATATAGAACGCATGAGTGGTAGGAAGTGACATCATATGCATGTGCATTACATCATTTTCTTCCATGCATGTACACCTCATCTCTCCAGGTACCACCCAAGCCTCACCCCTCCTCCTCTGCTGCTAGATGTATTAGGCAACATGGAGAATTTCTTTTTTATCTGACCCTGACTGTGTAGCGCTTGCTCTTTCTGAAAGCAGAATAAATGATTTGTACACCATAAAAATTAAGACGGAATCCTTTTAAGTAGCCAGGGTTAAATTTGTGTTACGTGTTGAACTTTATCCTCCAGCAACTTGGAAATATGCCTGGCAGTACTGTGTAAATGTAATCAACACGCTTGATTATTGTACCTGATGTTATTTAGTAATGTAAGAACTCGGGGGTTGGAGGCACAGAGGCTTCGCCTAAGTCTTTATTATGCTTTACCTATTTTTTTTTTATTTGTTTTTCTTCAAAATTCAAGAAACAGCTTTTCTGCAGCTGTAGATATCTCCAGTGTTTTTTCTAGTTTTTATAACTTAAAACCATACAACTATAATTTACATATTTAACTGCTGTTACAGTATCTTTAATTTAAAAAGAAGAAAATTAAATATAAAAGAAAAACAGGAGAAACAATTTCACATTCCTTTTGCAACATCTTGAAGCACTAATCTATTTCTGGTTGAGTCATGGAGACCAGAATTTTTAGGAACTTTCCGGGCAGGTAAATAGTGAAAATATTTACAGTAATGTACATTTAAAGCGAGTGTCTATTTCGTCCGGTGCCTACAAATAAACTATTTCTTTGCAGCAAATGTTCTATTTTATATTATCAGAGGTTTTTTTTAGTCTGAACTCTGTTAGAACGCTATGAAGGGCATTTGACCCCTGATTAACTTCCTGTGTAAGAACTATACCCATTGTATTCTATGCAGCTTATATTATCATGCCCCATGGCTACGCAGGTGCTTATAGAAGGGTTCAAGCAAACATATTTATTTTTACCAGTGCAATTAACAGCACATTACATTTTAAGGCCATTTCCCATAGACTCAATTTGAATCAAATAATTCAAACGGATTTCCTTTTTCACTATTATACAGGTATGGGATCTGGTATCCGCAAACCTGTTTTCCAGAAAGCTCAGAATTGCCAAAAGACTGTTTCCCATAGACTCCATTTTATCCAAATAATCCACATTTTAAAAAATGAGTATTACAAAGAAAAATGAAAACAGTACGGACTACATGATCCCACCTAAGACATAATTCATCCTTATTGGAAGCAGAACCAGCCTACTGGGTTTACACATTTTCTATTAGGCAAAGTATGAAGATCCAAACTACAGAAAGATCCGTTATCTGGAAAGCCCAAGTTCCTGAGCATTCTGGATAACAGGCCCCATAAGTAGGCTTAAGGTATGGAGAGCCAAATTAAATTCAAATACAAAATGTATTTATATGCAGGTATGGTTCCTGTTAACCAAAATGCTTGGGGGACCTGGGGTTTTCTGGATAAGGGGTCTTTCCATAATTTGGATCTGCATACCTAAAGGCTGCTAAAACACAATGTAAATATTAAACAAACCCAACAGGATTGTTTTATCTCCAATAAGGATTCATTATATCTTAGTTTGGATCAAGTACAAGCTACTGTTTTATTATAAAGGAGAACATGGACATCACTTTTAAATAAATAAATGAATTATTTGATTAAAATTAAGTCTATGGAACAAAATGTCGTGTTTCAGCACCGAAATCAGATATGAACAGATTTACCTTAGACCTGCTCCTGGTGCTGATACCATTGTTCCCACAATTCTATGCAAAGCTTTTTTTATACGTATATTTATAGGCGTACAATAGGTAAAAGGCATAATGACAAAAAGGACAAAGAACAAAGACAAATACACACTAGGAATAATTTTCCACCGGTAAGAGGAGAAGGTGGAGTATCAATGCCTTTATTCAAAGCCTCAACCTCAGCTAATTATTGACTTTCCCTCTAAGTTCACCCTAGTGGTTAGGGCCTAGTTACTGTTCATTGTAAAATATCTGCAAGCTTAGCTGTGCCCCTTTCAGCTCTTGTGGCACAAGCCTAGAAAAAATATTTTCTCTCTGAAATCAAAGGTCTCCTGTGCTTTTCCTGCTTTTAGCTGTTAACTATTGACTTTTGATGTATAATATTGGCTATATACAAGCAACAGCCAAAGCAAAGGTCCCATGGTCCTTAAGTTTCTCTCTTCTAACAAGTTTTGCCCAACACTGTGCTTCATCAGATGAGGCGACAGGCCACTTAATAAAGATCAAGCTGAGGGTATGCATGTTAAGTATCTATTAAGTCTGCTCTAAAAGGGATCCCGTCATGATTTTTTTGATGTCGTTTTTATTTCTAAATTACACTGTTTATACCGCAAATAATACAATTTAAAATTTAATTCCTGAACCAGCGCCAGCAAGTATATTTTTTTTTAGTTGTAATAATGGTGTGTAGGCAGCCATCTCAAGTCATTTAGCCTGGTCATGTGCTTTCAGAAAGAGCCAGCACTTTAGGAGGGAACTGTTTTCTGGCAGGCTGTTGTTTCTCCTACTCAATGTAACTGAATGTGTCTCAGTGGGACCTGGATTTTACTATTGAGTGTTGTTCTTAGATCTACCAGGCAGCTGTTATCTTGTGTTAGTAGGGTTGCCACCTTTTATTGAAAAAAATACCGGCCTCCCTATATATTTATCTTTTTTTTCCTATTAATAACATTGGGGTCAACCATTAAAAATACCGGCCAGGTGGCAACCCTATGTGTTTGGGAGCTGCTATCTGGTTACCTTCCTATTGTTCTGTTGTTAGGCTACTGAGGGAGGGAGGGGGTGATATCACTCCAACTTGCAGTACAGCAGTAAAGAGTGACTGAAGTTTATCAGAGCACAAGTCACATGACTGGAGGCAGCTGGGAAACTGACAGTATGTCTAGTCCCATGTCAGATTTCAAAATGAAATATAAAAACATCTGTTTGCTCTTTTCAGAAATGGACATCAGTACAGCATTCTGCTAAAGCAGCACTATTAATTGATGATGGAAAAATATTTTTTTCCCCATTACAGTATCCCTTTAAGACTTTTTGTTCCCATAAAGAAAGGAACGACCATGAAATAGGCAAAATGGTTAGAAGCATGAGGTCCGCTGACCCCTGGGCCCACTGGGAGTTTTCCTGTTATCTCGTTGGGCCAGTTAGACACTGTGGGTGCGTGCCCTGAGGCCTAGGGCAACACCAGAACAATGTAACTTACTGTGTACATTACAACCTGTTTTTAGGCAGCTATTATGTGATGAGCAAAAATTTTCGCCAGGTTTCACCACGAAAAAGACACCCATAGACTCCAATGAGTGAAAAGAAGGGGAGGGTGATATCACTCCGACTTGCAGTACAGCAGTAAAGAGTGACTGAAGTTTATTAGAGCACAAGTCACGTGACTGGGGGCAGCTGGGAAAGTGACAATATGTCTAGCCTCTTACATATTTCACAATTTAATTAAAAAAAATCTGTTTGCTCTTTTGAGAAACGGATATCAGTGCAGAATTAAGCTGTAGCAGCACTATTAACTGATGCGTTCTGATAAAAAAATTTTTTTTTCAATGATAGTATCCCTTTAATGAAACATGTTACTGAATACTCAATATAATAAAAGAAATCTCTAAACACACAATGTTAACAGGTAGTGCTTTTCAGACACAAATAGACCTTTTACCTGTATTTTTAGGGGCATCCATATAAACTGGTGCGTTAGAGGGTGGACCACCCTGCCATCCATATTGCGGATAGCCTTGATAGCCTGGTTGTCCTGGTTGGTATCCTACTGGTCCTGGAGGATTGCCAGGATATTGGTTGGGAACTGGATAGCCCGGTTGCCCTGGTTGGTATCCTACTGGTCCTGGAGGATTGCCAGGATATTGGTTGGGAGCCGGATAGCCCGGTTGTTGACCATATGGTGGGTATGGAGCAGGTTGGCTTGCATATGGTGGTGGGTTTTCGTAATTCATTGAGAATTGATTTCTATTAAATAAAACAAATAAATTATAATCAGATTATTTTTCTAGAGCAAATAAAGGCTTTTAGATGCCAAAGCCAGGAAGTGATTCAATAAAGTTGGTAAACAATTATCACATACTGTTTCATACTGTAACCTACAGAAGGTTAATCATATAACAACCCCACTAATCACAAAAGATGTGTACGGGTGAAGAATCAGTTACCCAGAAACCCATTTTCCAGCAAGCTACTAATTAAGGAAAGTCCATCTCCCATAGCAAATAATTTACATTTTAAAAATAATGATTACCTCCCTGTCCTGTAATAATAAAACTGTATCTTGTACTTGAATTAAATTGCACTAAAGCATTCCGAAGAAAAAAACCCTAGATTTATTTAATCTTTAAATGGTTTTGGGCAGACTGAAGGTATGTAGACCCAAAGTACATAAAACCTCTGGTCCCAAGCATTCCAGATAACAGATCATCATTTTCATTAAGAAAACAGGGAAACTGTACATAATTTAAATATACATCAGTGTTGTGGCTGTTAAAGAGACAGGGTTAAGAGATGTATTTGTATATGTGTATATTTTTTAGTTGCACAGCTCTACTAAATACATGATAGTACAGTTGTATTTAGTTCACAATTCTGCAGGGTTTTTTTTTTTTTTTAAAGGGAAACTGTCATGGGAAAACATGTTTTTTTTTTTTTAATGCATCAGTTAATAGTGCTGCTCCAGTAGACTTCTGCACTGAAATCCATTTCTCAAAAGAGCAAACAGATTTTTTAATATTCAGTTTTGAAATCTGACTTGGGCTAGCCATTTTGCCAGTTTCCCAGCTGCCCCTGGTCATGTGACTTGTGCCAGCACTTCAGAAGGGAACTGCTTTCTGGCAGGCTGCTGGTTTTTTTTTTCTCAATGTAACTGAATAGTACGCAGTGGGACATGGGTTTTTACTTTGAGTGCTGTTAGATCTACCAGGCAGCTGTTATCTTGTGTCAGGGAGCTGTTATCTGGTTACCTTCCCATTGTTCTTTTGTTAGGCTGCTGGGTGGGGGAAAGGGAGGGGTGATATCACTCCAACTTGCAGTACAGCAGTAAAGAGTGATTGAAGTTTATCAGAGCACAAGTCACATGACTTGGGGCAGCTGGGAAATTGACAAAATGTCTAGCCCCATATCAGATTTCAACAGGAAATATAAAAAAAACTGTTTGCTCTTTTGAGAAATGGATTTCAGTACAGAATTCTTCTGGAACAGCACTATTAACTGATGCATTTTGAAATTTTTTTTCCCATGACAGGATCCCTTTAATTCTTTTCCTATCACAGGTCTTCCAACCTGTACTAGGTATGCAGCCCTCCAATGCTGTAAGCTGCCCCCTTAGATACTGAAATTTATATTCCAACAGGAAAACCCAAATGCAGCTTTTACAAGTAAATGCTCAGATATTCCATGCATAAGACAAACCCCACTAAAACTCAAACTAAACCAGCCTATAAACCAGCTTCTATACAGCCTATAAAGACCTTTTGGCTTTTAGCCCCACCTTAAAGGAAAAGTAAATGTTTTTCTTTTTCTTTCTGTAAATTTGCTCTAAACAGCCCCCCAGATTAATGTACCCTAGTCCCTGCTGCAAGTCTGCGCTGGTTTCTGTGTTATCAGCAGCTTGTTTCACCTTCTTCCTGGTGCAGAGTGAAGCCCAGCCCCTTAGTTTACTGAGCAGTCCATTTGCTGCTGTTCCACAATAGAGAGGAAGAGGGAGCCAGTGTGTGCATTAGTAAGCTAGTTTCCCCAAGCAAAAGGTGCTAAACACACTGCTCTCTGCTATGTCACATTATGCAAATGATCTCCGGGACTAGTCCAAGAGATAAGGTCAGCTCAGAAAGCTAAGGGGCGGGGCTTCACTCTGCACCAGGAAGAAGGGGAAACAAGCTGCTGATAACACAGAAACCAGAGCAGACTTGCAGCAGGGACTAAGGTACATTAATCTGGGGGGCTGTTTAGAGCAAATTTAGAGATAGAAAAAAAAAACGTTTACTTGTTCTTTAACAACTATTCACATAAGTTTCACAGCTCATACACTTGGTGTGCACCCTCTAACTTCCTGAGGTTTCAACACCCAGAAGTGAATAGAGCTGGAAAATATTAACTTCCACATTACTAGAACTGAACAGAAATTTTAGTAAAATTACCACAATTCTTAAAGGGGAACCCCACAAAAACATAAATTAAGCTTTTTGAAAAGAAAACAGAATTTCAAGAAACTTTGCATTATACATCAATTAAAAATTTTGCAGTTTCTGACATGGTCACTGACCGTTACCTAAGCCTAGCCCCCTGCTCTCCTGCTGATCTGTCGGACTACTTAGCAAAATGCATCAGTTAATAGTGCTGCTCCAGCAGAAATCTGCATTGAAATCAATTTTTCAAAAGAGCAAACAGAATTTTTATATTCAATTTTGAAATCTGACAGGGGGCTAGACATGGCAGTTTCCCAGCTGCCCCCAGTCATGCGACTTGTGCTCTGATAAACTTCAGTCACTCTTTACTGCTGTACTGCAAGTTGGAGTGATATCACTCCCCCCCAGCAGCCTAACAACAGAACAATGGGAAGGTAACCAGATAACAGCTCCCTAACACAAGATAACAGCTGCCTGGTAGATCGAAGTACAACACTTAATAGTAAAAGCCCAAGTTCCACTGTGACTCCTTCAGTTACATTGATAATAACAGCCTGCCAGAAAGCAGTTCCCTCCTAAAGTGCTGGCACAAGTCACATGACCAGGGGCAGCTGGGAAATTGACAAAATGTCTAGTCCCATGTCAGATTTCAAAATTGAATATAAAAAAATATGTTTGCACCCTTATGTGCCCAACTGTTCTTATTTTCTGTATTAATTTTTTCTTTTTCTTTTTTGCCAAAACTATATAAGGAAATGCGCAAAGATATGTGAATGTAACTCTGGGAACACCTGGTAAAAATCAGACATAGCTGATTATTACAAAAGCCAACATGTAACCCTTGATCATTGGAACACATTGTCCTTTATTTTGTCTTGTTTTCTTTTTTTCTGTATTTGTGTATTATGGAAAATCTTTTGAAAAAAACCTAAAAAAAAAGAAAGTTATAAATGTTTTGAGAAATGGATTTCAGTGCAGAATTCTGCTGGAGCAGCACTATTAACTGATGGGTTTTGAAAAACACATGTTTTCCCATGACAGTTTCCCTTTAATATTCACTTTTATTACTTTTTTTTTATTACTATTGCTGTCTTACTCATGATTTGAAATAGTATCGATTTATTTACTGGTAACTAAAAAAAAATTTGCAAAATTATATGTTGGTCATTTACTTTTGTGTCTCAAAAAATAAAAATAAACCAAATATCATAAGTGAGATTGACAATTGGCTCAATGAAGCTACAATGGAAAGGGTGAGCCGGGTAAAAGTGTTGAGAAAAGCAAATAAAGTTAAGAGAATAAAGAACCTAGTTAATAATTAAAGTCATGCTGGTAAATAATTAAAGGGGTTGTTTACGTTCCAAACACTTTTATCAGTTCAGGTGTTTTCACATTGTTCACCATAAACAAAGCCTTAATCCGTTGCTTTCAGTCTTTTATTTAGTTCCAATATATCTTATAGGGAGGCTTCCTTTCCAGATGTATTAGAGCTCACGCAAAAACGGATTCCAGAACAAACAAAATCTAACAAAATAACTGCCTTTTGCACAAATTCTGCATGTAGAGAGACAGGATTTCTGGTGATTTTAATAGAGTGGGCTCTAATACATCTTCTAGGCAAAAGGAGCCCCCCTATCCTATATAATAAAGTTCAAGTGTCTCTGCGTCCAGTCCGTGTCCGTGGAATTGCGCTACTGCGCATGTGCCCCACGGACATCCAGCGCGAAGCGTCTAATGCTAGCGCAAATTCGCCAACACCGACTCTGGCGAATTTATGCTAGCGAAGTAGATAGAAT
>CM044436.1:107608477-107632475 GCA_024363595.1 Xenopus borealis
GTGCTTCTAGGGACTGTGCGGTGTTTCTAGGGGCTGTGCAGTGTTTCTAGAATCTGTAGTGTTTCTAGAATCTTTGGGGTGTTTCTAGAATCTTTTTGGTGTTTCTAGGGGCTGAGTGGTATTTGTATCACAGGCCTGCACCCAGAAACTGCTTTCTGCATAATAAACTTATTTCTAAGCCACCCACATTTCTTTGCTTGCAGATGAGTGTAATTATAACTGAAAGCAGTCAGGGACGAAATTAGGGGCAGATAGGAGAGGCACGTGCCTAGGGCACACACGTTGGGGACATCAGGCATGTATCTCATATTCAGCCTACCCCTATTCCTCCACTGAAAAAGGTTAGTGGAGAACTAAACTCTGTTTAAAAAAAACCCTGCCCTACATAGACGCCCCCCCCAGCCTAGCTGTTACCCCTGGTTAATGCCCCCAACTCTTTATTTACCCCTCAGTGCAGATTCAGGGCATCAGAGTTTATGGGCCCTCTCACCTTGCCTCATGGCAGGAGCGACCCTGTCCACATCTCTAAGAGTACTAACAAATTTTCAGAAATCCTCACGCTGATGAATTAACACTAGCAAAACTTTGCCAGCATTCGGCTGCTGAGACTTAACTTTGCATTTTAGTGAATTAGTGTAGTGGTAAGAAATTTGCACCTGGCGAAATGTCATGAAGAGTGGGGCGATGCTGTTGCTGGTGGAAATTTGCCCCTTTAGTGAATTAGCCCCATTGATGGGTGGTTTCATAAGGGAATGAAACACTGATTAAAGTACAAGGTGGAAGGAAAAATAAAGGGCATCTAAATGTGGCATGTGACCTTATTGATGTAGCACCAGCTAACTCCTCATACACTTCCTTAATGCAAATATCTGAACTGTAGTATATCTGTGTGTGGCTTGTTCTAACACAAATTTTGATTTGGTCAACCTCTGCTACGTTCAA
Organism: Xenopus borealis; assembly: GCA_024363595.1. Taxonomy (NCBI): domain Eukaryota; kingdom Metazoa; phylum Chordata; class Amphibia; order Anura; family Pipidae; genus Xenopus; species Xenopus borealis. The sequence continues at coordinate 107,609,420 of CM044436.1, forward strand.
CCCAAGTTGCCGTAAGGAAATGCCAGGCTGACTACCAGACTGCACACCACTAATTTTTAAAACCATTAGGCGGGGGTGCAATGAGGTTGTGACCACAAAATACATATAGACAAATATGTCTATATGACTACCAGACTGACCATTTACTTTTTTTGGTGCATGTATTACTTTATGACACAATGTGGAAATACATGCAGATACGTACATTTTGGCCACTTGTAAATCACACTTTAAAGGGGTGGTTCACCTTCAAGTAAACTTTTAGTATATTGTAGAAGGTCCAATTCTAAGAAACTTTTCAATTGGTCTTCATTATTTCTTTTTCATAGTTTTTTTAATGATTTGCAATTTTCTTCTGTTTCTTTGCAGCTTTCAAATGGGGGTCGCTGACACCATCTAAAAACAAATGCTCTGTAAGGCTACAAATGTATTGTTATTGTTACTTTTTATTACTTATCATTCTATTCAGTCCATCTCCTATTCATATTCCAGTCTCTTATTCAAATCAATGCAGGGTTGCTAGGGTAATTTGTACCATAGAAACCAAATTGCTGATGCTGCAAAATAAAGAGCTGCTGAATAAAAAGCTAAATAACTAGAAAACCACAAACAATAAAAAATGAAAACCAATTGCAAATTGTCTCAGAATATCACTCTCTACATCATACTAAAAGTTAACTCTAAGGTGAACAACCCCTTTAATCCATCCAATTGTCTCAGGAGACCTTTTTACCCATAAAGAGGATCACCGCACCAGAGGCCTCCCCTTCAGACTAGAAGAAAAGGACTTTCATTTGAAGCAGTGTAGGTGGTTCTTCACAGTGAGGTTGTGGAATGCACTGCCGGGAGATGGCTGATTCTGTTGATGCTTGTAAGAGGGCTTGGATGATTTTTTTGGACAGACATAATATCAAAGGCTTATGTGATACTAAACTGTACAGTAACTATGGGCATATATGGTTTGTGTGAAAATGTGGAGGTATGTGTATATGCTGGGTTTTAATTTGGAACTATGTCTCAATATAATTGATTCCAGAACATGAGGTTTTAGTGTAGGTACTCCAGAAGGATATATCCACTATGCAGTTCAGCTCAGTCCAAGAATTCCTATGAACACATAGTGCAACTTTTTCTAACAAACCTGTGATTGATAGAAAAGCAGCTGCAACTACTTGGCAAGTGCTAAGCAAGACATGTACCTTGTAAACCCTCATAAATCAAGTGATAAATCAATTATGGCTTGCTCAGTTGGGTGCTCTTGGGGCTGTCAATACACTGGAGTTTCTTTGTATTTCCATAATCTGAAGTGTCTGGTTACCACTTGTGGGTATCTGTGTAAGGCCATCTTCAGCCGCTTCAGTAATCTTCGGAATGAGACCAGCACTGTTGCAATTTTCGTAGTTCGTAGTTGTGAGACAGAAAATTGCTCCAGCTGTGCATGTGGCCATATGCCGGTCTCATTCCGAAGATTACCAAAGAGAAGATGGCGCCCGTGAACAGAATCTGCATGCAGTGGTAAATAAAGGGCTAGGGGGCATTTACTAGGGGTAACAGTTAGGCTGGGCGGAAGGGGATCTATGTAGGGTAGGGTTTTTTTTATTACGGGACTGGTTATCTCTAATGGTCTAGGCTGGAGAGAGAGGCCTCACGTCTGGCCAATATATACAGAGGGTCCTTCTCCCATGCTTCCCAGGACTGCATCTGCCTCCATACAAAAACATTAGGGCAGATTTATTAAAGGGTGAAGTGACCCTCTCTAGCAAAAATTAGGCAAAACAACTATTTTGCAGGGACATTCGCTAGTGAAAGAGCTCATGCTAATGATGTTTCTTGCCCTTTCACCAGAGGTTTTGCTTAGGCAAATGATCATTACTCTGCAAATTCATCAAAATGTGAACTTTCCACTACAGCACCCTTTTCCCCAGATTCTGCTTTACCAGGTTATACCAGGTTCGTCTGCTGGGATCTAACTTTGAATTTTGGTTAATAAGCGTATGTGCGGCAAATTAACATTTGACAAAGTTGCGCAAAGTGTTGCAGAACCTTCAGAGGCAAAAAATTGCCCTTAAGTAAATTTCCCTCATTTGCTTGGGAAGTTCCCTACTGTGAACTCATTCTTCCAGCATTTTTGAGATTGCGGGTCTTTTCGGGCAGGCAACAGCCCTACTTATCCATCTATTTATGCCAAACAGGCAACCTAAATTCGATGATATGGCGGATGAGCCACTGAGGAGATGGGGTTGATTAAAACCAACAACCATTAAGTTCAAACTTTTCTCCAAGTGAAACCAGACAAATTTGTAATTGATCCAGAGCTTAAAAAAACATATGAACCCTTTCCAAGGTTACAGCAAAGTGGAAAAAATAGTCATCTTTATTGCAAAAGGGGAATAGGACCAGTTCCTGGATCACCTCTGTACTAAGAGTTGTTTTCTTTTTTTAACTACCTCATTTATTTTTCCGTATTACCACTTCAGGTAGAAAATTCCACAGTTGCACAACTTCCACTTTAAAAACATTTATTGCACCTTTAGATTAAACCTTTTTATTCTGATCTCGGTGGATTCTCTTAAAGGGACACTGTAATGAGAAAACATGTTTTTTTAAAAATGCATCAGTTAATAGTGATACTCCAGCAGAATTCTGCACTGAAATCCAAATTTCAAAAGAGCAAACAGATTTTTTTAATATCCAATTTTGAAATTAACAGAGGTCTAGACATATTGTCAGTTTTCCAGCTGCCCCCAGTCGTGTGACTTGTGCCTGCACTTAAGGAGGGAACTGCTTTCTGGCAGGCTATTATTTCTCCTACTTAGGGTAGGGGCAGATGGGTAGATTCGGGGAAATGTTGTCGCCTGGCGACTAATCGCCTCTTCTGCGGGACAGCAATCTCTCGTCTGCTTGAATGAAGAAACGATCATCGCATGCGCATCAATTTCCGAAATCGCCCAAAGTTAACTCACGAGGAAACTTTGGAAATCAATGGACCCAGAGTTCATTAGAGCAGGCGATTCTTCACTATAGGTAGAAAGAAGGCCGTTTGGGGAGAGTATCGCATGGCAGAAGAGGTGATAGTCGGCCCTACCCTTGGCTTTTACTATTGAATGCTGTTCTTCGATCTACCAGGGAGCTGTTATCCTGTGCTATCTGATTACCTTTAGAAACGAAAGTATCCAAGGCACACGCATTATACGTGCAAGGTTTTCCTTGCTTTTTACAACCTGTGTGCCTTGGATACTTTCGTTTTTACAGTGAATTGAGGTGGCAGAGCCTCTACCATTGAGCACCAGATATCGTGTTACACTTTGAGGGTTTGCAAGTGCCAGCTGTAACTTTTCTATCTGATTATCTTGCCATTGTTCTTTTGTTAGGCTGCTGGGGGTGGGGGGTGGGAGGAGGGGGCTGATATCACTTCAACTTTCAGTAAAGATTGACTGGAGTTTATCAGCGCACAAGTCACATGACTGGGGGCAGCTGGGAGATTAACAATATGTCTAGCCCCATGTCAGATTTCAAACTTTATTATAAAAAATCTGTTTGCTCTTGAAAAAATGGATTTCAGTGAAGAATTCTGCTGGAGCAGCACTATTAGCTGATGCTTTTTGTAACAAAACATGTTTTCCCATGACAGTATCTCTTGAAGGATCTACTGGTGTATAAGGCCTGAGAGAGTATGTCCCCATATATTTATATATAGTTGTCATATAGCCCCTTAGCCATCTCCAGTGCAAATAATACTAACCTGGAAAATATTTTCCTAATCGGATTTATGTAAAACCTGTTTGCTCAGAATACACTTCAAAGCACTTTAATCATTTACATTTTTTTTTTATTTCCAAGATATATACAATTTTAGACTATTTTAATATGTTATTATGGTGAATTGTGTAATAAACAGCACCACCTGCTGGTCATTATGGCCAACTATATACATCCAGGAAAAAAAAATATCCATGAAAAGACTAAAGACTGATTAGAAATATCAGATTACTCTTCTAACTTTTTTTTCTGAGCTGAAGTTATCACAACAATTTCATTGTCCGGCATAGTTCTGTGTCATCAGCTAACATTTATACCTGCTCAGAAAACAGGTTTTGGAATATGCCTTCCAAACCCATTCCTCCCACAGGCCTATAGTTAGCTGGCTGAGATCCCTATGTGAATAATTGTATCACACCATCACTTTGTCACTCTCTTGCTACATTAAGAAATCACTGAAGAATACATTAAGACATTTAGTGAATTCATCTTACAACCACAGAAGAAGTTTTAGTAATCCGGGGTGAATACCATCAGCCACTATACCTTTGTTACAAATTAACTAGTTTGTTTTCAACTTCCCCGTTCAAAAAGTCTCTTCTTTAAGGGGCCGATTTACTAAATTCACATGTATTCATGTGAATAAAATCGAATTCGATGGAATATTTGATCGTAGGATCTATTCGATTGGTCGAATATGCAAATTAGGCATATTCGATAATGGAATAGTGAATGATCGAAATAGATTCGGATATTCGATCATTCGATCAGCGAATAAAATAACAAAAATTAAATATTCGACTGCCTACTTCGCCAGATTGGACCTACCGAATTGCAATAGAAGCCTATGGGTACCCTCCCATAGGTTTCTGAGTCTAAATCCTGATCGAATAGGATTCGAACAATCAAAGTCTTCGATCGTTCGAATCGTACGATTTATGTGAATGATCGAATGATTTATTCGACTGATCGAATAAATTATTCGACTGATCGAGGATCGAATGCTAATCGAATATCGAATTTGGTCGAGCTAATTATGGGGAATAATAGTAAATTTGCCCCTAAATGTAGTGAACGGGAAGTGTTTATCAATTGCTTCTTCATTGTGTAAAAAGAAGAAATGAAGTGATTAGAAAAACTTAGCTTTTATAATCTATAAAAGCCAGTTTTCCCTAGCTGCTGGTTAAATGTATGCTACCATATAATACTTGTGGTGTTTATACAAATGGCCTGCAGGTGGCACTGTGCATACACAGGACTTTCTGTACAGATTGAAAGTGAAAGTAAGACTTAATGCTGTTATGTAATGGCTGCATGACCTGCTAATAAAGCACTGTTCTACTCTCCTCATCCTCGGCTACCAAACACAACAATACTCTAGATAAGGTGAAAATGACACGTTCATCAAGTTTAATATGGTATATTACAGAAAATCTAATCAGTAAGTCTGAATAAAAGTAGTGACCTGCTTCCAGAAAGGGGTATTTTTTTTTTCATTACAGGTTGAATTCTCCTACAAGTTAACTTTTAGTATGATGTAGAAAGTGATATTCTGAGACAATTTACAATGGGTTTTAATTTTGTATTACTTAAGGTTTTTGAGTTATTTAGCTCTTCAATTTGTATTTTAAACAATATGGTAGCTCGGGTCCAGCTTACCCTAGCAACCATGCATTGATTTAAATAAAAGACTGGAATATGAATAGGGGACGACCTTGCTAGAAAGATGAGAAATAAAAATTAGCAATAACAATAAAATGCTTTTTAGATGGGGTCAGCGATGCCCATTTAAAAGCTGGAAAGAGCCAGAAGAAAAATGCAAATAATTATAAAACTGTGAAAAATTAATAATGAAAACCAATTGAAAATTTGCTTAGAACTGGCCAGTCTGTAACATACTAAAAGTTTACTTAAAGGTGAACATTAATTTTAACATCAAGTACACGGTAGTATTTTTCTTATTATAGAGAAATATGAAATAATGAAAAATGTAAAGTTTTGCTTAATGTGGACTGTGGAATGTTACAGGGCTTTCTTTTAATTCAGATATTTCTGGATATTGGACTTCCAGTTAAGAGGTCCCATACCTGTACTAGCATAGTGTGTATTGGGATAATTTTCCAGTACTTAGTGCTCATGTAACAAGTGGAATGCAAGACTCTGTTCATGTCAGAATGGAAATCTGATGCATGGAGCAGGTTGCAGGCCAGTGACAGACCACCCTGCAATAAAGTCTTTGGGGGGGCTGGGCCACACAGATACCCCTATAGCCAACCCCTCCCCATGGCCCAGTAACCCCAGCTGCCTGCCCCAAGTTTGCAGTGGGCAACGACTTTTAAATGTAGGAGTGGGTATGGGGAGGGGGGCCTTCTATACAGCAAACCCCACAGTACGGGCCCATCTTTGTTCTGAAACCAAGCACAGAGACCAATGGCAATTCTGAAAGTATACAAGGGTGCGTTATGCATGTGAGGTCATAAATACTCCTGTTATGTATTAGCTTAAATACTCTGTTTCTATATTTTGTTAGTGCAGTCTGCCTGCCCTTGATTAACCTTGACAAGACTTGACAACTCTCCCCCCCCCTGAAAACATAATGTACAACATTTCCAACCTACTTCTTTAGTTTCAATTAGTTCTCCATTAAAGGTCAGAATTAAAGGCTTAAAGGAATAGTTCGGTATAAAAGTAAAAACTAGGTAAATAGATAGGCTGTGCAAAATAAAAAATGTTTTCAACATAGTTAGTTAGGCAAAAATATAATGTATAAAGGCTGGAGTGACTGTAAATCCAACCAGAACAGAACGCTACGGGGCCGATGTACTAATTTCACGTGAATAGATCGAAGTTCGATCGAATTTCGATCGTAGGATTTATTCGTTTGGTCGAATATGTGAATTTTGCCATATTCGATCATCGAATTGGGAATGGTCGAACAATCTAATACATTCGAATACTGTTGAATGAACGAATATTCGATCATTCGACCAGCAAAGGGTTTTGATTTTAAAGTTTATTCGATTGCCTACTTCGGCAGATTGGAATTGCAATAGAAGCCTATGGGAGCACTCCTGATCGAATAAGATTCGTACAATCGAAGTCTTCGATCATTCGAATCGTACAAATCATTCAGATGATCGAATGATTTATTCGTTCAGTCTAATGATTTATTCGACTGATCGAATAAATTTGTATTTGATCGTCAAATGATCAAATATCGAATAAAAGGTAGCCTACAACTATCCTATTAAGATTCGAATATCGAGTAGAAACTATTTTTTTGGGGGGAATAATAGTAAATTTGCCCCTACTTCTTGCTTTTCAGCTTTCTTGTTTTACACTGACTGGTTACCAGGCAGTATCCAATCAGTGACTTGAGGGAGGGCCACATGTAGGGTTGCCACCTGGCCGGTATTTTACCGGCCTGGCCGTTATTTTTGATGGCTGATCCCAATGTTATTAATAGGAAAAAAAGGTAAATATATAGGAAGGCCAGTATTTTTTTCAAGAAAAGGTGGCAACCCTAGCCACATGTGACATAAATGTTGCTTTTAAATTTAAACTGAATGCTGAGGATGAATTGCAAACTCACTGAACAGTTATGTCCCATGTGGCCCCCCTTCAAGTCGCTGACTTACTCAGATTTAGGGAGCTGAAAAGCAGGAAGTTGTTTTGTATTCTGTTATGTGAGACATCCACTCACTCCAGCCTTTATACATTAAGGGGCAAATTTATTATTATTCCCCAAAATTGCCTCGATCCTACTAGAAATTCGATAAGCATTCGACCATCGAATTTTAAAATTTTGATTCCTTCGATCATCAAATGATCCAATATCCGATCATTCGATCTATTCGATATTTTGGTATTCAATGATCGAAGAGGCCGAATTAGAATATCTGAATATATGATCGGAATTCGATCGAACTTCGATCATTTCATGTGAGCTTCCTAAATCTGCCCCTAAGGGCAATTTAAGGGCGATTTAATCGGATGATCGAACATACAAATTTGGCCACTTCGATCATCGAATACACAAAATTCGAATGATCGGATATTCAATAATTCGACCATTCGATAATGGAAGGACTTTAACTTTAAAATTTTATTCAAATGTCTACTTCGCCAGATTGAACCTACCGAATTGCAATAGAAGCCTATGGGGAACTTGTATTGAACAAATCTCCCTTCCCAGTCCAGTTGGCTTGTTCTGTTTCTTGCTTTTGTTTCTTTTTCTTCTTTCTTTTGGTCACTGTGTAGGGAGCTTTGCAAAGGCTGAAATCTATTAATTTCTGCCTTTCCCCTCTGACCGTAAAGCTCTAAACTTGCAGAAGAAGTAGCAGTGTGGAATAAACAGACTCCAGTGTGTTATGGAAATGCAAACTCCTAGAAGGCTGCAACTGCAAATGTGTGTCATTTGAAAAGTGACTCTTATGCAGACATAATGATCTGAAGGCTAACCATAGCACGTCAGCTGTTACTTAATGCTATCAGTTGTCTGCCCGCTTTCATACTAGCACATGCCACTGACCACCAGCCATGTTCTACATGTAGGCTCACTGAATTAGGTAAGAAACTTCATTTTACTACCAATCGTTTGTGCATGTTTCCGACCCTCAGAAATTTGATCACAATGATTAATATAACCGAGTTAAGAGCTGATTTAACGCTTTTCAAGTAAATTAACATGTTACATTTTAACTGTCCTTTAAACTACAATGCATAGTTTGATCAATGATGTATTCATATTTTGTGCATTACATTCTGATCAAATATAATGCAATGTATTTTCTTTAAACAGAATTGAGGTTTTTTTTTTTTACAATAGTTATAGTACATGAAATGTATTGCTGCATTCTTTGTTGTTTTTAAATGCCATCGACTCTGTTAGGAATATGAAAGGAGGAGACTGTATGGACATCAAGATCAATCCGTACTTTATTTTAATAAAACAGGTTACAACAGATACCTTGGAACTTTAAAGGACATGATAGGGCAATAATACAATACAGCAATGCTAAAACACAGGATCATACGTTTTTTTTGTTTTTTTTTCCTTGAAGAATTAGAAGTTGTCTGCAACTTTGCAGCAGTGCTCAAATGTATCAGCAGTTTTAATTGGACAAGGGCCAGTGCTTATCTTTGTGTTCCATTTCAGATATTCACTGTTGCGTTCCTGGAAGGTTTTGATATTAATCTGAATTCATAATCTTCTCACTAAATGTAACTTTCATAAAACAGCAACAAGGCATTATATTCGAAGACAAATAATGTGGCGAAACAGACACAGAATGCAGCAACCCATTGCAACTGCAGGAAGAAGGCAAAAATGGAACTCTGCTGACTGCATAGGAATATGATAGATATGACATAGGGAGAGGGAGGCATGAGAGGGGTTTCCTCAGACAGAAGGAACAGCATCCTGAAACATTTACGAACCGTATTTGAGATCCAGAACATTTTTATGATCCTGAATTACAGCACAGTTTAAGCCTGCCTTGATAAGTCCCTAGTATACAGAGAAATATCTATATATAATACACAAAAGCTGTAAATATCTTGTAAATTATATCCTTATAAACGGTGAGTTCTGATGTCATCAGTTATAAACGGTGAGTTCTGATGTCATTTCTGTCACATGACTCACTGAAACTTGTGTATTATAATAAATAAAGTACCCCCAGTTGCAAAATATGAGGATATTAGAAGTTACCTCGGAGTTCCATGACCTGTATAAAAACACTCGGTCTTCGGCCTCGTGTTTTTATATGGTCATGAAACTCCTCGGTAACTTATAATATCCTCATATTTTACAAGAGGGGGTACTTTATTCACTATACAGTATATAGCTCATTAGCTAACACTTTTGGTCGAAGCAGGGCTGTTACAATAGGTCTGACATTTAAGGGTGGGGGCTTGAACATTCACTGTTCTATTTGTAGTTGGTCTTCTTTTTGCATGTGTGTTTTAGTTACTGCTGCTCTCCGGTGTGCATTTTAAATAACTATAAATCTGTACATTTAAATCTAATATCTAATTGTTATGGAGAGAGATCCTGTAGACCAGGTATTGGTTATGAATGTCAATGAAATCTGAACATTATAGAAGGATAAATAATACAAATGAACTATAAATAGGTCATTATTTTGTTAGTAGCTTTATATTTTGCACTAGACATTGTACCAATCTCATCTATACTTCATGATCACTAAAGACAGTAAATCTCACACTCTCTATACAGTGCATGTCAGTATATTTATAGAAAGGCAGTCAGTTGTAAGCAAATAGCTTTGCTTCAGCAGAGGGAATGAAATAGTTGGGCAGCAATTCTCACAGCCATACATGGCAGATTTTAGCCTTTAATACAGACAGGGGCAGAGCTGTTTAATAAAAGTTATTAATAAAAAGTCATTAATAAACATCATGAATAGTCATTAATACAAAGTTATTAATAAAAAGTCATTAATAAACATCATGAATAGTCATTAATAAAAAGTCAACAAAAAGTAATTAATACACATAAATAATAGTCATTAATAAAATGTCAATAAACATCATTAGCATTAATACAATATGTATTTATGAGTGTCCCAAACAAATAATGTTAAATGTTTCCAAAACGTGTGTAATATTGTTTAAAAAGATATTGATAGATTAACAGTACATGCATAGTAGTTATCCCAATACTGTTTTATTGTTTTGCACTTAGAGGGTAGATTATTTACCCTGGCATATAAAGATATATCAAGCAAACATGGATATATTAAATGAAAAAACTCGATTAATAATATCTGTAAATAATTTATGGATATGAGTTAAAGAAAGAAAGGAAAAAGAATATTAGTGTTGCTTTAATAGTGGCCGAGAAAAAGCAAGTTTTCTTGGTATTGAGACTTCCAATGTTCTGGTTTCAAAAGACTGAACGTTAATTTGTTTGTAGGGATGCACAGAATCCAGGATTCGGTTTATTTTGACTGGCCGGACCAAAAACCAAATCCAAATCCTAATTGCATATGCCAATTAGGGCCAGGAAGGGAAATCACATGACTTTTTCGTCACAAAACAAGGAATTAAAACATTTTCCACTTTTTCTATTGCTGCCCCTCATTTGCATAAGCAAGTTAGGATTTGGATTCAGTTCTGTTTGCGGCCAAATCTTTCTCTAAGGATTCGGCCAAATCTTTCTCTAAGGATTCGGCCAAATCCAAAAAAGTGGATTCAGTGCATCCCTATTTATTTGTTAGTTGTATGTGAATTATGAAAAGTACTCTGTCTTGTGGAAAAGCCTGCTGTGATTGTAAATAAACCACATACTTGCTTGACGTTATTTTGGATGTCCCTGGGGTTCATTTACAAACTTTGCACAGGGCAGATTGGTTCACACATGGTAACCTTTATAAAGCTGGATAAGAGTGTGCAAACAGAATTGCGTTTTTTTAATGTCTATAAGAGCTTTTAAAATATGGCAAAAATCGCAAATTGTGAATATTATGTGCACCAACTTTGGTGGCAGGGTCAGGGAAAATGTTCACAAAACAGTTTTGCAAATTGGGAATTTAAGTTACTGTCAGCGCTGTTTTCTCACACAACAACCTCGCACAGTGGGAAAACTCACGCAAATACCCGTCTCATTTGCGAGCCATTAGAGAAAATTTTATTCTCAATGCGAATTCGCAAAAAACAGAAAGACAGGCACAGCAGTGCAATATTTTAGCATTCTGGAAAAAACATGGGCAATATATCCATTTGTGAATAAATATGTGATGCACGAACTTTATAAATGACACCCCCCATCACGTCCTGTGAAAAAAATATTGCTACCTCATTTGAGTAAAACCTTCCCCCCACACAAAACTTTTTAAAGAGGCAGAATCATTTTCTGTCAGGGCTGATGGTCTTCAGGAGAATCTGATGTTAATGACCCAGTGAGAGGTTTAGTAAGGAATTAGGAGGAAGCGGGTACAGAACAGCCAAGACCAATATTTTGTACTAGCAGGACATGGTTCAGTCTGTATTTTGGTACAATTAGGACAGAAACGGAAGGTTTCAGGCAAGGATAGGGCTCATAGCTGCTTCTGGTACTGGATCAGGCAATAAATGCAAAGTCCAACCAAGGTAACATACTAATATTTTGTATTAGCAGGACATGCTTCAGTCTTTATTTTGGTACAATTAGGACAGGCACGGTAGGTGTCAGGCAAGGATAGGGCTCATAGGTGCTTCTGGTACTGGATCAGGGAATAAATGCAAAGTCCAACCAAGGTAACATGCTAAGTCCAGGCATGGGTCAGGGCAGGCAGAGTTCAGAATACAAAGTCAGGAAACAGGCCTCCTGCAGACATCCAACAAAAACAGCATTTGCTGCAAAAAGAAATGTGTACCTATATTCCGGCAAGGACATTGATGACCTTGGGGTGCCAAATAAGTGCTGTGATTGGCCATTCGACAGCCCCTATAGCCCCAAAACTTGCCTGGAATTCACAAATTAGCTCCTCCTTTGAGGCCCCTGGGAGCAACAGCCAAGGGGTTGGAGAGCAACATGTTGCTCATGAGCTACTGGTCGGGGATCACTGATTTAGGCTATGTACCCTTGACAACTACTGTCTGTTTACAATCCTTCAAGTTGTTCTCCTGTGGGTTTAGAGTTTAGAAGACCAAGAGACTAGTTAGTACAGCAGTTGTTTATGTACATCTATTTTAAAAGCTTCTCTGAAATCTAACACCATGTATGCCAAAAACAGCTTTCTCCTTATTTCATTATAATAGGCAAGTTTGTTTGACAAGATCTGGCTTGCAAAGCCATTTACTCTTTATTTTACTCAACATAATAAAGCCCTGAATGTAGTTCAGTAGCAAATATCTTTCCGCTTAAGGATATCAAAGTTACTGGTCTGTAAATATCAGTTTAGGACTATACAACCTATTTGAATATTGAAATTCCTTTTTTCATTTGCACCATGCCAGCAAAAAGTAAAGCCAAGATGTTTAAAAATAAAGGTCCAGCTAAAAATGACCTAAGCAATTTAAGCACTGGTAGATATATTCCAGAAGGTCTATATTGCTGCTGTTTCAATGCCTTTGTTTTTTTCAATGAGGAAAAATATGTTTATTTGTTTTGGTATAGAACATATTGTTGTTCTTACGTTTTCCATGTTTGCTCATTTTTAAAACATTTGTTTTAAAGTCTATAAATAATCATTTTCTTTATTTATTTTGTTAGTTTCTTTTTTAAAGTCAAAGTCTGGGACTTTTTTTTTCATGTTTTTGTCAAAGGGAATAGAATGAAAACTGCAATGGCTTAAAGGGCAAGGAAAGGCAAAGAAATAAAATCCCATTTTTACTTTCTTTAATGAAAAAGAAATCTATCTCCAATATACTTTAATTAAAAAATGTGTACCGTTTTAATAAGAAACCTGACTGTATTCATTGAAATTCTCCCTCCATTTACTGCTGTGGATAGGAATTGTCAGACATTCCCTAACTTCTGGCAGGGAAACAATCATACTAATGTACAGCAGGTGGAGCGCCTGCCTTACTTACCAGCCAGGCAGAACTCAAGCAGCTTTGTTTTTTGGTCATTTATGATGACCCCTAAGAAGCCCAGACCACACTGAGCATGTGTATGTAGTCTAGTCTTGCAAAGATGTATAACAAAGTTACAAGATGACAGCCCCCTGTGGCCAACTTTGAAAGCATAAATCATTTGTTTCATTAGGCTTGTGGTGCAGTAAGTTCATGTTTATGTTTAGTATACAAAATACAGCATTTCTACCCTTATTCTATTTTACACTTCCAAATCCATGGCAGAGGGTGGGGAGGGTTTTTTTATATAAAAAAAAAAAAACAAACAAAAAAATAGGCACCCCGAGAGCATCACCCAAAATAGTGCCGCCCTGGGTACAGGCCCCTATATATAAATATGGCTCTGAATATACCTGAAAGTTCGAATTGAATAAAAAAAAAAAACTTAGATTTTTTCACCAAGTCCACCAAATGACTCCAAATTGGTTCTAGGAGGTCCCCCATAGGCTAAAACAGCAAATTGGAAGGTTTTAGATGGTGAATAGTAGAATTTTCATTTTTAAAGAGACAGTACATGATAAATTTCGAATTCAAATTTGACATTTTAAAAAAAAACTCTAATCAAATTTGGACTATTCTGTAGTGGAATTACATTAAAATAAACTTGGAATTTGAATTTAAAAATTAGATTTTTCTATTGGACCCTTGATAAATCCCCTTAATGTCTAGTCTGATATGAATGATAGCCTACACATTTTTAGCAAGTTTCCTTGCTAGTAGTCTTCAGGGAGATAGTATTTTAGTAGTGTGGGTCTTTACTATGCTTGGAGTTACATCAGTTTGGGCTTAAAAAGAAGTTTTAAGGTTTGACAAAAAGCTATTATATTTTGTTTAATAATTTTGTTGCATTTAGTGAAGGAATATGTCCCATTCCATCAAAATATTTGTGAATATTTGTGAAACTGCAAAAAAAAAAATCATAACACAGAGAGAAATTAATGAAATGTGTTGATGTCAATGGGCATCAACAATTTTTTTTGCGTGCAACAAATATCTCTCCAAATTCATTAAAATCAATGGACGATTTTTCTTATGGCAACTTTTTTGTCCAAATGCATTAGTCAATGGGTGTTATTTCTAATGGGGAGTTTTTTCTTATGGCAACTTTTTTTGTTTCTGTGACTTTTTTGTCCAAATATACCAGTAACCCCTCAAGAAACACAGCATTTCCATCCTTCTACTGTGTACACATGGACTTCTGTATCAGACTTCCTGTTTTCAGCTTAATTCTCCTTGCCCTGGGCGTGAGCATGCTCAGTTTGCTCCTCTTCCCCCTCCCTCCTTCTGTGCTGTAATCTGAGCCCAGAGCTACAAGTGAGCAGGGAGAGACTCAGGCAGGAAGTGATGTCACACCAAGCTAATATGTCAGCTGTATCCTAAACAAACAGAGAGCTTCTATAGCTTTTTACTCAGGCATGATAAAACATTCTACAGAATAAATATAGCATTCTAGCTTGCACTATTGCAGCTAATCTTTTGACAATAAAATGCCTCTGTAGCTTCTCCTTTAATGCATATATACTGTATAATGCAGAATGAATGTATTGGTTAAAAGCTGTATTCATTCATAACTTTATTTCAGGAGTGATCACCTCAAGACAAAATATACCAATGTGGCTTTTTCTGCATTTTACACTGGCAAATCAACAGTCAACGGCGAGTGTCTGAAAACATGGACCTCTCATCCCTGCCTTCTGTCTCTAGGATGTATCAACCAACCACATTCAATTACGAGCGCCCTAGACATTTTATACAATCACAACCGAAATGTCAAGTAGAATCTACGCCTCAATCTACCAGTGAAGTCGCGCATACAGGCAGGTCACCAAAGAAAATTTCTATTTCAATTCAACCTCAGTCGTGTCCATCACATAATATTAGCTCTGCAGCACCAGTTGTGTCCTCAAAATTAAATCAGTGTAGTAAAACAGAAGTTCATTTACAGCCCCAATCTTCAAACACCGCATTACCTGGACAAGTAGAGGACCATAACAAAAATACTTCAACGGCATTTCTCACAATATCACCTTCCATCAACAGTCAAAGTAAAACGAAGATGATCAACACAGCTACATCAAAGTAGGTAATCTTACTGGATATTTCTTTGTTTGGTTGATCAGCAAGCCATGAATTCTGCTTTTTAGGAAGCCTTTTTAATTGTGAGTTACCTTTATATTGTATTTGAAGTTCATGCCAAACCTCCCTCCCAAAACCTTACTATGATATCACTGTGCCAGGACACCATCACAAATCATGGACCCTTATGCTTCATAGTTAGCAACTAAGTAGCAATTGAGTAGAATGGGGCACTCAATTCAATTGAAAATATAAATGCTACAGCTATGGGATCCATTATCCAGAAACTTGTTATCCAGAAAGCTCCGAACTACAGAAAGGTTGTCTCCAAAAGGCTTTATTTTATTCCTTTTTCTCTGTAATTATAAAACAGTACCTTGTACTAGATCTAAATTAATATATAATTAATCTTTATTGGAAGTAGAATGAATCCCCAAATCCTTTGTGAAAGATTTGGCTGAATACTGAACTAAATTTCAGAAAAAATGTTGTTTACTTCCTTGTTTTGTACAGAAAGTCACGTGATTTCCCTTCCCACACCTAATTTACATATGCAAATTGAGATTTGGTCCGGCCATGCACATGGATTCAAATCCAAATCCTGCAGGAAAAGGCCAAATTCTGGACGAATCCTGAACCGAATTCTGTATGCGGTGCATCCCTAGTTGTTAGCAAAACCAGCCTGTTGGGTTTATTTAATGCGTACATGATTTTCTAGTAGATTTTAGGTATGGAGATCCATATTACAGAAAGATCTATTATCTGGAAAACTCCAGACCCAAGCATCCTGGATAACAGGTCCCATACATTTATACCTGACCATTTCCCTACTTTGTCTACTCCCAGATTTACCCAAATTCACCCGTCCTCTGTAAAACTTGTACAAATCCTGCACACCCCACTTTTGCTGGCTGCAACTCATGTTTATCTGGCACCACCTCACTTCCACTAGACCCCAACAGGACTCTCACCTGTCCCCTTAATGGTAGCCCTGTACCAGTGGAAACCTGTGATAAGAAAGTATGGGTTGTTCCTCTGAAATAGCGATCTTTGTAGTATCAGTGGGGCAAGCCCCCCAGCCAAACTACAAGTGTTGTGGGGTCTTTGTTTCTTGTTTTGTGCTGTGATTGGGATGAGGCACCACTGCATTCTTTTTATAAATGAAGGGAAAGTCCACAATAAAAGGTAGAATTATGTAGAAGCTGTTTATTTATTCTTAAAGGGATCCTGTCAAATGCATCAGTTAATAGTGCTGTTCCAGAAGAATTCTGCACTGAAATCCATTTCTCAAAAGAGCAAACAGATTTTTTTATATTTCATTTTGAAATCTGACATGGGGCTAGACATTTTGTCAATTTCCCAGCTGCCCCTGGTCATGTGACTTGTGCCAGCACTTCAGGAGGGAACTGCTAACCCCATGTCAGATTTCAAAACTGAATATTAAAAAATCTGTTTGCTCTTTTGAGAAATGGATTTCAGTGCAGAAGTCTACTGGAGCAGCAGTATTAACTGATGCATTTAAAAAAAAAAACAAAAAAAAAACATTTTTTCCCATGACAGTTTCCCTTTAAGCTGGGCATACAGATAAAAATACAATTGTTTGGCAAGGTCAGAAAAGGAGCAGCTCTTTGCCTGATTTGTTCACTAATAGGGTGGGCCAAACTGGGCTTAAAGGGAAAACATGTTTTTTTTCAAAACGTATCAGTTAATAATGCTGCTCCAGCAGACTTCTGCACTGATTTCTCAAAAGGGGCAAACAAATTTTTTTTATATTCAATTTTTAAATCTGACATGGGGCTAGACATTTTGTCAATTTCCCAGGTGCTCCTGGTCATGCGACTTGTGCAGGAATTTGCCAAATTCTCTGGATTAAAAGTTAATTGGGAGAAGTCGCAACTGTTTGGAGTTGATACTAACCCCCTCATACCCCCTCCTCCGGATACAAGACTGAAGCGGGTTACCTCCTTCAAATACCTGGGAGTTTGGGTCCATTCAGATCCCAACTAATTTGTAAAACTCAACCCTGATCCCATTATAGACACCCTAGTCCGATCCTTCAATACCTGGGACAAACTCCCAATAACCCTATGGGGCCACATCAACATAATTAAAATGGTATACTTACCAAAACTGTTATACGTCCTGCACAATGCACCAACTTACATTCCCTGCTCCTTCTTTAAAAAGCTAAATAAGATAATGCCTTTCATCTGGTGGGGAAAGCAGCCCGAATCTCCTGGGAGCGTCTCTCTGCCCCCGTAACAGAGGGAGGTCTAGCCCTACCACATTTTTATTTCTACCATTTGGCCTCACAAATATATTATCTGCAATGGTGCCTAATACAAAACCCCTACAACCCCAACACAGCTTTACAGGCCTCTATTCTACAGTCCTTGAGGGATTAACCAGATTTCCATATAGACACACCAGTGATATGACTACTCTACCGGGTATGATGCTAGCTCCATACAAAGCCTGGGCCATAGCATTGAAGCTTCTCAAGACTCCCCTTCCCCTCCAGTCGCCACACCTCTCACTGTGGGGCTACTCACTTCTCCCTCACTTCAGGAACATGCCCAATTTCATCTACTGGTTAAAGGAACGTGTTAAAACATTGGGGGACCTGGTCCCCACAGGGCAATTCCCTACATTCCAGGAGTTGCGAGACAGATCCCCGAACCAAAGAACACAACTCTTTAGATTCCTACAGCTAAGGCATGCCTTTGAAGCACAATTTGGGTCACATTCTCTTATAATTGAAGTTGTGGGAATCGAAAAAGCTCTTCTTTCTCCTAGCCCTGTCAAGCTCTTATCTAAACTGTATAAGCTGCTACAGGGTACAGTCAAACCCCCTTTTGATCAGGCCCACAATCTCTGGTTGAATGCTATTCCTGATCTAAGTCAAGAACAATGGGATGAGGCCACTGCTAGGGAATATGACTTTCTGATCTCAATCAGAGATAGGCTCATAAACTATAAATGTTTCCACCAAATCTACGTGACCCCGATTAAATAGAAAAGAATTGCCAAGACACTAGAAGACCACTGCAAAGCACTGGGAGCAAACTTTATACATACAGTATGGTATGGTACTGTCCTCTAATATTAAAGTTCTGGAGAGAGACGTGATGGGGACTATGGCAACTGATTTTGAGACACCACAAGTGGTAAACCCAGTGATCTGCTAGTTGGGGGTTATACATGACTTAATTCCTACTAATACAGCCAGAATCTGTTTTCGCACCCTCATGTTCTATGCAAAATAAAAAAACCATAATTATGCACTGTATGGGCCAGACCACTCTGAATATATCCGCTTGGAAAAGGCTAGTAGACGGGGCCCTCCCACTAATTAAACTAACATATGAAACCAGAGGTGCTAATGATAAGTTTGAGAGAGTTTGGGGGGCTTGGTGTGAGCAGAACTCCATAGATCTGTGAGATTAAGGCACAAATATTTACCCACCAACAAGAATTGCTATATTAACCTGCTTATCCACTCTTCGAATGTATATGCTCTGTAAAGAACACCAAACAACATTGTTTTTGTGTCAATTGTTGTTTATTGTTTATAAAACCAATAAAACATTTCCTTTAAAAAAAAAAATCTGTACAAGCGTGCAAGAACTTGAATCGTGCAAATTGTCACACTAACATTTTTTAAATTTTCGAACAAAAATCTAATTCAAAACAGCCCAAATCCCTTTATCTACCACTTCGATCTATTCCCCAGAAACTTGGTTTGGCTTAACCCACTGCAACGGAAAACAATTTTACTAATATGAATTATAGAAACTTTATAGATATTTTTAAAATATCTGTCCCATGTAGCTTTAATTTTTTTAATAATAACTTTAATAATTCAAATGTTCAGTGTATTAATATACTGAAAATATCATCACACATTTATTTTATAAATGCATTATATTAATCTATCAAAATATTTTTAAGTTTCCATAATGCATCAGTAAAGACAGACTTAAGACAAGATCAGCAAGTATATGAAAGAGGAATACAAGGAACAAAAGATGCTTTGATTCAAGACCTAGAAAGGAAGCTGAAATGCAAAGACAGCATTTTGCACAATGGAAACCAAGTAAGTAAAGTTGTAAAGACAACTAATTTACTTTTTATTGCTTCCAGTGGAGATCTTCTGTTATTCCTTTTTTTCACATTGAATTTGAAATGACTGCCTGGTTACTAGAGCAAGTGAGAGTCTAGTGCTAAATAATCATTCATTATTCCAAAGTGCACAATACAAAGTGAATTTAAAAAAAAAAAAAAAAAACCTATACATTTATGATGAAGTCAAGCTGTAAATTGTCTTAAACACAGTTGTTTACATCATACGTAAAGTTATTTTTAAGGTCAATTACACCTTTTAAAGGTTATCTTTCATTTGGACATGCTTTATTTTTATTTGGATTATATTTGAAAAGGTTTTATTTCAGTATCATGAGTCTTATATTGCATTTTCATTTTTCAATAATTCCCATTTAAATTATTATTTTGAAATAGTGATGTGCTGGCCGACCATATACCCACAGGACCCGCGGTTTGGTTTGACCTCGCACCCCATCTTCCGGATCGCGGACGGGTGCGGGTTGAGCTCTTCTGACCTTACAACTGCCGGCTTCCGACTTCAGGTTTCACTTTTTATAGATGTGCGCCTGCTTGCCCCACCCCTTTTGTGACGTCATCGATGGGGCAGGTCAGAGCGGGTCTATAAACAGAACCTGGAAGTTCCAAGCGGGCGCGGGTGGTGGAAGGGTGGATGGCTGGTGGGTGGGCATGGGTCAGGGAACATCACTATTTTGTAACATTTGCAACGGTACTTACTTTATCCTCATCCAGAAAAGCTTCCAAATAATTTCTTGGGAGAAAAACTGGTAAATATTGTACAGTTATTGCACGCTAGATTAATCCTGAATGTGAACTCCTTTAATGCAACATATTTTTTGCAAATCTCTATGTAAATGGATAAGGTTTTTACAGCTAGCATGGAAAAATGGAGTAAAAAATTGTTTCATACTATTCCTTTTTTATAGCGCTTAACATATGAAGAAAAGATGGCACGCAGGCTTCTTGGAGCACAAAATGCTGCATCAGTATTTGAAGATCACATGGCAGACAGTGTTCAGGATTCAAAGGTACCCCTTAAGTAATTTTATTTCGTGCTGAACTCTTGGTGTATTTTAATGTCAGCTGCAAGTTGATTATGACCTGCCATTCTGCTAAATGAGATAATCAAGTTACCCATCACTAAAAAACAACATAATTGGTGTGTGCTGCCCTCTGTCTAAACATTGGGGCATATTATCCAAAGGGCGAATTTTCACTTTGGAAGGTTCCACCACACTTCAAGAAACGTTGTCAGACTTTAATTCACAGCGAATATGCTTATTTCTCAAAAGGCGGTTACTTCTTGATAGATGAATGCTTACAAAGTTCCACCAGTTAAAATTCATCAGAGCGGGCACTTTTAAGCAAACTTTCACTAGCGTTGCTTTCTTCCTAGAGAAACTTTAACACACTTACATCAATTTAAATAGGACCGGTACATAAAGGTCATATATATGCCTTTATTAGTGATGATGAAATAGCTTGAAATGTCCAAGAAATCTAAATAAATACAAAACAGTTCCTATATTGTCCTAGACATGAGCCCACCCTAAAATAAATGTGAAATGAACTTCAAATGGTTAAAAAACATACAAAAAATATACTTAACAGTTATAACTTTTAAATATAATGCCACATTAAAAGATGAAAAAATGCCAGTGTTTGCCTTTTTATGTCTTTTTGGCATATAGGATATGATGTCACTGACATAAGATTGTTGAGGATCTTATCAATTAAGGTTGTACCTGGCAAAGCAGACTCTGGCGAAAAGGGTAACGTAGTGGAAACTTTGCACCTTGATGAATTTACAGAGTAACGATTGTTCGCCTGTTCGAAAATTTTCCTGGTGAAAGGGCACAAAACATTGTTAATGCTGGGCTCTTTCACTAGCGAATTGTCCTCTATGCCTTTTAGTAAATTGGTGATGTCCCTGCAAATTGCTGGCGAATTTTCTCAAGTGACGGCCTTTCGGTTAATCTGCCCCAATGTATTTGAGCTGTCTTTCAAAATAACCAATTCCAACACAAAGCTGCATATAGAGAGAAAGATGTCTGAGAGTGTGATGGAGAAAAGGAATAACTTCATTATTTCAGCAGTGGTACAGAAGTTTCAACTGATTACATTTAGACAATTTCCATGAGATAAACCTTACATTTCATCCTCATTTTCACAATAGCTCCCCATTCAACAACTATAATTAAAAGTGCAGTTAACTTGCAACTATGTTCGTCATGATATCAATAACCAGGACTTGTACTGGACAAGCATTCTGTCTATTTTCTTTCAATGAACAGTCGGAACAAGGAATTCACTTTCATCTTTCATTTCATCCCAACTCTTTGCTTCTACATAGTAGAAGGCTAAAAATGTTTTTACATTACACATGTGATTGCTTCTTAGGGGAAATTGTGCTTGCAGTAAAAGTATTTATGCATATTCTTTAAAATTAACTATTTATTGTCCATAAACCTGACACACAGTCCTTGTATATTGGCCCTATGTTGAACATATATTGTTTGCATAAATAATATTAGTATCATATTTGTTTACAGCAAACTAAAGACAGTGTAACAATGGCTAGCTACCAACAACAAGAAAAATACTCAAGGTAAGATTTTAATCTAAAAAACTTTGATTAATTATAAGCAATTATTTAATATTTATCTGTTATGTTTTTGTATTAATCTAGTACATCTAATGCAGGTGTATTACATTAATGAAGTATTGTGTGCATGCCAATGTTTTTAATTTAAGTGTTATTAATGCTGGTAGTGTTTGGTTCTGATTCTCCTTTATAAATCAATGCAATGAAGTGATTGAGGCACACACTTATCTTTTATCCATGCTCAAAAGAAAGCTTTTCCTAGAAAAGTACATGGTTGGACTGGGCCAACAGGATACCAGAAAAAACTTGGGGGCAGATTCACTAAAGGGCACCCTTTAGCTAGCGAAAGAGATATACGCTAGAGTTGCTTCGCACTCTAATGCCATGTTGTGGTTTTACAGATATAATAAATATATATATTATAGATATATTATATTTGGGTTTACATCCCCTTCACAATTAATGGAACCAGCATACCATTCTTACAAAACCAAAAGTGTTGCTAATTCATTCACATGTAATGTCATGAGGACAGACTGGTAACAATACATTATTATATGGGAACTTTAGTTAGAACAGCTCATCTAAAGAAGTTTTAATGAAGACTAGTTACATAAACTGTACTAATATCAAAAGTATGATTGTAGGATTTTTATTTTCATAAATCACTGGTGGAATGGCATTTGTTTTCCGAAATCGCCCAAAGTTTCTTTGCTATGCAACTTTGCAAAACCGAAAATGACACGAATGCCATCCCACCGTTGAATCACATTCTGGCTGGTAGGAAGGCATTTCGGGGAGATTAGTCGCCGCAGTAGCGAAGATTCGTCGATTGGTAAGCTAATAGAACTCAAGCCTAACTAAAGAAGTAGCTAGAACTGTTGTACATGATGTTTTGTGCTTGTGTACCAG
>CM044436.1:107634029-107693753 GCA_024363595.1 Xenopus borealis
CCGGCGCCTATTCACACGAAGCGGCGCGATTTGTGGAATCGCTCCAAATTGACTCGCGAGAAACATCACAGTGGACTCTTTAAATGGACTGATTTCAGAATTAGAAGACACTGAGCCACTACCTGCCGCATTCATACTCCATTGATTTGAACCCTATACCAGCTTGTTAAAACTGCTAAATAAAAAGCTAAATAACCACAAATAATAAACCAAAAACAACTGCAAATTGTCTCAGAATATCAATCTCTACATCATATAAGTTTATTTAAAGGCGAACAACCTGTTTGAATTTTTTTCATCCCAAATCTGACCTTTCAAGTTAATTATTCTCCAAATCTGACCATTTTTTTTTTGTCTGAATGCTTGGTTAGTGATGTATTATTTCAGACAAAGAGGCCAGCCCTCCCTGAAACCCCAGTACAAAGGACATGATATGCCCAGCTCCCTCGCCCTCTTTCACTTGCCTAGCCTGATTTGTTGCCAAAATCCAATAACACAACTATCAGTGCCAGGGCCTGGGTGCAGGCAGAGGAGTCAGGCAACCCCCTCTTGGATAAGTCACCAGAATTGGTGGGTCCTGGGCAAATGTCCCTTTTGTCCTTTTATTAATGTATCCCTGGTCCTGGCCGGATAATGAGCTATAGTCACTCTCTCAGCTTGAAAGCAGGTTTAGATGTGTGACTGAATTCTAATTTATTTATTGTAATTCAACAACAGCGCAAAAACACAACATCTGTTAATGTTTTTTGCAGCAATAAAAAGTTGATCCTATGGGGCAGGCCGTCGAAGAACTGTCTGGGCCACATTTCTGCACCATATACATAGTCAAGCAGTTGCCACTGATATGATAACATTTTCAAAATAACGAAAGTCAATAATTCCCTTCGCCCACAGTTTTATCATGAAATCACTATGCTGCAGGTTTATCATGGAAGGTTTTGTTTTCTTTTACAGTCACCTGACACCAGTTTATAGCTCTACTCTAAGGTCAGATACTCATATTGCAGTTCATATTGCCAAATAATGTTCTTATCCACCAATGTAAATAGGCAGGCATTGCATTCCAATGCCATATGAAATGTTCTTTTCCTGCAGCTGTCTCACTGCATCTTGTACAGCTTACTGGTACTATTATGTGCCATACTACATTTACAGGCTTTCAAGCTACTTCTATGCAAAACAAATATTGGTAGAAAGAAAATTAGTAACTGAATTGTATCATTTTAAAGATATTTTACAGAAAACGTTCTACATGCCTTCCACAGCCAACCTCTCATTAATAGAGTGCTGTTGGCAGCAATGTATTCTTTCTGTATCACAAAGATCTGGACATGTCTGTATTAAAAATGATGAATTTCTTTTGTATTTATTTCACTAAATAGTGCACAACAGTGCAGGTGCTTTAATTTTTACATCTGCATCCCATATAGGATGGTTAACTGTCTTTCATTTTGCATTTGATGCCTTTTTGGTTTTTCCAGAAGCATTAGTAATATATTAAAATGAAAAGATGATTCTCTACTATAAAGAGATATATCAAAATCCTTTAAATAGGTTGCAAGTTGAGGTCTGACACTTGTCAGACAATTGTGAGGATAAAGAAAAATGGAGAGAATAGAACCCCACTTGTAACCAAATATTTCAGTCAAGTATGGGTTAGAAGAACCTTATTTAGAAAAATATGTTAGTTCTACTTCTAAAGTACAGTGCAATAAATAATTAAATCAAAACTCATAAGTTCATCAATTGGATTAAAGTTAATTTCTGATAATTCTAAATCAACAAGAATAATTAATAAGTAGAAAAAGTCAAATTAATTGAAAGGTGAAAAATTTATTAAAATCTGATCTGTGAAGCACGTAAAGTGCAATGCTACTAATATACTTGATGTCGGTGAATTAAAAAGGACTCACTAATAAATAAGTTATATGACCAACATTAGAGGTGAGTTAAAAAAAAACCTTAATGCTAAAATCCATAAGAGAATTAGAAAATTGGAAAAATTAAGAATGGTGGAGCTGTCCCAAAGAGAGCTAGCTACCTGTATATTGTTCTAACACTGGGACACCACAAAGTAAAGGCAGGACAGGGTAAGCGGCACTGTGGCCTTGTAAATGACCTTGCCCTACTTTCTTAGAGAGGACTATAATGAGGATTTGTGGCTTTTAAGGGCAATTATAGTCCTCTCTAAGAAAGTAGGGCAAGGTCATTTACAAGGCCACAGTGCCGCTTAGCCTGTCCTGCCTTTGTGGTGTCCCAGTGTTAGAACAATATACAGGTAGCTAGCTCTCTTTGGGACTGTTCCACCAATTTTCTAATTCTCTTATGGATTTTAGCATTAAGGTTTTTTTTAATCTCACCTCTAATGTTGGTCAAATGGTTAATTCACCAACATCAAGTATATTAGTAGCATTGCACTTTACGTGGTTCACAGATCAGATTTTAATCAATTTTTCACCTTTCAATTAATTGGACTTTTTCTACTTATTAATTATTCTTATTGATTTAGAATTATCAGAAATTAACTTTCCAATTGATGAACTTATAAGTTTTGATTTAATTATGTATTGCACTGCAATTTAGAAGTAGAACTAACATTTTTCTAAATAAGGTTCTTGTAACCCAGTGATCCCCAACAAGTAGTTTGCCAGCAACATGTTGCTCTCCAACCCCTTAGATGTTGCTCCCAGTGGCCTCAAAGCAGGTGCTTATTTTTGAATTACTGGCTTAGAGGCAAGTTTTGGTTGTATAAAAAACAGATGTCCTGCCAAACATTCTCTCCTGTAGGCTGCCAGTCCATATAGGGGTTACCAAACAGCCAATCAGAGCTCTTATTTGACATCCACATGGACTTTTTCAGGCTTGTGTTGCTCTCCAAATCTTTTTTAAATTTAAATGTGGCTCACGAGCAAAAAAGGTTGGGGACCCCTGTTCTAACCCATACTGTTCTTAAATATTGTAATATTGAATCCCCAATAATACATACACAATGCAAATACAAATGTACTTTCATATTAGGAGATGTGCATTTGGGGATGCAGTTCCAGGCTACATTAGTCACCTCCTTCATTTTGCTGGTTGCGGTCAGCTACTACACAAAGATTTACCATCCATGTCATAATGGCATGTCTTAAATTAAACCCCAGATGACAACCAACAAATATAGTCATATTAAAACATTTGGGAACCCATCTTAATTTTTTGGAGTTTTGTTCATCATTGGCTGAGCTTTCAAATTAGCAACTTCCTTTTAATATATATAATGCCTTATGGAAACAGTAGTATTTCAGCAGTGACATGAAGTTTATTGGATTAACAGAAAATATGCAATATGTATTATACCAAAATTAGACAGGTTCATACATTTGGGCAGCCCAACAGAGATATTACATCAATACTTAGCTGAGCCTCCTTTTTCTAATGTAACAACCTCTAGAAGCCTCCTATAGCCTTTGATGAGTGTATTTTTTACCATTCGTCCATACAAAATCTCTCCAGTTCAGTTCAATTTGATGGCTGCCTAGTGTTGACAGCCTGCTTCAAATCAGATTTTTGATGATTTTCAAGTTGGGGGTCTGTGATTTCCATTCCAGAATATTGTACTTCTCCCTCTGCATAAATGCCTTTGTAGATTTTGAAGTGTGTTTAGGTTCATTGTCTTGTTGGAATATCCAAGCCCTGCATAACTTCAACTTTTTGACCGATACTTGAACATTATCCTGAAGAATGTATTGATATTGGGTTGAATTCATCTGACCTTCGACTTTAACAAGGGCCCCAGTCCCTGAACTAGCCACACAGCCCCACAGCATGTTGGAACCTCCACCAAATTTGACAGTGGGTAGCAGTTGTTTTTCTTGGAATGTGGGGTTTATCTTCTGCCATGCAACCCACTTTTTTTTTACGACCAAATAACGAAATTTTTGTCAGTTCAAAGCACTGTGATCCAAAATGGCTGTGGCTTGTCTAAATGAGCTTTTGCATACCACAAGCGACACTGTTTGTGTTATGAGTGCAGAAAGAGTTTATTTCTCATGACCCTGCCATACAGAAATTCTTTGTGCAAATTGTTCTGAATTGTAGAATGATGTACAGCTACACCATCTGCAGCAAGATGTTTTTGTAGGTCTTTAGGTTGTCTGTAACCATTTTCACAATCCTCCGCATATGCCGCTCCTGTATTTTTCTTGGCCTGCCAGACCTGAGTTTTACAGCAACTGTGCCTGTGACCTTCCACTTCTGATTACATTCCTTACAGTTGAAACTGCCAGTTTAAACCTCTGAGATAGCTTTTTGTAGCCTTCCCCTAAACCATGATACTGAACAATCTTAGTTTTCAGATCTTTTGAGAGTTGCTTTGAGGATCCCATGCTGTCACTCCTCAGAGGAGAGTCAAACAGAAGCACAACGTACAATTGGTCACCTTAAATTGCTTTTCTCATGATTGGGCTAATCCAACCAATTTGGTGTTGGCAGTTATCAGCACTGAGCAGTTACATGCATTCAAATTAGCAAAATTGCAAGTGTACCCACAATTTTGCACAGCCAGTTTTTGTCATTTGATTTAATTTCATACAACTGAATACTGCTTCACTAAAAAAATCTTTGTTTAGAAAACACCCCAGTACTCAGAAATGAAAGTGGAGTAAATTATTATGCAGGCTGAGAGGGGTTCCCAAACTTTTTCATGACTGTAATGTTGGTCAGATTCACTGAATTTCAGGTTCGGGACACATCTACTTCAATGTTACTATGCAGAGGGGTACTAAACCTCTTTTACTATGACCAGAGGTAAACAAGTTAGGGACCACCGTATGGGGTTTACCTTGACATGGTATGGTGGCTTATCAACTTTATGATCATAACTTTGTAACTAAATACCCTGGTTTTTGTAAACATATGCACTTGCATTTAAACTGAATTACTCAGACAGGGGATGAGGGAATGTGCACTGATTAAATGGCCAAGTCAGTAGCACTTCCATTATACTAATATACTTTACTTAGCCCTAGGAGTGCATCCACAATATAAATAAAGGCAATTATAAAAGTAAAATCGTCTGCTTAGATTGCAACAGTATAGAGTGTTTTCAGATCTTTTAGATCGTTTTTATATCTCTAGCACCATGGGAAAATGTGGGACCTCTGAATAAAATGATTATATGAAATATTTCTTCTTGGAATAACAACTGTCTTTATAAACAGTCTTATACTGTTTTAAGCCTAACAGCTTAAAGAGAACATCCCCAATAACCTAAAAGAGGTTCTACACAGCCATCCATTTCCCCTAGGTATCACTACCCCAATACATGTGACTTTTCCTAGGATAAAGCGTGACTTACGCTTATGTGGCAAGCCACCAAATATCTGAATAGATTACATAGTTCAATCGTTTCATAGCTGCCAAGGTTGAAAAAGTCAAGTCTTTCACAGGGCAAGCTCTCAGATAATGTACCAGTGTTAGTCCAGGGAAAGGCAAACATTAAATCAGCTTGAAGAAATTCCTTCCAGTTCCTCATTCCTTGGAACTTGCAGAAATTCCCGCAGAGAACATCAACACATCATATTCAGCTGTAGATAACAGACTGTAGATAATAAACCGGGCAGCTGTAGTAAATGCTATTAACGCTCACTTTGTGGATGCGGAACAGCATTCATTATAGAAGTGGTTTCAGTTACATTAATGCTTAATTTGTGTTATTGGAGCCAATAAAGCAAATTATCCAACATTTACATGTAGCTTTTTAGCTGTAAGCAGCAACATCAACTCCACGTTGATACTGGAAATCTATAACTGTGCATTTCTCATAATTGTAGTTTCATTTGCATGGAATCCAGCTTAGATGTGGCCACTTAAAAACTGCTGGGACACACGCTTCACCAATAGAAATTTAAATGCAATTAAAAAAATGGCTTGAGGTGAAAGGTGGCAAGAGCCTTATTAAACGTCTTTTATTATTCTTGGTTGCAGATGACATGTTACCTCTACAACTCTAATACCAACTTGGGTAGAAAGGACAGCCAAGCTCATGCGCATGAGGGAGGACTAGTGTTCCAAACTGATTTTCTATGAAGGACAGTCAGGGTCGGACTGGGCCAGCGGGACTCGGGGGGAAAAACCCATTGGACCCCTGGCTCTAGTGGGCCCCACCAACCCAGATCTGGAACCTGGATTGCCTCAGGGCATCCTCCGGACCCTGAGGGCTTTTGCATCATGGCCCCCCTTCAGACCCTGATGGCTTCTGCATCAGGGCCCCCTCCAGACCCTGATGGCTTCTGCATCAGAGCCCCCCTCTGGACCCTGAGGGCTACTGCCTTGGGGCCACCTGTCCAGCCACTGCGCCGCTGCATGTGTGCACACTCACGCATGCGTGCCAGTGCATGCAGTTTTTTGTTGAGACGAAACAGTGCATGCGCTGATGTGCATGCACAAGTGTGCACACACACGCACAGTGTGCCCCCACCCCCGGCCCGACTCTGTGTACTATCAGTCCAGGAACTTAAAGGGATTCTGTTATGATTGGGGGTAGCTGGGAAACTTACAATATGTCTAGCCCTATGTCAGAGTTCAAAATTAAATATTTTAAAAAATGGATTTCAGTGCAAATATCTTTTTTGCCCATGAGAGTGTCCCTTTAACAAGGCAAAGTGCTAAAGTAGTTGCTGTATGAATTGCTGCATTCATTGAAGACTTTTTATCTTTTCTGTACGAATTAAAAGATGATAAGGGTTTAACTGGATAACTATAGTGATGTGCACGCCGGCCCGATACCCGCAGGACCCTGCGGGTTTACACACTCTTCTTCGCCACCACATCACTATTAACTATCTATCTTGGAAAAACATTCATTTTCTCTATATTTCCAGGAAATCCTCACTCGCTCACTCGCTCTACCATGTTACAAGCTATAGGAGCATCCGGAGGCTCTCATGCTGCCATTTGACAGGCTGTTATAGGAGTCCATGAGACAACACAAATACATGAAACAATGGGGTAAATTTATCAGAGTGAAGTTCCGCCACTAGAGTGAAATTCCGCCACTCTCCATTCATTTCTATGGGATTTTGCAAGGCGTATTTATCAATGGGTGAAGTGAAAGTTCACCCTTTGATGAATACGCCATTAAAAATCCCATAGAAATGAATGGAGAGCAGTGGAATTTCACTCTAGTGGTGGAACTTCACTCTTAACTTCATTGTTTGATAAATATACTCCAATGTTTGATAGTCAGCCTAGACTTTCATGCCACATTGAATTAGATGGATCCAGTGCATAAATATTTGTTCTTATGACACTGAAAGCACTTTTTTAGATTCTGTATCCTTCCCTGGGTATAGCTTTCAAATATGCATTTAAAGGGATCCTGTCATGGGAATTTTTTTTTTTAATGCGCCAGTTAATAGTGCTGCTCCAGAAGAATTCTGCATTGAAATCCATTTCTCAAAAGCGCAAACAGATTTGTTTATATTTCATTTTGAAATCTGACATGGGGCTAGACATTTTGTCAATTTCCCAGCTTCCCCTGGTCATGTGACTTGTGCTCTGATAAACTTCAATCATTCTTTACTGCTGTACTGCAAGTTGGAGTGATATCACACCCTCCCCCCCCCCCCAGCAGCCTAACAACAGAACAATGGGAAGATAACCAGATAACAGCTCCCTAGCACAAGATAACAGCTGCCTGGTAGATCTAAGAACAGCACTCAATAGTAAAACCCATGTCCCACTGCATTCTATTCAGTTACATTGAGAAGGAAAAACAACAGCCTGCCAGAAAGCAGTTCCCTCCTAAAGTGCTGGCACAAGTCACATGACCAGGGGCAGCTGGGAAATTGACAAAATGTCTAGCCCCATGTCAGATTTCAAAACTGAATATAAAAAAATCTGTTTGCTCTTTTGAGAAATGGATTTCAGTGCAGAAGTTTACTGGAGCAGCACTATTAACTGATAACCTAAACGTATTCTTACAAAAGTGAATTATTGTTACCTGGTTCAAACTGTTTTCTTGATTTAATACTTTGTGTTACAAATGTTAACATTATACAAACTATTGTGCTTTGCAGGAATAGAGGTTTACCAAGTAGAGAAGAGTCCAAATCATCGTCCATACAGGAAAAATATTTTCCACCAAGATTTTTACAAGTCCCAGAAGATTTAACTGTTGAAGAAGGACATTTCTGTCGAATAGACTTCAAAGTGAGAATGATGTTTAAGCTTATGTGTGCATACTGAAAATGGTAGATATAATTATTTTATTCAAATGCATGAAGATTTAATATCAAGTGCAATTTGCAGACAATATTTGGCATGGTTTACAGGGTTGATTCAACACTTTCTCAGATTTCCAGTGTAATTGCAGGTGCCTTTTAAAGGAGAACTAAACCCTAAATATGAATAGGACTAAACCCAGCAAATTTTATATAATGAACTTATTGCACTGGCAATAGTTTCAGCTTGTCAATAGCAGCAATGATCCAGGAGTTCAAACTTGTCACAGGGGGTCACCATCTTGGAAAGTGTCTGTGACACTCACATGCTCAGTGGGCTCTGAGCAGCTGTTGAGAAGTTAAGCTTAGGGGTCGTCACTAATTATCCAGTAGAAAATGAGGTTGGTCTGTAATATAAGCTGATGCTACAGGGCTGATTATTAAATGTTGATGCTAATTGCACTGGTTTCTGTGCTGCCATGTAGTAATTATCTGTATTAATGACTAATCAGCCTTATATTGTGATTATATTTCTATTCTATGTGTAGTGTATATTGTGAGTGGGTCCCTAAGCTCAGTAAGTGACAGCAGCACAGAGCAAATTAATCAGTGAATCAGAATCAGAAAAGAAGATGGGGAGCTACTGGGGCATCTACTGGGGAGACACAGATCTTTACTGCTAAAGGGCTGTGGTTGCCTTGGGCTGGTACACAAGCACAAAACATCATGTACAACATTTATACACACTTCTTTAGTCAAACTTTAGTTCTCCTTTAATAGAGGTGCTCAATGGACTGCTGCCCCCACACCCCCACACTTACCTCTTTTTTTTATTTCAGTAGGTCGAGAGGGGCCACATCATTTGTGTTTTCTATGCAGTTAAGAGACATTTAGTTCTTAAAGCTACAAGAGGCTGCTTTTTGCTGTCCCTGGTAACCTGTTATATACAGCCGCCTGAGGCAGGTTTTCAGTTTAAGTAGTACCTGTATCTCATGACTTTTCATTATTTATATCAGCATATTAAAAATCATACAAATCCCATACATTTTGGCCTAGGGAGAGAGAACCTAAAAAGGTTTCTTACCTCATGGAAGTAGGGGCTGTGCCACTTATTAGCATTGGTACAGGGTCACTGCCATTGCACCAATGCATGCATTCAGTGTCTTTAATGCCATTTATTTCCATTTAGTTTGGTGCAAGTCAGGTGTATCTATGTGTAAGGTCCAGGTTGAGGCTGGAAGTTTGGAAAAGATCTCTACATGTCCATGCATGCAATTCATCAGAACAGGCTTAAATGCAGATGGGCGTATGTTTGCTAGGAGCATGTATGGGTACAGGTATCTTTGTAGGGTCAATACACGGTCAACTTTAAGTACATTCTGAAATGTAAGCATCTATTTTTTTTCCTGGCTGACGCCATGTCAAAACATATGGGTTTCACTCCCCTTTGGAATGTGTGTATATCTTTATTTAGATTGCACTTCTTGTGTGTGCAGCCCTGAACATTTGGAGTAAGCCTTGAATCGGTAGGCCACTTTGATCTCTTAGAAGGGACTAACAAAAATTGCAATAAATAAAATATGTATCCAGTTACAACTATTAGTGCCACATATTAAAAGACAGAGGAGGAAGGAAGTACCTGTCCCAAAGAATTCTCAGCTGAAGTTTGCAGTGCTGTATCCGCTTACAACCATTAAAACAAGTCTCATATTTAAACATAGTGCACATTCCAGAGAACAGCTGTATACCACTTCAAGACACTGTCACAAACACTGTTGACATACAAAGCAAGCAGATATGGGAATTGGTAATGCTTAATGCATCTATGAATCGAGGTGGCTGCTGGCCCTTCCAGTATACAGAGGAGAAGGGTGGGAAATACTAAGGAAGAAGAAGTCACCAATGCACAATGCATGAATCATTTCTGAGAAAATTACAAATTATTTGTGAGAATTTTTTCTCTGCTGCTAGCTATTTAGCTATACAATATTCATTGTACATTGAATACAATTTTCAAATTAAAAATCTGAATTTTTTTAATTCAAATTTTCAGTTTATTTTAGTGTAATTCATCTAAGGAATAGTCAGAATTAAAAAAAAATTTTCATTTATGTACTGTCGCTTTAAGAATTTGAATTTGACTACTAACTATTTAAAACCTGTTCAATTGGTGTTTAGCCTATAGGGGCCCTCCTACAATCAATTTGGAGTAGCTTAGTGGACTTTTGGGGGCAGATTTTTTTAAGGGTCGAATTTTGAGGTTATGGGAGTTATTTTAAACTCTAAATTCAAATAAAAAATGACCAACCGAAAATTATTATTAAAAAAATCTAATTTCTTTACTTCAGGTGAATAAGCTGTATCCAAGAATTCAAATCGAATTCGGATCATATTCGAGCAAATTCGATTTGAAATTTGAAAAAAACACAGATTTTTCAAAGTCCACCAAATGACTCCATATTGAATATAGGAAGTCCCCCATAGGCTAAAACAGCAATTCAACAGGTTTTAGATTGAGAATAGTCGAAGTAGAAAAAGTTTTATTTTTTTGTGTGAAAAAAGCTAGAATAAAATTTGATCAAATTTGTTTTGTGTTTGTAGGTTGATCCTATTCACCCAAATTTAAAAAAAAATTTAATTTTTAAATAAATTTCAATTGGCTGTTTTTTTCCCCTCGAATTTCGAGTTTATGGGAGTTTATAAAACTCCCATAAACCCGAAATTCAAACCCTTGTTAAATCTGCCCCTGAGTGTTTCTTTTTTTTTATTATTTCTTATTATTAACATTATATTAATTATTTTTCAGGTGACTGGCGTGCCTGTTCCAGATGTTTCATGGTATTTAAATGGCAAAGTTATTCAGGCTGATGATTTCCACAAAATCTTAGTGTCTGAGAAAGGTGTTCATTCATTCATATTTGAAGTAGTTAAATCTTGTGATTCAGGACTGTACGAATGCGTGGCATCTAACCGCGCTGGAAAATCAACGTTTACTTTGCAACTTACTGTGCTTGGTAAGTGATTTTTTATGTGCAAAATACTGACTTGATGAGTTCTGATTCTCCAAATTGGTAGTGACTACCACAGAACAGCATATTGAGTTCACCGAGATGCCCTCAAACATCTAAAATAATCCATTGGTGCCACAACCGATGAAAGAGAGTCTAAGAAACCACCATAAATGGCCTGGAAAAACTGAACAAAGCTCTTTACATGCTTACAGGGATACTGTCATGGGGAAACATGTTTTTTTTTTTTTTTTTTTATAACACATCAGTTAATAGTGCTGACGTCTGCACTCAAATCCAATTCTCAAAAGAGCAAACAGATTTTTTTGTATTCAGTTTTGAAATTTGACATATTGTCAGTTCCCAGCTGTTCCCAGTCATGTGTCTTGTGCCTGCACTTTAGGATGGAGCTACTTTCTGGCAGGCTGTTATTTCTCCTACTTAGGTTAGTGACACACTGGCAGATTCGGGGAGATTTAGTCGTCTGGCGACTAATCGCCTGTTCTTCTGGGCGACAATCTCCCCGAACTGCCTTCACGCGCCTTCCCTTCCTGTATAATGAAGAGTCGCATGCGCTAAGTACAAGCGGTGCTTCATTTTCTGAAGTCGCCCGAAGTTGCCTCACGAGGAAACTTCGGGCGACTTAGGAAAATGAAGCACTCTTCCAGTTCTAAAAGGGACATCTACCGATGACTTCTACATGACTTCAACTGGTTTGAGATGGAGTATATTTGGCCATTTGGATGGGTGAATTTATTCGCCAGGGACAAATTCCCGTGATTCGGCCCTGGCGAATAGATTCGCGAAACGCCAGGGAAATTTCGTCTGGCGAAAATTCACCGGAAAAACGAGTTGCGCGCCGAAAACGACGCTACGCGCATCGAAAACGATGCAACGCTTCAAAGTTGACATGACGCGCGTCAAAAGCGTGGCGCGACTCGTTTCGAGAATTTTTCGCCAATTCGCAAATTTCTATGGAAATTCGCTAATTTTTCGGCAAAGCGAAACTGGTGAGATTTGCCCATCACTAATAATAAATCTCACAAAAATTCAAATTGTTTATTTTCCACAAAAAATCAGTTATTTCCCCTTACAAATCCCGACCAGAAAAATTCAGGTTTTCGTAAATAACCTTCATTATGTGACATAGTAATAACTGCTATTCACTTTCCTATGCACATTGTATATATATTTTATAGACACTGTTTCCTTGGACCGGTTCGTGTGCACAAAAAAAATGTGATGTGCACAAAGAATTTTTGGTGAAAACACAATATTTTGTATTTGTTCTGACCTGAGCATACATTTTTTAAAAATAAACGCATGCATTTAAAGGGATTCTGTCATGATTTTTATTTCTAAATTACACTGTTTACACTGCAAATAATTCACTCCACCATGTAACATTTCATTCCTGAACTAGAAATCTCAGGTCATTTTGCCTTGTCGTGTGCTTTCAGAAAGAGCCAGCACTTTAGGATGGAACTACTTTCTCCTACTCAATGTAACTGAATGTGTCTCAGTGGGACATGGGTTTTTACTATTGAGTGCTGTTCTTAGATCTACCAGGCAGCTGTTTTCTTGTGTTAGGGAGCTGTTAACTAGCAACCCTCCCATTGTTCTGTTGTTAGGCTGCTGGGGGGGGGGGGGGGGAGGGAGGGGGATGACATCACTCCAACTTGCAATACAGCAGTTACGAGTGACTGAAGTTTATCAGAACACAAGTCACATAACTGGAGGCAGCTGGGAAACTGACAATATGTCTAGCCTAGGGTTGCCACTTTTTCTTAAAAAAAATACCGGCCTTCCTATATACTTAGCTTTTTTTCCTATTAATAACATTGGGATCAGCCATAAAAATACCGGCCAGGCCGGTAAAAAAAACAGATTTCAAAATTAAATATTAAAAAATCTGTTTGTTCTTTTTTTTGCTCACATAGCCAAACAGGAACATTGCTTGGAGAGTAATGTTAATACCAGGCTATTCAGTGTTTGGCATTATCATTAATATTTTGTAAGAAACCTTACTGTTAAAATACAGAAGCTTTAGAAATGAACTGTAGAGACTGTAATATTTCTTATATATTTTTTTTATATGTAAAATGATTCTTACAAAATAATATAACTATTTCAGCACAGGAACGCAAAAGGGCTCCATGCTTTATTCAGAAGCCAGCAGCAATAAAAGCAATTGAAGGAGAGGACATCAAAATAGAATGTCTTGTCTCCGCCATTCCACAACCACAGATATTGCTGAAAAAAAATAACGAGATGCTACGTTATAATACTGACCGGATAAGGTAAATACATTACAAGAATTACACTGTATCTACATTTTTGGTTCTATACACTATTTTCCTAGTACAGGTATTATATAATTCAGAATTAAAGCAATATATATTTTACTGCTTAAAGGAGTTGTTCACCTTTGAGATAACTTTTATTATGATGTAGAGAGGGATATTCTGAGACAATTTGCAATTGGTTTTCATTTTTTATTATTTGTGGTTTTTGAGTTATTTAGCTTTTTATTCAGCAGCTCTTCAATTTGCATTTTAATCAATCTGGTAACTAGGGCCCAAATTACCCTAGCAATAATGCACTGATTTGAATAAGAGACTGGAATATGAATAGGAGAGAGTCTGAATAGAAGGGTCAGCATTAAAAAGTAGCAATAACACTACATTTGTAGCCTTAGAGAGCATTTGTTTTTTAGAAGGGGACGGCGACGCCCATTTGAAAGCTGCAAACAACCAGAAGAAAAAGACACATAACTATAAAACTATAAATAATAAATAATGAAAACCAATTGAAAAGTTGCTTAGGATTGGCCATTCTATAACATAATAAAAATTACCTTAAAGGTGAACCACCCCTTTAAAGGGGTTGTTCACCTTTGAGTTAACTTTTAGTATAATGTAGAGAGTGATATTCTGAGACAATTTGCAATTGGTTTTCATTTTTTATTGTTTGTGGTTTTATAGTTATTTAGCTTTTTATTCAGCAGCTCTCTAGTTTGCAGTGTCAGCAATTTGGTTTCTAGGGTATAAATTCCCCTAGCAACCCTGCATTGATTTGAATAAGAGACTGGAATATGAATAGGAGAGGGACTGAATAGAATGATAAGTAATAAAAAGTGGCAATAACAATACATTTGTAGCCTTACAGAGCATTTGTTTTAGATGCAAAGAAACAGAAGAAAATTGCAAATCATTAAAAAACTATGAAAAATAAATCATGAAGACCAATTGAAAAGTTTCTTAGAATTGGCCCTTCTACAATATACTAAAAGTTAACTTGAAGGTGAACCACCCCTTTAAGCTTGACAGCATGTGAGTGTCACTTTCCAAGATGGTGACCCCCTGTGACAAGTTTGAAGTCCTGGATCATTGCTGCTATTGACAAGCTGAAACTTTAGGCTGGTGCAATGAATTCACTATATTAAATATATCATTTGTAGCCATATACAGTACATTTTAAGCTTTTAATTCTCCTTTAAGCAGTTCCCTTGGAAATGAAATTCAGATTCCAAAAGTAAAATCTACTTACATCAATCTAAAGTCAATGCTCCCTGGAAAAGCTGTTTCAAAATGACATACATGCAACAAGACACACATTGAATGACATCAGCAAAGTTATTAAACTTAAAATGTATTTATTTGATTACTTCTGTATATCAATAGCAATTCCTGCCAATACTTTTTTTCCAGGTTATATCAGGATGATAGTGGGAGAGTTTCCCTTGTGATTTACAATGTTAAAAAAACAGATGATGGATGGTACACCATATCAGCAGTGAATGAAGCTGGAGTTGAAACTTGCCATACACGTCTTGATGTTGCAAGTAAGAAATGTTAAACTGACTAACTTTTAAACTACTGAAAATCTGTTTGTGGTTTGCTGATGCTCTGATAATGTACCTATTGTATTAGTTCTTAACTTTTTTTTTGTTCTTAATCCAAACCATTCAATATCCCCTTCTTTTATTAAAGGTTCCTACTTTGGTTCTTTTTCCATAATTTGTATATATTAAAGGGGTTGTTCACCTTCTAAACACTTTTTCAGTTCAGTTGTTTTCAGATTGTTCCCCAGAAATCCAGACTTTTTTTCAATTACTTTCAATTATTTGTTTTTTACTGTTTTCCTAAAATCTAAGTATAAAGTTGAATGTCGGTGTCTCTGGTGTTTGAGTCTGGCCGCTCAGAAATTCAGGCGCAGACTCTAAACTGTTACAATTTTGCAACATTTAGTTGATCCATTTCTCAGCAGCATCTCTGGAGTATTAGCAACTATTGTATCAATTCTAACAGCTGCCTGTAATGAAACCCAGAGATTCTGCTCAGCAGGGACAAAGATAAGAAATGTGTCAACTAAATGTTTATTTTAGATCAGTTTACAGTGTCGGCCAACTTCCCCACCAGAGCTGTTTTAGGGTAAGGCCAGACGGGAAGATTCGGGGAGATTTGTCACCTGGCGACTAATCGCCTCTTCTTTGGGGCGACTAATCTCCCTGAACCACTTCCCCCTGCCTTCCAGCTGCTTAATGAATATTCGCCTGCTCCTATTCACACAGGGTGCTGCGATTTCCGAAGTCGCTCGAAGTTACCTCCTTAGGCAACTTCAAGCAATTTCGGGAATGCGCAGCGCCTCGTGTGAATAGACGCAGGCGATTATTCATTAAGCAGCTGGAAGGCAGGGGGAAGTGGTTCAGGGAGATTAGTCGCCAGGCGATTAGTCGAGAGATTACACTCAGCAGGGACAAAGATAAGAAATGTATCCATTAAATGTATCAATTAAGCACCGTTTGGGGTAGTCGGGTGACACTTCAGTGTTAGAAAAATGGTTACAAATAGAAAATATAAAGTAATTGGAAAAAGTTGTTATTTCTGGTGATCTATCTGATACCAACTAGTTGTTTGAAAGTGAACAACCCCTTTAAGTGAAAAGGGGCAACTATTCCCCCTCGGCTTATTGATGCTATCACAAGCAACATTTTCAAAGACAAATTTTAATGTCCACACCAATCCTGTCATCCACAAATAAAAGGAGTTAAGTGACAACAGAAGCAAAAATTTGCTGAAATAAGCTTTAATAATAAAAGGAGCAGGAAAGGCATAATACCTGTGGTGGGAGACAAAATGATTAGCAGTTTTTCACTGAAAATTATACTGGCCCAGGGTACTACTTAAGGAACACCGCAATCTTTTTCCTGTTCTTTGATGTTCTTTGAGGCCCAGGTGAGGTGTACATGGACAGTGGAGTCAACCAGGGGGTTGGGCCAGGGCCCGCACCCCCGCACCCCCGCAGGGCCCCACCCGGCAGATTGCGCCTGCTGCAGCCGGCTAGAGTCGACTGCGGCGCCATAGAAAATACGCATGGACAGGGCTGCACGGCCCACCCCCACCTATTTCCGTTACTGGAGTCAACAGATTTTTTGCTTTTAAATGGATTGTCATATTTTTATAGTTTAGTTTTTTAATTATTAATCTTTTTATTTAGCAGTCTCATTTGTTCTCCAGTTTGTAATCTCAGCAATTTGGTTGCTAGAGTCTAAATTAGGGATGTACCGAATCCAGGATTTGGCCTTTTTCTGCAGGATTCAGATTCAGACGAATCCTTGTGCATGGCCGAATGAAATCTTAATTTGCATATGTAAAGAAGGTGTGGGAAGGGAAATCACCTGAATTTTGTCACAAAACAGGAAAAAATATTTTTCCCACCTTTTCCTTTCCAGCCCCTAAAAAGTGGATTTGGTGCATTAAATTAACCGAGCAACCATAAAATAATTTGAATAAGAGACTGGAATATAAATCGGAGAGGGACTGAATGGAAAGAGCAGTAATAAAAAGTGGCAATAACAATACGTTACAGAGCATTTGTTTTTTAGATGGGGATCAGTGAAGACCAATGAAAAGTTGCTTAGAACGTGTCATTCTATAACATACCAAAAGTAAACATAAATGTGAAGCACCCCTTTAAATAATACATGAAGTTGTAGAAAGACAGCCTTTTTGAGGGTCCGTACACACGGGCGTTTTGGACCTGCGCTCCCCTGCGTTGCGTTTGGCTGCGTTCAGCCGCAGGGGAGCGCAGGTCTAGACGCACCTCATTCATTTCAATGAGGTTGTACCCACGAGAAACGTGTAAGCGCCGAACGCAGGTTCAGACGCAACATGCTGCATTTTTCCTGCGTTCGGCGCCTACATGCGTTCCTGTGAGTACAGCCCCATTGAAAATAATTGAGTGCGTCTATACCTGCGCTCCCCTGCGGCTGAACGCAGCAAAACGCAACGCAGGGGAGCGCAGGTAAAAACGCCTGTGTGTACGGGCCCTTAGAATGCAAAAATGTTCACTCTTTTGCATACTCTCATTTGTGCAGACAGAAGGAGTGGGTAACTGAGCTGGTCCTAATTGTGTCTCTGTTATGTTATGTCACTGTTATACAATGTAAACATATTAAATCATGTTTGATTTCAGCTCTTGTCAACAAACAGATGCCAAGTGTTAAACCACTTAAAGTTAAACCAACATTTAGCAAGTACTCAGCACTCAATATGAAAGGGTTGGATGTGCAAGAGACGTATTCACCGGAAACGTACCAGAACTCCCAGCCTACGTACCCTGGACTCCTTGAAAGTGAAGAACTTTAAGTGACAGATATTGTGTAGTGAATATATCCTATCCTTTTAAATATTGCTGTGTTTCATTGCTGTGTAATTTTTTTTTTTCAAAAACAACTGAATAGTATAACAATATATTAAATGGGTTGTTCACCTTCCAAACGCTTTTTTCCAGTTCAGATTTTTTTTTATTTCTTGTTTACACTGCAAATAATTCACCCTACAATATAAAACTTAATTCCTGAACCAGCAAGTGTATTTTTTTTTTTAGTTGTAATTTTGGTGTGTAGGCACCATCTCAGGTCATTTTGCCTGGTCATGTGCTTTCAGAAAGAGCCAGCACTTTAGGATGGAACTGCTTTCTGACTGACTGTGGTTTATCCTACTCAATGTAACTGAGTGAGTGTGTCTCAGTGGGACCTTGATTTTAACTTTGAGTGCTGTTCTTAGATCTACCAGGCAGCTGTAACCTTGTGTTAGGGAGCTGCTATCTGGTTACCTTCCCATTGTTCTTTTGTTAGGCTTTTGTTGGGGAAGGGAGGGGCATGATATCACTCCAACTTGCAGTACAGCAGTAAAGAGTGACTAAAGTTTATCAGAGCACAAGTCACGTGACTTGGGGCAGCTGGGAAATTGACAATATGTCTAGCCCCATGTCAGATTTCAAAACGGAATATAAAAAAATCTGTTTGCTCTTTTGAGAAATGGATTTCAGTGCAGAAGTCTACTGGAGCAGCACTATTAACTGATGCATTTTGAAAAAAAATATATTTTTTGCCATGTCAGTGTCCCTTTAAGTTTAAAGTTTACTGTTCGTGTCTCTAGTGTTTCAGTCTGGCAGCTCAGCAATCTAGGAGTATTTTCTGAATGGTTAGATTTTGGGGGAGATTTATCTAGGGTCGAATTCCGAGTTAATGGGAGTTTCTGAAAACCTCAAACTTTGGGGGGAAAATGACCAATCGAAATTTATTTCAAAATTAGTATTTTTTAATTTCAAGTGAATAGGATCGATCTGTAAACGAATCAGATTGATTTTGATTCGAGTTTTTTCATACCAAAAAAGTATGTTTTTTTTTTCAAAATTCCACCAAATGACTCCACATTTATTGTAGGAGGTACCCCATAGGCTAAAAAACCAATATGGAAGTTTTTTGATGGCGAATGCTCAAATTTGAATTCTTAAATGGACTTTAAGGGAATTAAAATTTTTGTTGAATTTGGACTATTCACTAGTTGAACTTCACTAAAATAAATTTTCAATTCAACCCTTGATAAATCTGCCCTTTGAGTTGATACAATTAGTTGATCCATTTCTCAGCAGCATCTCTGGAATATTAGCAACTATTGTATCAATTCTAACAGCTGCCTGTAATGAAACTCAGAGATTGGGCTCAGCAGGGACAAAGGTAACACATATATCAATTAAATGTATCGATTTAGAACAGTTAAAAAGAGTCGGCGACCCCTTCTAAGAGCTACTTTAGAAGGTAAAAAAATGAAACTTTCCACTTCAACATTAGAAGAACGGTCACAAATAGAAAATAGAAAGTAATTGGAAAAGTCTATTTCTGGTGAACAATCTGAAACCAAGTGAAGTGAAAAAAAGTGTTTGAAGGTGAACAACCCCATTAGCATATGAAGTGTATACGCACATTTTTTTAAGTTATTTATGTGATTGTTATGCCAATGTATTTAACAATTCGAAAAGACTGAATAAAGTTACTTTATGTGTT
The DNA here is from genome assembly GCA_024363595.1 of Xenopus borealis. NCBI lineage: Eukaryota > Metazoa > Chordata > Amphibia > Anura > Pipidae > Xenopus > Xenopus borealis. The sequence continues at coordinate 107,653,598 of CM044436.1, forward strand.
AAACTTTTTTTTTTTTATCTAACGGAAAAAACTATTATAGGCAAATCAATGTGAGTTTTTTTTTTAATTGTATTTTCTTCCTTGATCACATTTTTCTTGATTTTGTTGTGGGGGAAAAAAACTATGCATCAACTTCTGTAAAGGTTTGGCAGGTTTTAGTTGCTGAACTTTATCGTTTGCATTTTGTCTGATAAATCTGAGGTTGGTAAGTAGTAAAAATGCAGTCTTATTCTGTCACAAGGATCACAGGTGGGTTTGGAGGCATCACCTAATTGATCTGGAGGAGCTCAAAATGCATTGTTTGAATTAGGATATATGAAATTGAGGTAAATACAGGGGGTTGCCTTATCTATCTATGAATTATTTCAGTTACAATATCAACTTTAAGGTGTAACTGTAGACTACAGTATATTATAAACAATATATATATATACTGTATGTATACATAAATAATATATACAATCGATATCTGCTTTACTTAAAGGGCACTGTCACCCCCTCAAACCCACACTCTATACTTTGAAGGGATTATGTCATGATTATTATGATGTCGTTTTTATTTCTAAATTACACTGCTTACACTGCAAATAATTCACTCTACAATATAAAATTTAATTCCTGAACCAGCAAGTGTATTATTTTTAAGTTGTCATTTTGGTGTGTAGGCACCATCTCAGGTCATTTTGCCTGGTCATTTGCTTTCTGAAAGAGCCAGCACTTTAGGATGGAACTGCTTTCTGGTAGGCTGTTTCTCCTAATGTAACTGAATGCGTCACAGTGGGACCTGGATTTTACTATTGAGTGCTGTTCTTAGATCAACCAGGCAGCTGTTCTCTTGTGTTAGGGAGCTGCTATCTGGTTACCTTCCCATTGTTCTGTTGCTTCTGGGGAGGAAAAGGAGGGGGATGAGTTCACTCCAACTTGCAGTACAGCAGTAAAGAGTGACTAAAGTTTATCAGAGCACAAGTCACATGACTTGGGGCAGCTGGGAAACTAGCACCATGTCAGATTTCAAAATAAATATAAAAAAAATATATGTTTACTCTTTTCAGAAATGGATTTGAGTGCAGAATTCTGCTGGAGCAGCACTATTAAAAGAAAAGGAAAGTTAAAGTAAAGAAGTAGCTGCTGTCACTTACTGAGCTCAGGGACACACTCACAATATACAGTACACATAGCTGCTTCGCCGTCTATCCTGAGGTGGTGACTTTGGTCTGTAACTATAGAAACCACGAATCACCTTAGCAACTAATGACAACATCGAGAGAATATAATGTCAGCCAGAGCCTGGTGAAGTTCCCAGGGGGGAAGAGGCTGAGAACTTTCTTTTCTATTCTCTTCCTTATAAAACAACTTTCTGATTTTCGTTTTATCCTTTGAAAGTTCTCTATAAATCCAGGGATATTGTTTCTCTGTACAGTTCAGAAGTGACCCAAGCCCTCCTCTTCAACCATTCGTATGGGTTTATATTAGGAATAATGTAATAATATATATTTGGGATTCAGCTGAATCTCTGAATCCGTCTTGAAAGATCCAGCGAATAGTGAACCGAATCCTAATTTCCATAAACAAATTAGTGACAAGAAGGTAAAAAGTGGGGTAAAAATTTTTTTATTTCCTTGTTTTGTGACTAAAAATTACAGGATTTCCTTTCCCGCCCCCCTACTTTGCATATGCAAATTAGGATTTGTTTCGGCAATTTAGGATTTGGTTCGGCAAAGATGGAGAGTAGAAAGAAAGATTGAAGATAAAGTAAAGGCAAGAGAGTAAAAAAATAAATAGGTTTATAACCTGTTATGCATCACTTTGTGTGAAATATTTAAGGAAGTGTACCCCAATGGAGGGCACAGAGTCACAGAATGGGGGCTGTCAATTGCACTTTAAAGTGATATTTAGTACAGAGGCCAATTGCTTCTTTCTATGTAAAGAATTCTGTGAAACAAATACCACTAATACATAAGTTTAATTTTTCAGGTTATTCATGGCTTTTGTATAGTCTAGCTATAGTCATTTAAGCAAATCACTAAGGAGTTCCATGACTATATAAATGTATTCCATTGGTAGTAGGGATGCACCAAAACTACATTTATTATGTACTGGCTCTTTAAAAATTTGACTTTGACCATTCGCCATTAGTGATGGGCGAATCTGGGGTGTTTCGCTGAAACGGTGAAAAATTAGCCTGGGGCGAATTAGCTGTGAATAATTCATGTTGTGTTTGGTAGCCGAGAATGAGGAGAGTATAACAATGCTTTATTAACAGGTTATGCAGCCCTTACATAAAAGCATTAAGTTTTACTTTCACTTTCAAGTTGTACAGAAAGTCCTATGTATGCACAGTGTCACCTGCAGGCCATTTGTATCAACACCACAATTCGCAAAATTCCAGAAGATGAGACTGCGAATCGTGGGAATTTGCAGCGAATTTGCCCCAGGCGACTATTCGTCATCTAATACAAAGAAAATCCTGTGGCAGATGGGGGAAGGGTATTATATTGGACTGCAAAACCAATATATTAAAAATACAATTTATTGTATAATCACTAAGACACTGGCCGTCCAGAAATCACAGTGAATAAATAATTATAAAATCAGTGATAAATACAATCCAGGTGGGCAATCACTTTTCCAGTGGAGAAAATTCAAATGACCGTTCCATGGTGTTGGTTAGTGATGGTGCAAATTCGCAGTGAATTGCTGTGTTTCACCGCTGGAATACATTTGCAAATCACCCGCGAAAATTCGCAGGTAAAAATTCGCTGCTTGAAAAAAAAAATCAGATGCCGGCATTTCCACCAACTAATTTTCGATGGCGTGTTTCCACCAACAAATTTTTGCTGGCATCTAAAAATCGACGCTGGCATCAAAAACAAGACACCGGCGCTGTTTTGCGAATTTCACTGGAAATTTGCAGATTTTTCTGCGAAACTGGACAAAGTCGCCCATCACTAGTGTTGGTGTGTGCTTAAAATTTAAAAAAATTAAGATGGTTGTGAGTTGTTGTACAACAAGACAGAAAAGTTATTTCCCAGAGGTTGGAGCTGGGATTTTCAAGCAGTGGAGTGTGCTGAGTATTTAGTTAGATATAACTTTGATGGGGGACTTTTAGTGAAAACTATTAGGAGTGCAGCACTTTTCTATGATCTTTATAGGAATGTGTCGGTATTGCTTTAAGGAGAAACTTAAATGAGAAAAAATTGAAAACAAGTCTAGAGATCATTTTAATTTAGACAAAATACGATATGCAAAATAAACAAAACAGTAAAGAGCAAATGCTTTTTTCATATACCTCTCAGGGTGCGTCTGAGCTATAAGAATGTGTCAAGCAGCTGGACTCACAAAACAGCAGCTCAAAGTGCTAACAGGAATAAGAAGTGAAGACGAGGTTTCTCAAGTGAGCAGAATGGCCACATCCTCAGTCACACCAAGGACTCACACAATTAAATCTGATTTTAAGAAAGGTTTACGTGTCAGTATCGCAAAATTAAAGTTTAATATAAGCTTCCCGTACCGAAATAAGAAACAATTAAAAATTCTGCATTGTTTCTGAAATAATCAAGTTTATATTTACTATTCTGTCTTCATGCAACAATTGGGCATCAGGTGAATGATCCAATATATCTTATAGGGAGGCTTCTTTTCCTATTAGAGCTCACTCAAATAACTGATTCCAGTACAAACAAAATAACTGCCTTTTGCACAAATTCTGCATGTAGAGAGACAGGATTTCTGTTGATATTAATAGAACGAGCTCTAATACATCTTCTAGGCAAAAGGAAATATATTGGATCATTCATCTGACTCCCAACTCCTGAGTGAAGACAGAATGAGAAGAAACAGATGCTGAGAGAGGGATAGTGAAGATAAACTTAATTATTTCAGAAACAGTACAGAATTTTTAATTGATTGTATTTAGAATTTTTTCTTATTTCAGTATGCTGAAGCCAATATAAAATTTTCATTCTCGGGATAGTTCCCCTTTACGGTTAAACATTTTGTCAGGGACCCCCCCATAGCCAGATGCATATCTTGAGCATTATGGCCCCCCATGCATAAATGGTGATGTCATCCCTGGTGCATTCACACCCTCCGCGCCCATTAGATTTACAACACTGCCCTTAGCTAATAACAAGGTTACAGATATTTTTATTATACTTTATTTGTAGCGCGCCTACGTATTCTGCAGCTGTTCAGCTTTAGAAAGATTAATGGTACAATAGTTTTAAAAATGGCAGAACTGGAGACAGATTCCTGACAGACAGTGGCTGGACAGCAGCGGAGGACAAAATGCTCTGTGTGTGAGCTTAAGAGCTTTGATGGAGCTTTGCTTAGAGTACACTACTCAGCCGCTTATCCATTACTGAATATCACTCCTTAAAGGGCATATACTCTTAACTGTTCCAGCACAATTAGACTAAGGGGGAATATGTATGTATATCCCCCTCTTTATATAGACCACAAACAAACTCAAGGGATCATGCTTGTTTTGAATCTGAAAATGTCACCTCGAAAACTGGAATATTAAAATAGATTTCTATTTGAAAATCATTGGTACAAAAGCTTAGAAATGCATTTTTTTTTTTCATTCCAGCTTTTTGCGCTTAATAAATCTTGAAAAGTTTCCAAAAGTATTTACTATTTTACCAAACTCCCATGAACATTTTTACCGCATTTGTGGATAAATGAACTTGAAAATATCTGGTGAGGGAAAAGACTCGTAAAGAAATTTGAATCGTACTTTTTTTTCAGATTTGACGACCTGAAAACTCAGATTTTTAGGATTATCAGATGGAAACCACAAAATCAGATTATTGTACCAAACCCAGTGCAGATCATGACATCTTCCAACGTTATACGGGACTTCTGCCATTGACTTCTACATGACCTCGGCAGGTTTGGGATGGAATACCTTTTTATTTGGACTTTTAGCAGCATCGGGGGTTTATTTAATCACAAAAAATGCATCTGTTTTCTACTTGGTAACCCCATACATGTTTTTCTTTACCTTATTTGGCCAGAAACACAGTTATCTATGAAAAATTGGTGTTTTCCTCTTTAAAAGTCCGACCACAAAAAAAAATAGACTTTAATGAATAACCCCCTAAATGTTCTTCTCATATAGCATGTCTTCTGCTCTAAAACACAGGTGCCCAACTGCCGGGCCACGGGCCAGAACCAGGCCTCAGCCAGTGCTAAACTGGGCAGCCAATCCTAGCCCATAATTAACGAGGCGTGCCGAATTGGAAGCTGGCATGCCCGGATAGGACTGAATTGGTTGCAGGTGCACCCAGATTGGACGCTGACCCCCTGCCAACCCCCCATCCCCCCACCCCCAGTCCTTGAATAACTGATGTGTTTTTCCTTGAAGTTCACACAGATACAAAAAATGATTGGTTGTATTTTGATCAAACTGTGATCTATTTTGCTGAGTGAACAGATATTGTACCTAAACTGCATCCCAGTAATAATGTTATTTTTCAGCAGAACCTTTTATTGTCCATTATGGGACCTGTTATCCAGAATGCTGGGAACCTGGAGGGTTCCAGATAAGGGGTCTTACTGTCATTAGGATATACACTCCTTAAGTCTACTAAAAGATCATGTAAACATTAATTAAAATTAATAGGACTGTTTTACCTCCAGTATGGATTAATGAATTATAATTATTATTATTATTATTATTAATAATTATATATTAGTTGGAACAAGGACAAGGTAATGTATTGTTTTTACTGATTAAAATGAAATCATTTTTGAGCTTTGAATTATTTGATTAAAATGGAGTCTGTGCGAGATGGTCTTCTAGCAATTTCGCACTTTCTGGATAACAGATCCCATCCCTGCACATTCTTTATAGTAACATAGTAAGTTAAGTTGTAAAAAGACACACGTCCATCACGTTCAACCTTAAAGGGATTCTGTCATGTTTTATGATGTCGTTTTTATTTATAAATGACACTGTTTACACTGCAAATAATTCACTGTACAATATAAAATTTAATTCCTGAACCAGGAAGTGTATTTTTTTAGTTATAATATTGGTGTGTAGGTGCATCTCAGGTCATTTTATCCCTGGTCATGTGATTTCAGAAAGAGCCAGCACTTTAGGATGGAACTGCTTTCTGGCAGGCTGTTGTTTCTCCTACTCAATGTGTCTCAGTGGGACTTGGATTTTATTATTGACTAAAATTTAACTTTTTGGCCACAACCATAAACATTACATTTGGAGAGGAGTCAACAAGGCCTATGATGAAAGGTACACCATTCCTACTGTGAAACATGGTTGTGGATTGCTGATGTTTTGGGGATGTGTGAGCTACCAAGGCACAGAAAATGTATGGCAAAATGAATGCAGTAAGTTATCAAACAATACTGGAGGAAAATTTGCACTCATCAGCTGCGAATGGGAGGTACTTGGACATTCCAACATGACAATGATCCAAAACACAAGGTCAAGTCGACATGTCATTGGCTACAGCAAAATAAAGTGAGGGTTCTGGAGTGGCCATCTCAGTCTCCTGACCTCAATATCATTGAGCCACTCTGGGGAGACCTCAAACCTGCAGTTCATGCAAGACAGCCTAAGAATTTACCCAGGGAACTGGAGGTTTTTTGCCAGGAATAATGGGCAGATTTACCTTTGTCTGAGAAGATACAGAGCCTCATCCACAACTACCACAAAAGACTTCAAGCTGACATTGATGTTAAAGGGGGCAATACACAGTATTAATAACTGGGGTATGTAAATTTTTGATCAGGGTAATTTTGGTAGTTTGTGTAGTGATTATGGTTGAAAATTGTAATGTTTCAATAGTGTGGGTTTTGCCACAAGAGGGCAGTAGGGTCCTATTAGTTGTGTTGTGGTGTAATTTTTACCCTGGCCACTAGAGGGAGCTGAAGGTAAGAAAAAAAGTATACATAGGAGCAAGAAACCACAGGTGTGGCAGTTTGTAGGTGGGTGTGGTCGAGTGAAGAACATCTGCTGGAGGAAAGAAGAGCCCAGCCCTAAAGTAAGTAGTAGGCTTAGCCAGAGTTAGGAAATGTATGTTATAGTGTGCACTAGGTGTTCAAGGCAGTTAGGAAAAGGTAGAAAGGCAGTTAAGAGCCTCAACCAGGAGTAAGTGGAATTAGCCTTCCAGTAGATCCTCTATCAGTCAAGGATACAGTGACAGGAAACAGGATAGTAAAAGAGAGGGCTATGGGACTGTGGTCATCGTGGAAAGTCCGGAGTAGCAAGCGGGAGCCAGTGATGAGCGTCGGGTTGCTGAGGTGGGGATAGTAAAATCCCATTGAGGGTGGTGGAACAGGAGTGACCCATTGGTATTAAGAGGTAATAACTGAAGACTCCTATGAGTAAAGGAAGGCTAGGTTCCTGGAATGGGTCCCAATGACCCGAATAGGGAAGCAGGGCTTGACGGGGATTGGAAAGGACCTATCCCCGCCCTCGGTTGGTGCGCCCTGATTAGCTGGCGTCCCGGGAAGGCGGAGCATAAGAAAGGAAAGCCGCGCGGTTTACCTCATTCGGCGCCGGGACGTGAAGACAACAGGACGCAGCATCCCACCCACCCTCCCTTGTGTTAGGATTGTTTTGTCGCAGTTGGTGGAGGGTACCTTGGCAAGGACCCCCAGGGCAAGTTAAAAAGGGAAGTAGTCTGGGGGCCTGGGTCCCCAGGGGAGATATACAGCCCGGTTTAGGGTTGGCAATGGAGTAGGGGGCAACCCAGGCAGTTGGGGTACAGCCCCTCCCCCTGTCATTTATAATTTAAGTTTGTTATACAAACGTTAGAAAAATGTTATGTTAACTGTTAATAAGATGTTTAAAATAAACAACTGCGGCCATCTCTCTCCAAACCAGTGGTGTTGTGTGTTTTATGGGTTGTGATTTGGGCGAGAAGGGATGGGTGCAAACTTGACAATACACCCGTCAAGAATGGCCATATGTTGATTGACTGAAGAATTCTGTCAGTGTGAAATTGGATGGACATGTTGCGTTGAAGGAATAAAAAGAACTTTGTTTATTTCTAACAACAGCTGGTCTACTAATCACTGCTTAACAATTCACGGGACACCTACCTACTAACTGTGTCTTCAAGTTCTCCATCCTATCTTTCCACTTCATGAGTGCGTTCCCTGATGTTCTGCATGTCATGCCTGAGTATAGTAAAGTCCGATTGGAGTTCATCTATTTTGCCAATAGTGGTGGCATGATTTAGTTTAGTTTAGTAGGGATCCAATCTCTGCCAGTGTGTTATGTTCCAGCAAAGTAGAGTTGCTTGCCATGCTCTCAGTCTCTGCTGCTATTGGCTCATGTCTTCCCCCAGCTCCACTGGATTCAGGGCATATTATCGTTGTCTTTGTCGTACTCAGGGGAGCCAGCACTGCTTCTGTTGTCCCTGTCTCTGGGCTCTCTGATAAAACGTTCCAGTTTATTTGCAGCTTGAGCTCTTATATTAAGATTACTCTGCTCACCTTGCTGTTGCCGAGTTACATCTGCTGAGTGACTGCGGCCGCCATCTTGGATTTCTCCCTCAACCTGCATGTGTCTCAGTTTTGGCGTCTGTGCGTGGTTTCTACCCATTTCTTCTACGCTAAACAATGCTGGGCCGTTGGAGTATCTGCGGGAAAGTTTTTAGCCCTTAGGATGCATTATTGTGGGCTGTTTGGCTTGTTCCGGATTGCAGCGCCAATTATTGCGTCCTTCTTTTGCTACATGTGGCTACGCACCCTCCTAGACAGACATTTATGCTTTGAAGAAGAAACTGCAATGTTCTGAAAGCTTGCTGTGATTATCACCTTACTTAGCCAGTATTAGTGATGGGCGAATCTACCCAGTTTCGCTTCGCCAAAAAATTTGCGAATTTCCAGAGAAATTGGCGAAAAAATTCACGAAACCAGTCGTGGCACGCATTTGACGCTTTTCGACGAGCGTCGCGTCATTTTCGGTGCGTTGCGTCAAAAAACGATGCACGAGTTTTGCGAATTGCGGGAATTCGCCACGAATTCGCCCATCACTAGCCAGTATCACTTTTACACCACTTTTGTTATGCTTCATATCAAACGTTCTACCCTATAACTTTTACAACTTGCTAACATGGTACAAAAAAATAAAATAAAAGTTCCCTGTGCCATCTTCTGGTTAAAAGTGGGGAATACATTTAGAAAAATACAAATTCATTTTAATTCAATTTACAATATTTATACAGTATATATCAATCATAAACTCCCCTCATAGCCTGTTTCATCCTGGATCCACAGAAAGTCTGCAGGATTGTATGTGACTATTATTGTAACCCCACTTGACTAGGATTTTTATATTTTATATTTAATGTTGAAATCTAACATGGGGTTAGACATATTGCTAGTTTTTCAGCGGTCCCCAGTCATGTGACTTGTGCTCTGTTAAACTTCAGTCACTCTTTACTGCTGTGCAGCCTAACAACAGGACACTAATTCTATTGTTTCCTAGCCTCTGGGAAGGTGTTACTGGTTTGGCTTGCAGTTTCATTCTTGCCTAAATTGCTATTGTCTAAGATGGCTATTCACAACCTCCGTTATCACCTCCTATACTCATCCTCTGCTGTTATAATCCCCTTACCCGAAACCTGCAGGGGTTCAAGCTCCCTTTTTGGCCTAATATTTGGTCACCATGTTACAAGGTCAACGTTACATAACATTTTTTTAAATCAGAAATATTCATTTAAATTCAATACTTTCTAACCCTCAAAGAAGTATTAATACCTGGTAAATCTATTCGTTTTTTGAAATTTTTAAAAATATTTTTGAAAAGTTTATTCTGCATGATTTTTTTTTAATCATTAGGATATTAATAACAAAACTTTAATTGGAATAAGTTGCATCTCAGTAATAATTGCATGGTTCCATTAATGTTTTTACATTTGTCTGTAAAAAACAAACAAACAAACAAACAAATAGCTTGAATGTTGAAAACACACCTCTTGTTTATACAGTATACAAACACACAACGTTACAGAAGAGCACTAGGGCCAGCAACATTTTTCTTGATGAATTATGACTTTTAAACTCAAAGGGGCAAATTCATTATAGCACGAAGCGTCTAACGCTAGCGCTAATTCGCCAGCGTGATGTCAATTTGTAACTTCGGAAATTCACTTACACCGGCTTTACGCTAGCGAAGTAGATCGACTTGCGCAACTTCGCACCCTTACGCCAGGCAAAGTTGCGCACTGACGAAGGATCGCAAATTCACTAAGATGAACATTTTCCTGAACGTTAGCACTTACGCTAGACGTTACTTCGTCAGACCAGGCGAAGTTCAATACAATAGATAGGAGGTTGGAAAAAATTTTTTTACATTTTTTCTAAGTCCAAAAAACGCTGGCGTATTTTAGCATAGGAGGAGTCTGAAAAAGGTCGATATTTTTTTTGGGGGGGGTTACCCTCCTTCCCCCCTACATTTCCTAACATATGGCAACACAACTATACAGTGGGCACATGTTTAGGGTAATAGGACAACTTTATTTCATTTATTAAAGGATTCCTGGGCTTGTGTGGTCGGCACCCAATACCAGAACAAACGCCAAGCACCCTGGTCTAGGCTCGTGCTTCACCAGTAGTGTGACCACCTTTGGCTTCGGGAGGAGCCCTCGGCTACTCAGATGCCATCTGGACTTAAACGAGAGGTGCAGAGCAGGGGTTCTGGCCAGCAATGGAGCACGACTGTATAAGAGTCTTTTAAGGCCGATGGTCACGGTGCAGACAGGAGTAGGCAGGTTCGTGGTCAAACAGGCTGGGTCGAGGCAGGCTGATAGCTAAGAGTCGTCAGGCAAGCAAAGGGTCAAAACCGGGTGATCAATCAGATAGGAAACAGCAGAATCAGTAGTCAATAACAGGCACGGGTCAGGATAACGAGAGTAGTCAATAAGCCAGGCAGGGTCAAACACAGGTAGTAGAACTAGATCAGAACCTTTAACAGCACAGAAAAGGCACCAGGAGCAAATCTTATCACGGGCAAAGTAAAACAAAAAAATGCCCCTTTAAATATTTAAAATTTGGCGCCATTGTGCGTTGACGGAGGTGCGAGTGGCACGCGCACTAAGGAGCCGGCAGAGAGCAGAGTGGCGCAGTGTGGCGGGCGTCCCCGCTGATGGCGGCGCGGCGTATGCAAATTAGGCTTCGCTAGCGTAACAGCGCTCTGTCTAGTGAAGTAACACTAGCGCATCTATGCTACAGTTCGCCGACCTGAGCGTAAATTCACACTTTAGTGAATTTGCATAGCGCTGGCGAAAATTCGCCTGGCGAAGTGCGGCAAATGCTAGGGAAGCAAACGCTTTAAAGTCATAATTATGAGTTTTAAAAGTCATAATTCATCAGAAATCTTTTTTTTTTGCTGGCCCTAGTGCTCTTCCGTACAATGTAGTGCTACACAATTAACCTCATAGTTTTTTGTAGCATTGGGGGCCAACTGTGACTCTTCTGCTCCGATCCATACTCCAAAACATATTTCTGCAGCACTCCGATTTCTGCTGTGATTTTCTCAAATTCCCTGCAGGTGGGTGAGGACACTCCCCGTGGAAAAACTTGGGTATCATTTATCATCTACCTGTTTTACTTTCAGGTGTCCTGTCACCTACATTATTTTCTTTTCACTAAAAAAGGACCAAGTGCAAAAACGTAAGCCAATGACAATGGGGGGAGGTTGTCTATTACTTTCTACAATTACAGCATAATTACAGGCGCCAGTATATAACAACTTATGAACAATTTACAGATACATTAGTTTCTGCAATTTGCATATTCTGATGCCATTGTGTATTGGAATTGTATTATGTTGAGAACTAGTGATGGGTGAATTTCTGCGTTTTGCGGCCGGCGAATAAATACACGAAACAGGCGCAAAAATTCTCCATAGGCGTAAAAAAAAAATTGACCAATACAATACAACAAAATAGATGCGCATCAAATTGTCACCTGTTTCAAAATAGTCACCGGCGTCAAAAATCCCGTTACGCAGATTTCTTTGCTGTTTCATGAATTTCACGGGAAATTCGCTAAATTTTCGGGAGACAAATTCATCCATCACTTGGACTTGTGTCCTCCCTGCCCTCCAGATAGACTCACACAAACACTCCCTTACTGAGACACCTGCAATAAGCCATATTGTGTCTCCACCAGGCGTGGGCATGATTGTAGGTGTGCATTCCCAGGGAATTCCAAATTTTCGCTACGGAAAAACATCACCATACTTTATGCACTTATGTCAGACGTTATCTTGTGGTGAATACGCATAGTTATCAAAATGCGAAACTTTGTCTTGGCAAATGAATTCTGGTATTCTTTTATCAGTGCGAAGGTTTCTTAACAACTATACTCTAGCGATATTTCCTTCCTAGCGGAACTCATTAACATACATACGCTTACGTAAATATGGCGGATACTTAAAGGTCATATATATTTCTTTATTAGAGATGATGATGATGATAATGAAATTGCTGGAAGTGGCCACTTATTATTACACACGTTCCAAGGAAGCAAAATAAAGACAAAAGAGATCCTCTAATGTCCTAGACATGAGCCCACCCTAAAACAAACTTTAAATGAGCTTCAAATGGTTAAAAGTAAGTGTAAGGGACGAATTGATTCGAAGTGAAAATTTGAATCAAATTCGAATTAAAAATAATTAAAAAATTTCAATCGATTGCTTAAAATCATTCTAAACTAAACTAAACGATAAACTATTTTATCGGATTTTTTATATTTTATCGTTACAAAAATCGAATTGAGTTAAAACCCCTCAAATTCGAAGGGTTTTAATTCGACTTAACCCTTGAAATTCAACCCTTAGTAAATGTGCCCCTAAATAACACATATTTAACAGTCACAATTTGTAAACACAATCCCACATTAAAATATGAAAAAAAAAAATCAGTGTTTTATCTTTTTTCATGACCTTTTTGGAATACAGGATATGATGTCATTGACATAATAATGTTGAGGATGTAGATTCATCTTATTAATTTACCAGCCAGAACCTGGCTAAAAAGACTTTGCCTGGTGAAAACGTTTCTTGCACGTTCACGGCACTTCGCCAGGCAAATTTTCACCAGCGCTACGCAAATTCATTAAAATGCGAAGTTGCGCTCAGGGCGGCAAACAATAGCGAAGTTGCGCTAACGTTGCTTCGCCAGGCAAAGCGCATTTACGCTAGCGATACCTAATTTGCATACGGCACAAACTTGTCTGACCTGGCAAAGTAACGTCTAGCGTTCAGTAAAATGCTCATCTTAGTGAATTAGAGTAGTTACGTCCCTTCATCAGTGCGCAACTTCGCCTGGCGTAAGGGTGCGAAGTTGCGCAAGTCTATTTACATTTGCAAATTGTAAAGGGAGGTCATTGTTTTTTATGACCCCTAATTCCATTCTCTGGCTCCCACACATTAGTGGGTTCTGGCAAATTGCAAAGGGGCTGCTGTAAGTTGCCATACACAGTCACCATTTATTGGGACAGTGGGAGGCTGTTTGCTTCTCTGTGTACTTAAAGGAGAACTAAACCCTTAATTAAAAAAAACCCTACCCCCCCTATTGGTAAATGTCCCTAACTCTTTATTGGCATCAGAGTTCACAGGAGCCATCTTCTTCACTTTGGCAATATTCGGGTCTTCTTCCTTCACTTTCTGTAGCTTTCGGCACATGTGCAGTTGCCACAAATCGGAAGATTGCTCCAACTGTGCATGCTCCGATATAGCTGGAATTTACCTATGAGGCTGTGGGGACACCCTCCTCCGTTCGCTGCTCCTGAATCTTCATTCTGGGTTTGTGTGGAACTCAGGCTGTCGGATTTCTTCAGCGTACTGCGTCATCCTGCTTGGTGCAAAATTTCAATATTTAAAAGGATACTTTTTTTTAGAAAATGCATCAGTTAATAGTGCTGCTCCAGCAGAATTCTGCACTGAAATCCATTCCTCAAAAGAGCAAACAGATTTTTGTATATTTCATTTTGAAATCTGACATGGGGCTAGACATATTGTCAATTTCCCAGCTGCCCCAAATCATGTGACTTGTGCTCTGATAAACTTCAGTCACTCTTTACTGCTGTACTGCAAGTTGGAGTGATATCACCCCCCCCCCAGCAGCCTAACAACAGAACAATGGGAAGGTAACCAGATAACAGCTCCCTAACACAAGATAACAACTGACTGGTAGATATAAGAACAGCACTCAGTAGTAAAACCCATGTCCCACTGTGTACTATTCAGTTACATTGAGAAGGAAAAACAACAGCCTGCCAGAAAGCAGTTCCCTCCTAAAGTGCTGGCACAAGTCACATGACTGGGGGAGCTGGAAAATTGACAAAATGGCTAGCCCCATGTCAGATTTCAAAACTGAATATAAAAAAATCTGTTTGCTCTTTTGAGAAATAGATTTCAGTGCAATAGTCTAATGGAGCAGCACTATTAACTGATGTGTTTTCCCATGACAGTATCCCTTCGTTGCCCAATGTAAAATTTCCTTTCAAGTTCCTGGGTGTGTTTCTCAGTCTCTTGTAGTCTGATTTTTGGTGTTTGATCCTTGCCTGTCCCTGTCCTTTCCAAGGCCTGAACTGACCCCTGCCTCTCCTCCACTATTCTTCTGATTCGGTGCTGATCTGATTCAGATCTGTGTATGACCTTGGCCTGTGACTTCAACCTTGTTCCTGCTCTTTGATTGGTTTGGTCGGTTTGAGCCGGCCTGTTCTTGTCTACGCCACCTGTTCCCCGTCCCTTTCATAAGCATTTGGTTTCCGTGCTTGCCCAGAACTCTCTGGTTTCCCACAATTAGACCTGGCGGTTAGTGATGGGCGAATTTATTCGCCAGGGGCGAATTCGCGGCAAATTTGCGCGATTCGCCGCTGGCGAATAAATTCGCGAATCGCCAGCGAAATTTCGCTTAGCGAAAATTCGCTGGAAAAACGACGCGCCGAAAACGACGCGACGCGCCAAAGTTGATGCGACGCGCGTCAAAAGCGTCCCACGACTCATTTCGCGAATTTTTCTCTGGAAATTCGCAAATTTTTCGACGAAGCGAATCTCGGGAGATTCGCCCATCACTACTGCCGGTATCTGAGTAGCGGAGGGCTCCACCTAGGGTTGCCACCTTTTCTTGAAAAAAATACCGTCCTTCCTATATTTTTTACTTTTTTTCCTATTAATAACATTGGGATCAACTATCAAAAATACCGGCCAGGCCGATAAAATACCGGCCAGGTGGCAACCCTAGCTCCACCCGAAGCCAAAGGCGACTGCTACAGGCAGAAGAATGGGCCGTGACCAGAACCTTGGAGTCTGTTCTGGGTTTGGGACACCTTTCAGTACAGAATGCACTCAGATGCAGTCTGAATTGTGCCAAGTTTACTTTTTATTAGACTCTCCATTTGTTAGAAAGTCACATAACTGCTGCCAGTTACAGTTAGTGAGAGGGACAGGTATTCTTGGCCACAATGTGATATAAGATATGGTACTGCATTAAAGGAAAACTATACCCCCAAAATGAATATTTAAGCAACAGAGAGTTTATATCATAGTAAATGGCACTGTTTGTCTGATTCATGGATATAAATGTCTTTTTTTTGCCAGAAAGGCATCTGCTCTATAAAATGAAACAATTCCTTGCATGCCATCACCTCATTTTGCTGACCACACAAAGGGCAAGTTACCAGAGATTTATCCTATTATCCCGTAACAAACATTAGCATGGCCAAGGCCAAGGTTTTCACAGGTTCACTCACCATCACTGGATGGGCACACATGACAATGAAGATTTGATGTGATAGACTGAACAGTGTAAATCATTGCACTGTATCCTGGACTGTGTGATATTTGTATTACAAAAAGATAAATATTAGGTTGAGGCAGAGGACTGGCCCACAGAGATACCAGGAAAACTCCCGGTGGGCCCAGGTGTCAGTGGGCCTCTTGCTTCTAACAATTTGGCCTATTTCATCTTCATTCCCTATTTCTTTATGTGGAAAAAGAGGCTTAATGATGGAAGAATAGAGTATAGTAAGTAGATCTAAAGAATAGGAAAATAAAGAGGTTAAGTGAGGACAAAAGGAATAATAGTTGGGCCCCCTGGTCTAAAGTTTTCTGGTGGGCCCCTGGTCTAAAGTTTTCTGGTGGGCCCCTGGTCTAAAGTTTTCTGGTGGGCCCCGGGTCTAAAGTTTTCTGGTGGGCCCCTGGTCTAAAGTTTTCTGGTGGGCCCCTGGTCTAAAGTTTTCTGGTGGGCCCCTGGTATCCCAGTCCGACACTGGGTTGAGGGTAACAAAGCCAAGGCCCATACAGACAAATAAAAAAATATGTATCTACAGGAGCACATCCATTTCTAGAGTCTTCCTAAATGTAAAGTCAAATTCTTGCTCCTCAAGATCAGCAGGGGGTGGCTAAATGTGTCAGAGGTGAGAGATTTGTATAAACAGTGTTGGCAGTTTTGCCTGTATCTGCTAAACACATGCAGAGGGTTTAACACCAGTGCTTCCAAAAACTGCAGAGACATTATACTGTTATGGTCCACAACTTTAACACCTGTGTAATCTAACACATGTTGTAAACATGACAAAAATAAATGGTTATAAACTAACATGACCACCTTTCATATTGGTCATTATTTATATTTTACATTATATAACATATATGTTGGATCTCTCTCTATTAATATCTATCTCCCTATATTTGTATCTATCTATCTCTATCTGTCCGTCCGTCCGTCCGTCTGTCTGTCTGTCTGTCTGTCTGTCTGTCTATCTATCTATCTATCTATCTATCTATCTAATCTATCTATATATCTATCCGTCTGTCTGTCAGTCTGTCTGCCTTTCTGTCTGTCTATCTATCTATCTGTCTGTCTGTCTGTCTGTCTATCTATATCTGTCTGTCTGTCTTTCTATCTATATATCATCTATATCTATCTATCTATCTATCTATCTATCTATCTATCTATCTAGCTGTCTGTCTGTCTATCTATCTATATTTGTCTGTCTGTCTATCTATCTAATCTATCTATATATATATCTGTCTGTCTGTCTGTCTGTCAGTCTGTCTGTCTGTCTGTCTGTCTATCTATATCTGTCTGTCTGTCTATCTATCTATCTATATATCTATCTGTCTGTCTGTCTATCTATCTATATTTGTCTGTCTGTCTGTCTGTCTATCTAATCTATCTATACATCTATCCGTCCGTCCATCAATCTATCTATCTATCTATCTATCTATCTATCTATCTATCTATCTATCTATCTATCTAGATAAGAATTATTCTGTTAAGAATCTCCATACCTTAATCGTGTAAACATGAAATAAACCCAATAGGATTATGTTGCCACCAATGTGGATCCATGCAGCTTAGTTATCATCACGTACAAGCTAATATTGTATTATTACAGAGAAAATGGCTTAAATAAGGGACTCCATATCTGTATCTATAAATGTCAGAAATAGATCAAGGCAGCGTATAGGAATTTAGGAAAGGAATGTGGCAGGGAAATGATTTGCCTACTCAATGGCTGGACCCATATATATATATATATATATATATATCAGCAACGATTACATATTATATTGTTGTTTGCTAAATGTTTGGACTCAACCTTTGGTTCTCTGAGTAATTAAAGCTGTAATAATACACAGAGGTTATCTCTCTCTTTCCATACAAATTAAAGCTTGTGAGCACAAAGTGCTCATTTATATCTCACAACACAACAACTATTTAAAATGTATTAACTCCACATTTCAGACCCACACTGGGACCCTCTGATGTCTAGCAAAGTTATAGCACATATTTTAAATAATTAAAATGTATAAAGAGTGTCACTGAAACGTATAAAACAGATTAATGCTGAAAAATGTAATTTGAAATTGTCACCAAACTGCACTGTGGTTCCCCCCATTGTTATTGAAATGAGAGCTCATTAGCCAAGGGCCTTTGGATGTGTGCCATTTCCTAGCGCTGTCACCTTAACTAGCTCTCCCACAAATGTTGCACTGAATGTTCAACGACATCTTGTTTACCCCCAACGCTCATCTCCTGTGGGCTTTTGTAGGCTTTTGCCCAGCAGGTATACACTAACGTTAAGTCTGATGTGTCTTCATTAGGGGGTATTTTGCATTCATTACTTTCACACTGTCCAGCAACTTAGCATCTCTGCCTCCAAGTGCTAAAACTGACGCTCTACCAGACTGGGCCCGGGTTTCCCTTTCACAGAATCCTTGGTGGTAATTGTCTTCCATTACTTGCTAATAAATTTGGAGCCAGAATGTAAAAAGTTCTAAACAGCTTTTCCTTTTCCCCATCTAGTTCATTTAACAAGCCCTCTCGTAGAAACAATTTGAAAGGTTTAAATTGCTGTTAATGATTATGTAATAAATCAATAATAAGTATAATTTAGGCAGCAGAAAAGCAAGATTAGGGATGGCAGTTGAACAAAAGAAAAATGTAGCAATTATCATTAATTCTTTACGAGCGGTATTGATGAGTACTGGGGGGGCAAACAATGTATTTTCATTGTTTCCAGCCAAAGAAACAATATTTTTGCATTCACTTATCTATCTCTGGAATATAGATAGGATTCAGAAATGCTATACTGCTTGGTGTTTCTGCTGAGCAACACTGTTGCTATGGACTGGAATGACACACAACTTCTCAAAGCAGTAGAACGCATTCAGCAGGCAGAGATGTACCGTCTATTATCCAGAATGTTTGGGAACCGGGGTTCTATAGACAAGGAATCTTTCGTTAATTCTAAGTTCCATACCTTGAGTCTAAAAAACAGATTTAAAAGTGAACTAAACCCAATAGGATTGTTGTGGCACCAATATAGACTCATGTTACCATCAAGTGCAAGCTACTGTTTATTTATTACCATGGGATATGTTATCTGGAATGCTAGGGACCTGGATAAGGTGACTGGGGGCAGCTGGGAAACTCACAATATGTCTAGCCCCATGTCAGATTGCAAAATTGAATATAAAAAAAAATCTGTTTGCTCTTTTGAGAAATGGATTTCAGTGCAGAAGTCTACTGGAGCAGCACTATTAACTGATGGGTTTTGAAAAAAAAATGTTTTCCCCATGACAGTATCCCTTTAAGTCTGCTCAAAAATTATTTAAACATGAAAACACACGCAATAGGATTGTTTTGCCACCATTGATGATGATTAATTATATCTTGTTGGGATCAAGTACATGTTACTGTTTTATTACAACAGAGAAAAAGGAAATCGTTTTTAAAAATTAAAATAATGTGCCTATAATGGAGTCTATGGGAGATCACCATCCTGGGGCTTTCTGGATAACGGGTCCCATACCTGAACAGACAAAAAAGAAATCATTTTTAAAGATCAGCATTATTTGCTTGAAATTGATTCTTGCCAGAAATCGGAGCTTTCAGGTATAACTGGTTTGCAGATAAAGATTCCCACACCTATATCAAATTTGATTTTTGTTTTCTTAACATTTTCCTGGAAGTAAAGAAAGTTTAATAAACAATAATAAAAAAAAAAACAAAACATGAAACTACTGGGAGACTTTCTGGATACTACAGTTAAAAATAGTTGTAAGGCAAATGACACATGTTTAGCAAATCGTACAGAGAGATAAATGGGGGAGTATAGGACAAACACAAAGTTGCATCAGGGATAAATACAATTGCCCTCTTGGGCTAAGGCCAGACGGGGAGATTCGGGGGCATTTTGTCGCCTGGCGACTTCTCGCCACGACTTGTAGCCCCCAAACCTCCCCGAATAGCCAAGTCCTGGGGCGCACCAGCGTTACTTGAAAACGCCGGCGCCTATTCACACGGAGCGGCGCGCTTTTTTAAATCGCTCCAAATTGACTCGCGAGGCAATTTGGAGCGATTTCCCCCGAATCTCCCCGTCTGCCCTAGCCCTTGGAGTTAGGAAGGAGTTTTTTTCCCATTCTGAGGCAAATTGGAGAGACTATAGAGGAAGTATTTATCTGTGCTACTCTGCTGTTTTTTATCTGAAATCTTTTAAGTACAATAGCAAGAGACGTGGGAGGTGATACTCCTGGAATGATCTATTTCCCTGTCCAGATAACAAAAGGAAATGCACCTTAGTCTTCCCAGTATTTCCAGGCCCAGTTTTTATTATTTGGCTCCCCTAGTTCCCCAGGTTTTAGCGCCTGCCACCTAGTGCCCTCCACCTTTTGCACCTCGCCAAAAATCTAGGCCGGAAGGTTTCATATGTATACTGAAAGGTATTTATATTACAAGACAAGCATCCACCTCATAATACATGCTATGCTTGACAAGAAAAGTAGGACCCTAAAAGTAGGTGGTGAATCAAACACAGAGTTTTTGTGTCCATAAGGAGGCCCAGGTGCTCTGCCTGTGTCAGTTGGAGCTGACACTCATTTAGCAGTCTGTTAGAGGCATTAAAATAAAGGTGGATTTATTTAAATACTAGAAAGTCTACTAGACCATGGTTGGACCAGTAGAGCATAGACCCAACTTCAGATGGAGTATCAATACATTCATTGTGAATAGATTGGAGATGGTGATGTGGTGCACCCTCCCCCCAAAAACTAATTGTAAACCTGTGGATATTCCACACCAATGTTGTTATGATGTATACACCTAGAGGGTTATTTAAAAAAGTCCAATTTTTTGTAGAAAAAATCTTGAATTTTTTCGAAAAGTATTGATCTCCAAAGGCTGCTAAAAGTCCAATTAAAAATAAAATTTTCACCTCAAAGTCATGTAGAAGTCAATGGAAGATGCCCCGTTAACAATTGGAAGATATCATGATCTGCGCTGGGTTTCGTACGAGAATCTGAAGGATTTGTGGTTTTCGGGAGATAATCTGAAAACGTTTTTGGGCGTCAAATCCTATGTGTTACGATTTGGAATTTTTTTTTCACAATTTTATTGCGTCTTTTCCCGCACGAGAGTTCAGTTGTAGAAATATTAAGGAAAAAATGTGGATGAGCGTTTGGTCAAAATTATTTTAATAAAATAGATTTTAGATATTAGTAACTAACACCCTAGGGGGTAAATTTATCAAAGAGTGAAGTCCCGCCACTAGAGTGAAATTCTGCAGCTCTCAATTAAATTCTATGGGATTTTGAAAGGTGTATTTATCAATGGGTGAAGTGAAGTTTCACCCTTTGATAAATATGCCTTCAAAAATCCCATAGAATTGAGAGCTGCGGAATTTCCCTCTAGTGGCGGAACTTCACTTTTAACTTCACTCTTTGATAAATATACCCCTATATGTTAAAACCAATAAAAAAAGTATTTTGGATAAAAGAAATGGATTGTGGATATATTTGATACGGGCAAACAGAGGCAGCTGTATATTTTTTGTGTAGTCTATGATTAATTGTTCATTAACACAAAACGCAGAAGGCTGCCTCTGCTTGCTGGTACCACATAAATCAAAGTTTATTATAATTCTCTGCCTCTGATGGATTACTCATTGAGTGTCTGTTATAATGGACATGGTTGAAAGAGTAGAAGTAGCTATAAATGTACAGACATTGGCTCATAGCCCAAACTTCCATGCACAGCTCCAAAACCATCACCTTCCTTATTAGTTTCAGTCAGAAATGGATCTAACTGCATTGAATCCCCATCAGGCACTGGGGACTTCATTAGGTTTAGATTTTGACCCAGGTGATGACTCTCCATAGGTCACTTTATGACCCGATTATTGAACTTACGGCCACAGGAGATGTAGTCATCAAAAATGCTCTCAGAGTGTAAAGACTGTAAAGAAGTAGCCAATTATCATTGTATCTGTCTTTGAGGTATTTGGAGGGAATATAAGAATACAAACCTGTGTTAATTGGCTGGAATGTTTATTACAAGGAAACAAAGAATGAAGCCCAAGGGTAAATTTTACACTGCTGACCATACGTCTCTGTCACAGCCCGTAGTTTAGCAGTAAACTGCATTACAAGGGTTGTACTTTATATAACATAAGAGTACAATTACATACCTGTAGTGTATAAAAATTAACATAGTTCCCTGCTGAAAGTTTCCCATTTATTTTGCCGTATTGAAGGCATAAATTTCATTTTGCTGAGACGCATTGGTGGGGGTGAAGTTGGACTTATGTGAGAGATCTTATATTTAATGGTAGACATGGACAATATTCTCTTCTGGGGTGTTGGGGTTGGGTGGGGACAAGCATTTTAGTTTTTCAGTTTTGATTTCAGAATATTCCAAAATAATTTGAGGCTTGAATGAAGGATTAAACATCCAGAAGCATAACTCTTTAACACAATGGGGTTCATTTATCAACACTGGGCAAATTTGCCCATGGGCAGTTACCTATAGCAACCAATCAGTGATTAGCATTTTGAAGCCAGCTGCAAGTAGAAAAATTAATGCAGCAATCTGATTGGTTGCCATGGGTTACTGCCCATGGGCAAATTTGCCCAGTGTTGATAAATGACCCCCAATGACGTAGTTGACTGTTGGCTGATTTACAAATACAGTACAATCACGTCACACATGTTACACAGATACATAAAACAATCATTTTTGGTCGCTTTATATGTACAGATCTAATCTAAAAACACTTATTTTCAAGAGCACCTTTATTTAACGTTCTATTTTCTAAATATTTTCGTATTGAGACATTTCATTAATACAACAACACTTTACAAAAGCAGACGTTCTAAAATGGTCACAAATGCTGCAATTATTGTCGACATTCATAAAAGGTATTTAGCTCCAAAACTGCCCTTCGGACCTTGGTTGTGCTGAGTGCCATTGCATCTGTCCTGTCTCTTCTCCTGAATCACTCGCAGGTTGCACCCATTCATGCTACTGCCACACTACACATTACAGTCTTTCCAGGCTTTCCAGAGCAGTTTGCATCACTAGGCCCAGCAAATTTCCAGTTAAGGAATTATGGACAATGCCAGTTTGCACAGTGCAATGCTATGGTCTGTAGGTTTCTCTATAGTTACACATACTTGGAAAGGGAAAAGTTCTACTTTCTGCTAGTTCTTTAATGTAGATCCCCACTTCATCTATTATTATATAGTCATGGTTTATACTGATGATGTATTAATATTTACTGCTACTGTAGGGCCCATGCACAAGATTATATTCATGTGGACAATAATATATATGAGTCATTATATGCAGAACTAAATGGTACAAATGTGACTGTTCAGCCCACGGCTTTGCAGTTTCAGTTCAGAAGAGGACCCTACACATTGGGGAATGGATCTGCCATTTGAAAGATCAATGCAATTAAATCCATTAGATCAGGGGTGTCCAACCTTTTGGTTTCCCTGGGCCACATTGGAAAAAGAAAAATTGTCTGGGGCCACACTTGAAATACACAAACATTTTTGATTTGTAAAAGTAAAGAAAATGCCCAGAAAAGAACTACAATACCAGTTGGAAAACAAGATGGATCTATACAATGGAATATGCGACACCTGGATATTAAATAGACTAATAGAATTTTTATAGTATTGTGACGTTTCCTCGGGAACCAAGGGGCAGATTTACTATTGGTCGAATTTCCAATATAAAATAAATGAAAAATTCAACCAAGGGAATAGTGGGGAGGTAAAACCCTTCGAATTCGAAGGATTTTACCGCAATTCGATCGACTGAACGAACGAACGATCGAATATAGAAAATTCGAATTTGAATCGAACAGTCGAACGATTTTAATCGATCGATCAAATTTTTTATATTCGATCTTAGGGAAGGATTCCCATTTCGGTAGCTTTAAATTTAAAGGGGAAGTATTCAACCATCGAATTTTCGAATTGAATTTTATTCGAATAATCGAATCATTAGAATTCGAATAGTCGTTGGTCGATTGTGCCTAATTTGCATATTTAAATTTCGATTCTTCATTTAGTAAATTTGCCCCCAAGTGTTTCAAGCATGCAGCCCTCAAGCCGCAGGTTGGACACCCCTGCATTAGATGAAGGGCCTACCTATAAAAGTGTGAGGAGCCACAACTTCATTGTGATGTCAGCTATACTATCTATTACTGATATGGAGCTCCCTATCCTTCCAGTAGAAAAATATATGTCAATACACATTTATAGAATACAAGAGATGACCATAGGCAGACAAGGCTCACCTTGGTTTCACCTGTTTTTTAAAAATATATATATATTTACAATATATGTAGTACGGGAACTACTGCCTAAATGTCCCTCAGCATCTGCACTCCTATGAGCAGCCTGCCCTTCCATGCCTCAGTAGTGGGACTACCTAACTGGTTTTAGAGGGAAATCTAAATATCTTCCCATTAAGTAGAATTACAGGATCCATCTCACATTAATGAGATGACTAACACAGGGGATTAGCTATGTGTAAAAGACCCAAACTGTGATCTTCTCTGACAACTCCCAGTGGGAAGTCACCTAAAAACCGTTGAAGTTTAGCCTTGGTGGAATCTCAGCCATATCTTAACCTCTATTACGTTCTACAAAATGTCAGGGTGAAATAATCTGTGTTTCTATTTCAATGGACAAGGAAAGTCTAACTAAGCCATTTTAGGAATTTAATATAATTAATAGTGTCCTATTGTAAGTTCACACCTCCTTCATTATTGCAGCTCTGGGTGTTCTCAATTGTCTTTTCAAGTGTGGCAGGAGGTGTCTCCTTTTGTCCCATTGGCAAGTGACCGCCCACTGCCATTGGTCAGCTGGAAAGAGAACCTACTAACCCTTTCCTATAGTGTATAAATAACAGGAATGTGCTGCTCCCTTTTCATTTTCATCAATTGCTGAGGATACTGTGTGAGCATCGCCCCTGGATTACAGCCTCCATCATGAAAAACACCACTTTGTTTGTCCTCGCAACTCTTCTGATATTCTGCCCATTCTTCACTGCTTCAGCATGGTAAGTATATGTCAATAAGGAACATTTGCTGTGTTTTTTTTTTAATGATCAATGGAAAAATCCAGAGAATTCTTATTAATCTGTCTTTTATTTTGTGTTTACAGGTCAGTCAATAACTTTCTGATGACAGGACCCAAGGTAAATCAGAATTTATTTCACATTTTATGAACTAAGTGGCATATTTAGAAATATTGGGAACAATATCGATCTACGCAAGGTTCTCCCAAACCCAATTTAAGATTAAATAGAATATTTTATGGAGATCTGTATTCCCTCCCTCTGAGGTATCGCCTTTACACCACGTCATATCAAGAGTTTCACCCTGTGACTTTTACCCTGTACATGTGATACTCCTAAACATAATCCTTACCCACCACACCGTCTAAAAGGAGAGATTTATTTTTCTAAAATTGCCAATTTTTTTTATTAAAGGCATATCTGACATATTCTGCGAGCGTTGCCATGGGTGCTCAAAATGGAATTGAAGAATGTAAATATCAGTTTACGTGGGAAAGATGGAATTGCCCCGAAAGTACCCTGCAGCTTGCTACCCACAATGGACTTCGCAGTGGTAAGCGCCTTGCACTTTATTCCCATTATAATTTACACGCTCATTAGATGGCCTGGAAGTATTGGGGGGGGGGAGTAAATCTCTGCTGCAATCACATGTTGCAAGACTTGTTTCCATAGAGTTCATGCAACTCACTGCTCCGTTAATGACTATGAAGATTCTCATTCATCCAGGTCATGGTATATTCATCAAATTGAGTTACTTTTGATAAATATGCTCAGTTAATGCATTCCGTTAAATATGTCATAATCAAACTTGGGCATTAGGGGGTGTTTTTTTTTTAAGTGGGTAAAGGGCAAATCACTGGTTTTCTAACTATGATAGAAAGTTTTTTTTTTAATCAAGAACACAATTATTTATCTATCTTACAATGAAACACAGATGTTCACAGATACGGCGCTACGAAATAAGTTGGCGCTATAGAAATACATGTTAAAAATAAAAATCTCCTTTTTCCCCTCCAATGCCATTACAGCAACCAGAGAAACCTCGTTTGTGCATGCAATTAGCTCAGCGGGAGTCATGTATACACTGACGAGAAACTGCAGCATGGGGGACTTTGATAACTGCGGATGTGATGATTCCAGAAATGGCCGTATTGGTGAGTTTGGATTTTTGCCTCCTTCCTATACAAGTTACTTGCATTTGCTCATGTTCTTGCTCTGCTACGTTTTCAACATAATCCCTATGTTTAATAGTACAGGTATGGGACCTATTATCCAGAATGCTCGGGACCTGCGGGTTAGCCAGGATAATGGATCTTTCCATAATTTGGATCTTAAGTCTACTAGAAAATCATGTAAACATTAAATAAGCTGGTTTTGCTTCCAATAAATTATTATATATAATTATTTCTTAGTTGGGATCAAGTACAACCTACTGTTTCATTTTCAAAATCATTTTTAAAAGTCTGGATTTTTTTCAAAAGAGTCTATGGGAGACGGCCGTAATTCAGAGCTTTTCTGGATAATGGGTTTCCGGGTAAGGGATCCCATACCTGTACTATTAAGCAAACCATTGATATCTTTTGCATTCTGCCCAGACTTTAAGGCTGTTCCATTTATTGGATCTTTATTTGGAAGCTATATTTCTATTGAATCTATTGATATTATACCTGCCATGATGAAAGTATGGCGGACCCATGTAGTAACTGATATTAGTGGGGACTGACATCATTTTCATAATATATATTATATATCTATATATAATACACAAAAGCTGTAAATATCTTGTAAATTATATCCTTATAAACGGTGAGTTCTGATGTCATTTCTGTCACATGACTCCCTGAAACTTGTGTATTATAATAAATAAAGTACCCCCAGTTGCAAAATATAAGGATATTAGAAATTACCTCGGAGTTCCATGACCTGTATAAAAACACTCTGCCTTCGGCCTCGTGTTTTTATATGGTCATGAAACTCCTCGGTAACTTATAATATCCTTATAATATACAAGAGGGGGTACTTTATTCACTATATAACATCAAAAAACAAAGCTTCAGATTATTCATGTAAACAAATATTATTTAAATACGCTAGAAGATTGAAATATATTGCTCTTGTCTTAAACCAAATCCTTGCATATTCTGAGTAGCAAAGCAGTGGTCAGCATGGCTGCTGGGAGTTGCTGGGAGTTGGAACTGGCCAGGCCATTATCTGCATGGAGTTCCTAATTCTCCTTCTGCTTGTCTGGGTTTCCTCCAGAAACATACATACAGGTTATTTTGGCTCCCGATAAATTGTCCCTAGTCTGTGTAAATGAGATTAGATTACATAGATTAAACTAGAGTTAAAAGGTTGAACTTGTTGGGCGTGTTCTTTCTTCAACCTAACTGTTAGATCGTTAGCTCCACTGGGTAGAGGCTGATGTGAATGATGTACAGGTATCTGAAAACCCGTTATCCAAAATGTTCCGAATTACGGAAAAGCCGTCTCCCACAGACTCCATTATAATGGAATAATCCAAACTCTTCAAAATAATTTCCCTTTTCTCTGTAATAATAAAACAGTAGCTTGTACTTGATCCCAACTATGATATAATTAATCCTTATTGGAAGCAAAACCTGCCTATTGGGTTATTTAATGATCTTCTAGTAGACTTAAGGTATGAAGATCCAAATTATGGAAGGATCTGTTATCCAGAAAACCCCAGGTCCCGAGCATTGGATGAATAGGTCCCATACCTGGACAGGTATGCGATGTGTTATTTGGAAACCCATTACCCAGAAAGCTCTGAATTACAGGAAGGTAATCTCTCATATATTCCATTATAGGCAAATATTGCTAATACAGGTATGGGACCTGTATCAGGTTTTCTGGATAACAGATGTTTCCATAATTTAGATCTTCATACCATAAGTCTAATAGAAAATCATGTAAACATGAAATAAACCCAATAGGCTGGTTTTGCTTCCAATAAGGAATAATTATATCTTAGTTGGGATCAAGTACAAGTTACTGTTTTATTATTACAGGGAAAAGGGAAATCATTTTTTAAAATGTGGATTATTCGGATAAAATGAAGTCTTAGGGAGGCAATTCTGTAATTCTGAGCTTTCTGGATAACAGGTTTCTGGATAACAAGTATTTTAAAATAATTAAAACAATTTCCTTTTTCGGTGTAATAATAAAACAGTAGCTTGATCCAAAGATATAATTAAAACGTATTAGGGACAAGCCAACCTAATGGGTAAGTAATATTTAAATCAATTGTAGTAGGCTTAAGATAGGCAGATCCAAATGACAGAAACATCCATTCTCCAGAAAACCATAAGTCTGGAGCATTCAGGTCTTATATCTGTATAACTTATATAAAGGGCCACCCAATATGTTGCCAGTATATAAATAAAGAACCATAATTAATCACAGGCAGTTGAAGAATAACAATATCTGGCAATATTTTGCCTTTTTAATATCACTAGCTGAAATGAAATTCTGATGTCAGGTTTCTGAAGTTGGAAAAGGTGATTCTTGGACAGTCAGTAGAGGTATAAATATGATTTTGTCTTATCAGGCTCCCCCCATGCTTATGTGCAATGGTCAGTCACTGTATGCATGAGATACACTGATAACTGGGCCAATAAGAAGCTGAACGGACGTTGATTATGCCATTGTTTTCATAGGTGGCCGAGGCTGGGTTTGGGGCGGCTGCAGTGATAACTCAGAATTTGGTGAGCGGATCTCGAAACTATTTGTCGATGGCTTGGAGACGGGACAAGATGCCAGAGCCCTAATGAACTTGCATAACAATGAAGCAGGAAGACTTGTAAGTCCATTAACATCACTAATGCTAATTGGATTCGCTTTGACTCCGTTTTGCACAGCTGAAGCCCAATAAACGTTGTGACATTTTGTTAGGTTTTAGTGCTTTACAGCAATGGCCCAGGGATACTAGACAAGAGTTACAACATGTGTTTCCTTTGTCTTTATTTAGGATGCAACTGATATTGGCAATTTGTATAACACCCAGGCAGCTAGAGCTCTCTGTTCCAAAATAACCAAATGGCATTTATCAGGGCACCTTCCCACTAAGCTCTAACACTTGTGTCCAGAGACCTTCATGGCCAACAATGGACTTTAACAGGTTTCCAGTGGCTAAATAATTCTAAACTCTACATTCCCATTGTCAGAGGTGTTAAAGAAGTATGGAAGGGCTCTAAGTAGCAGTCTCAACACTTAAACACCATTAGCATTCTGTGCATGAGGACAATAGCTTTCTTTAACACTATAGGATACAAATCCATATATATATATAACATGGAGAAAGAAATATAGAAATCTAACTGTTACATATTCTGACATTTTATCATTACAACCCCTGAATTGCTGTTTGTCCAATAGTTGGTTTATATTAGATGAGATGTGAGGTCAGTAAAGTATAGTCATACTACTGACACATGCATGAAACATAATCTGTGTGTATCTCTCTCTCCATATATATATAGATGGATAGATAAATATGTATATGCAGAAAGAAAAAACAGTTGTACCATAGTTTCTAGGCTTTAGTAATTATATATATATATATATATATATATATATATATATATAATACACAAAAGCCATAAATATATTTATCCTTATAAACTGTGAGTTCTGATGTCATCAGTTATAAACTGTGAATTCTGATGTCATTTCTGTCACATGACTCACTGAAACTTGTGTATTATAATAAATAAAGTACCCCCAGTTGCAAAATATGAGGATATTAGAAGTTAACCTTCGGCCTCGTGTTTTTATATGGTCATGAAGCTCCTCGGTAACTTATAATATCCTTATCATTTACAAGAGGGGGTACTTTATTCACTATATAATACACGAAAGCCATGAATATCTTGTAAATTATATCCTTATAAACGGTGACTAGTGATGTCATCAGTTATAAACAGGGAGTAGTGATGTCATTCTTGTCCCATAACTCACTAAAACTTGTGTATTATAATAAAATATTATAATAAATAAATTATAATAACATATTATAATAAATAAATAAATTATAATAAAATATTATAATAAATAAATTATAATAAAATAGTATAATAAATAAATAAATTATAATAAAATATTATAATAAATAAAGTACCCCTGTTGCAAAATATGAGGATATTAGAAGTAACCTCTGAGTTCCATGACCTGTATAAAAACTCTCTGCCTTTGTTTATGGCAGGAATCCTCAACCACCGGGCGGCAGGCAGTCCTGGAGTGGGCTGAGGAGCCTGCAATTAACAAGGTGCGCCAAAAATGGACGCCGGCGCCCCAAATTGGAAGCCGGCGCACCAGAATTGAATGGCTCTTAAAAAAAAACAGAAATTGCTTTTGCGCTAATATCTTATTTTTATCAAGAGCGTGATTTCAGCATTTATATCTAAAACTATCATATTTGTTTTATTTCAAACAGGCAGTGAAAGAGACAATGAAGAGGACTTGCAAGTGCCATGGAATATCTGGCAGTTGCAGTATACAGACTTGCTGGCTTCAGCTGGCCGAGTTTCGGGATATTGGCAATCACTTAAAGATCAAGCACGACCAAGCACTAAAACTTGAGATGGACAAGAGGAAAATGAGGTCGGGTAACAGCGCTGACAGCAGAGGAGCAATTGCTGGCGTCTTCAGTTCTGTGGCTGGGTCTGAACTTATTTTTCTGGAAGATTCTCCCGATTATTGCTTAAAAAACGTCAGTTTGGGTCTCCAGGGGACGGAAGGACGAGAGTGCCTACAAAGTAGCAAGAACTTATCGCAGTGGGAGAGAAGAAGCTGCAGGAGGCTTTGTACAGACTGTGGCCTCAGAGTGGAAGAGAAAAAGACTGAGATTATCAGTAGCTGCAACTGCAAATTTCACTGGTGCTGCACAGTCAAATGCGAGCAGTGCAAACAGGTTGTGATAAAGCATTACTGCGCCAGACGGGATTCCAACACAATGAACACAAAAAGGAGGAACAGAGGCCACAAGAGATGACGACATTCAAGAAAACCTCCAAAATGGTTAACTCAGCCAGTGGATTGCTTCGTCTTCAGGATTTTATCCTTAATTTATGGACTTAAAGTATAAGCTATAAAGATGGTCTGTTGTAAATATTATAATATATGCACTTATGAATATTCATTGGACTCTCAGCAGTGTTACCATTTCTACACCACAGGGTTTTCCATGACACAGAAATACAGTTTCATGTGTATCTGATGAAAAATATATGAATTAATTAAATGAGTCTTTTCCACAAATTCAACGTAAAATGGTTTGGTTTCTCTTGAGACATATATGGAATGCGCAGACATTCTTTGCATTGCTTGGATTGTTTTTTCTTTGCTCATTCTGTATCAACATCGGTATTTAATAAAAAAAATATTTTTACAAAGATTGTCTGTTAAAATGTATATTTATTTACTGCATATTTTTTGATTTTGAACCATTGTTGCTATTTCCATATCAATAAATTTATATTTAATTGCTGTACAGTGGTCTGCCCTCAAGGAGCGCTGTACAAATAAAAATATACATGCTGAATCTCAGGCCTCGTTCATTGGCTGATCCACTGGCCTCTGCTCCCTCCTATGTCTCTTCTGAGAGGCTCTGTGGGGGCCCAAGTGCAGATACGTGGAGCAGATATTTGCACAAAAACGGACGCGATTATGTTGTTTATACAAATGGCCTGTAGATGTCATTGTGCACATGAGTTAGTATACTGCGCATACAAAGTACTTACTATACTGTTTAAGGTGATAGAGCTTATTTTACTGTTGTGTAATGGCTGCATGAGCCTGCTAATAAAGCACTGTTATATTCTTCTTATTCTCGGCTATCAAAACACAACAAATTGGGAACAAGATGCTGCTTGGATCCGTATGTTTGGCAATTACATTATTGCTGCTGACCAAGGGGAGATCTCTGCTGCTAGCAGGTGTGATCCAGATGATATCACCGCCAAAGGTGGCCTTCAATAACAACCTTCAATATGCTGCCGCCCCTTGTGCACTAGAAGAGCATGGGGCCCTGTACAACAAAAGTTTTGGGGCCCCCTGGGCCCAATCCACCCCAGGTCCCGCTCACTCCACACTACAGTTAAAAGACCACACAGACATCAGCGCTAAAAAAGGTACCCCCCCCACACAAGTTATAAAAGCTATTGATGGTCAGGGCCCCCTTATAAGTAAAATAAATCTGTGGTGTCAGGGCCCCCCATAATTTTTTTTATTTTTTTAAATTGGTGGTCAGGATCCTCCTACAAGTTAAAAAATAATAATTGCTGACCAGGGCCCCATTTACATGAATGGGCATGACCTGCAAAGATGGGTGCACTCAACTAGGAGGCAATCGTCATTAGGAAAGAAAAGTGTCAGCACCTCTGAAGGTCTAAAACCTGCCAGTGAGCTTATTGCCCCATGTGCTTTGTCCTCTATTTACAGCTCTGAAGTTACGCAGAGCATAACAAGCACCACTGTTTAGTCAATGTTTAAAATTTGTATTTGTTTAATGGAAATATTAAAAGCTGAAAATATGATTATTGGTCTTTTTTTTGGGGGGGGGGTTGAAGCTCTCCTTTGCAGTGCAGCATTTGTTGATTCCCCATTTGGCAGGTGATGGTTCCAATGCTATAGTGTTCCAAAATAATTAAGGGTAGTATCCTGGTTTTCCATCAGGCTGAGTCCCCCCTCCAGTGTTTTGGGCCAACCATAGTTTGGGAATCGAACTTTAAATAAAAAGTTCTAAGGGCCTAACAAAGGGTGATCATTAGAGCCTTCCCCTTCTCTGATAACAGAGGGCCCAAAGACCAGCATTACAAACATGTAATTTTACTCTCATGTAGGGTTGCCACCTGGCCTTCCCATATATTTAATCTTTTATCCCTATTAATAACATTGAGATCAGCCATAATTTTTACCAGCCAGACCAGTAAAAGACAGGCCAGGTGGCAACCTTACCCATGTGTGTAATTGTTAATGTACAATAACATCATTATTTCAGAGCTCCAAGCAAACTCTTTACCAGTAGGGCTACCAGATGACTAAACATTCGCACAATCATTTATGCCAGAACTTCCCTTTCCAGCAGACCGGGGACAAGGGTCACAAGTAGTGTGGTCTTCTGCAGATCTGCAAGAGGAACATGCAGTGTCAACCTTTATCTATTACAAAATGTATTTGGTCTTTAACTTGTTCCTGTTGGCTGTTCTGTCTGTCACCTACTCTTATTTATTAGGCAGAGGGCCTGAGAATTCAACAGAACAGGGACACACAACTCATTGATCTTCCAGGTCAGTCCCAAGCCCCCTACTGGTTTTACAACACTGTTTGAAGCTATTCTTATTCAACCCACGAGCCTGCAAGGCCTTATCTGCTCTTGATAAGGTTTCTTCTGCTCTGCTCCCCTCCAGCACTGCATGGGATCTCCAGAACCAGACGCATACTAATGATATTAACCGGAGCAGAGATGAGGAATGCTGAGTTCACGTGCAGAGCTACAGGGAATGGGCCAAATGCATATATATATATATATATATATATATAATGGAACATGACTAGTTGTCTCTGCTGTTGTCTATCAATTGTGTATCTCAACTGGTAACTAACAAGTCAGGCATATAAATCCTAGGGGCCAGTATGAGGATAAGTTGCTACAAATCCTAGACTTCAACTTTAGCTACAAACAAAGTGTAAACAGGGCTAGGACTGCAGGAATGTCCCAAAAAAAAACCCATTATCCATTATCCAGAAACCCGTTATCCGGAATACTCCAAATTACAGGAAGGCCATCTCCCACAGACTCCATTTTTTTAATGAAACAATTAACATTTTTTTAAATGATTTTCCTTTTTCCTCTGTAATAATAAAACAGTGCCTTGAGCCCAACTCGGATAAAATTAATCTTTATTGGCGGCAAAACCATCTTATTGGGTTTATGTAATGTTTAAATAATTTTTTTTAGCAGACCTAAGGTATAGAAATCCAAATTACAGAAAGATCCCTTATCTAGAAAACCCTAGGCCCAGAGAATTCTGGATAACTGGTCCCATACGTGTACCTTATTTTGTGTCCCCAGTGAGCACTTGTATCTGATTTTATTGACAAGCAGTGGTGGGAGTGACTGATATTGCACATAAGATATCAGTATGGACAAAGCCATGTCATTTATAGAGTCGTCTATGTTTGGTACTAATGAGTAACTCTTCATCTGAGAAGGACTAATACATATGGTTTTAGGGCATGTGCCCTTCAGTTAGACGGTGGTTAAGGGGGTCAAACATGATAAACTGCACATTTTTACTGCTGTTTTATAATTAACCTAACATGAAAGTGTTTTTAATACAGTCGGACAAGGGGGCCCATTGGAGCTGCTACTCAGGGCCCCCACATACCCCTGGGTCCTCCTTCTTCCCCCCCGTGCACCCTTGTTCTAATCCCTAGCTGCCTTGATTAGGGGAGAGCACCTATCGTTTTGGTGGGTCTGGATCCTACCAGGATCAGCCTGGGAGGCCTAGGTAGGGTTGCCACCTTTAAAAAAAAAAAAAAAAAATTACTGGCTAGTGGTGGGGGCCAGGAACAAAAGCATCGGGCAGTGACATAAAAGGGGCGGGGTAACAGAAACACATGATAAAAGGGGTGGGGCCGTGACGCTAAAGGGGGCACCAGATTAGTCTGGAGGGGCTGAGTCAGCAGCTATTATTGCCCCGTGTATGGGCAGTTTTAGAGAACCATACAGTCAGGTACTCCTCGTCCGTCTATTGCCCCTCCCCCCAGCCATCCCCGTATTTAGTGGGTGGGCTCCCCTAGGCAGCATGGCTCCATCACCCACCCCCTCCCCATGTGCACACCTGCACTGGAGCGTTAGGGGAGCTGTGCTTCCCAGAAATTGCCAGGGCGCCCCAAATATTTTACCACCCTAGGCCCAGGCTTTTCTGGCCTCACCACAAATCCAGGCCTGCCCCCAGCGCCCCCTTTTTGGTGCCGGGGGGTGTCCATAATGCTAACACAGAGAAGCTCAGGTGCGTTTTTAAAACTGGAAATTCGGCTCTTGAAATCAGGGGGGCTAGTTTTGTGCCCCATATATGTCCCAACTAGGGTTGCCACCCAGTCGGTATTTTACCAGCCTGGCCGTTAAAACACCTGCCAAGGCCAGGGCCGGTATTACAAATTTAATTTGTAATTTCTAATAAACTTTTAAAAAGCCCTTGGCCCACCCCCCCGTTGACAAAATGTTTAGCCTCATGTCAAATTTCAAAATTGAATATAAAACAATCTGTTTGCTCTTTTGAGAAATGGATTTCAGTGCAGAATTCTGCTGGAGCAGCACTATTAACTGATGTGTTTTCCCATGACAGTTTCCCTTTAACTGCCCCTGGGTTCCAGATTGATCCTTGTCTCACCATATCTCCCCACTGTCCTGCATTACGCGGGACAGTCCAGATGTTTTTCTGCATGTCCTGCTGTCCCGGATAGTAGTGAAGATGCCCCGCACACTTGTGTCTGCTGTTCTTGTTGTTGGACCTTCCCGGCACGGGCAGCGGCATCTTGCTAATTCCGTGTTTTCTCTGCGCAGCGGCGGCCGGCATGCGGGTGGGTGGTGCTTGGCGCATGTCTGCCTCAGACCCAAGATTTCTTGCGTTGAACTAGTGAACTAGTTTTTTTTGTTGTTGTTTCTACTGCAGTCACTGCCTCTAAGATAAGACCTTGGACAACTTAAAGGGCAATTCACCTTCATTAGCAAAATTTAAATAACATAAAAACACAAAAATCTGTTCATTTCATAACCTGACAAATTTTGTAAAATGGATAGGGGGTGCGGTCACAAAAATGGGTGGGCCAAAAAACTTTCCCAGCGCTACGCACGGCAAATCATTTTGTCTCTGTTTGCAAAATATTGGGAGGTATGGTTTCACTACAACAGCCAGGGTCAGACTTGGTCAGTGAGAAAAAAATCCAGAAGACTTCACTGACTCAGACTCACTCCCCCCAGCCTGAGACCCCTTGACCTCCCGCTGGCCTCAATCATAACTGCAAGACGAGAAACAAGGTATAAACATGGGGACCCCCGCCCCCCAATCTGACATTAGCACCAGCATCTCCCAGCAAATTTTACTCATTTCAACAGGAATCGAGTGCAGGTGAGTAGGGGCTTTACTGATCATTGCCATTCCTCAGGCCTAAGGGTGTAAAAAAAGCAGAAGCTCCTATTGATTTGTACAAATGCAGACAGGCAGAGGAATGTTTCAGTCTACAATATATAATTCCTCATTCTATCTGTGTAGTATGATGATTCGATATAGACACCTAAACATATCCCTATTCTCTATTGGTTTCCAGTATAACCTGAATACAGGCAGGACAGGGATCACATGGTTCTAGAGTGGGGTAAAGCTACAACACTTACCTGCGGGAACTGCTTTCCCTAAACAATTCCAGGATCCCACAGAGATCAGAGCTTTGATATGTTAAATGTCTCTGCCACAAGTGAGAAACATTATTCTAACGAATGTCTTTAGCCCCTTTGAACCTGATAGTTGCCCCTGCCAGACAGGCTACAAGTCAATTTGCTGTGCTAGCCTCATCTCCTGCTGCCGTGCCTGCAAGTTCCCAGAGGAAAAAACCCGTCTTGCAAAAGAACCTGAAATCTGTTTACTGAAAACAACAAATAAAAGGGCCGCAGTGTCGGGTAAAACACGAGGAAGACGTTGAAATTGTCATTGCTATAGATTGGAAGAGTGTCTGGCATTATAGGGGTATGTTAGAATGTTGATTGCAAGGACTAGGCAGGCTAATGGGAGCCCGCAGCTCCAACTTCCACCACTGATCTGGGGCAAGAGCACAAGGGTGGCCTGGAATGAACACTCGGTTCTGGCAGTTTGGATGGACCACGTGCCCACGACTGTCCCTTCTAGTGCCCGAGGCTTGGAGCTGTAGGACTAGGCATGCATGTGGCCAGCTGTTGGTTCACGGCCTGTCAAGGTCCAAAGATTCTAGGTCAGTTGCCAAATGAAGGTAAATGGCAAATCCGAGGCTAATTTTGTCTTCTGGTGAAAAAAGGAGGATTCTCAATAGTAGCTCTCACTGTGTTAGGCCACCAGCCCATTAAAGTAGAACTAAAGCCTAACTAAAGAAGTAACTAGAAATGTTGTACATTACATTTTTGGCTTCTGTATCAGCCCAAGGCAACCATAGTCCTTTAGCAGTAAGGGCTTTAGCACACGGGCAGATTTGGGGAGATTTAGTCGCCCCAGACTGACTTCCGCCTGCTAAAAATGAAAAATCGCTGCAGCAACGCATTCGCGGTGCTTCAATTTCCGAAGTCGCCCAAAGATTCCTTGTAAGGCAAGTTCAGGCAAGTTCGGAAATCGAAGCACCGCAGGGGATTTTTCATTTTAGCGATTGTCACCCCCGAGAAGAAGAGATTAGTCCCCAGGTGACTAAATCTCCCCGAATTTGCCCGTGTGCTACAGCCCTGAAGATAAGTGTCTCCAAAGATGCCCCAGTAGCTCCCCATCTTTTATGCTGATTCACATGCTCTGGGCAACTGTCAGTTACTGAGCTTAAGGACAGAGTCACAATATAAGGCTTATTAGTAATTAATTTGCAATTAATACAGATAATTACTACAGTAAATGGCAGCACAGAAACCAGTGCAACTAACATCAGAATTTAATAATCAGCCCTGTTCATCAGCTTCTATTACAGATAGTGATGGGCGAATTTATTCGCCAGGGCCGAATGTGCGTGGCGAATTCCCGCGATTCGCCGCTGGCGAATAAATTTGCGAATCACCAGCGAAATTTCGCCTGAAAAACAAGTCGCGCATCGTTTTTGACGCGACGCGCGCCGAAAACGACTCGACGTGACGCGCGTCAAAAGCGTCCCACGACTCGTTTCGCGAATTTTTCGCCAATTCTAGAGAAATTCGCGAGAAATTCGCGAATCTTTAGGCGAAGCGAATCGCGGGAGATTCGCCCATCACTAATTACAGACCAAACTAATTTTCTGCTGCTGGATAATTAGTGACGACCCCTAAGCTTAGCTTCTCAACAGCTGCTCAGAGCCCACTGAGCATGTGACACTTTCCAAGATGGTGACCCCCTGTGACAAATTTGAAGTCCTGGATCATTGCTGCTATTGACAAGCTGAAACTTTAGGCTGCTGCAATAAGTTCACTATATAAAATATGGCATTTTTAGCCATATTCATTTTTCCGATTTAGTTCTCCTTTAAGATTCACAGCTAACAGGAATATTTGTTGCCAGAGATAAAAAATTGCACGACTGCGGGATATAGAACCTTGAGGTCAGATGGGATATAGCCCCCAGAGCTGAGATATAACCCCCAGACCTCAGACGGGATATAGAATCCTGAGGTCAGATGGGATATAGCCCCCGGAGCGGAGATATAGCCCCCAGACCTCAGATGGGATATAGCCCCAGAGGTTAGATATAACCCCCAGACCTCAGATGGGATATAGCCCCCCGGAGCGGAGATATAGCCCCCAGATGGGATATAGAACCCCGAGGTCAGATGTGATATAGCCCCCAGACGGGATATAGAATCCTGAGGTCAGATGGGATATAGCCCCCAGAGCTGAGATATAGCCCCCAGACCTCAGATGGGATATAGCCCCAGAGGTTAGATATAGCCCCCAGATGGGATATAGCCCCCCGGAGCGGAGATATAGCCCCCATATGGGATATAGAACCCCAAGGTCAGATGGGATATAGCCCCCAGAACTGAGATGGGATTTAGCCACCGGAACTAAATGCATAATGTGTTAAAAAAGTATCCTATAACACTTAAAAAGAGAGGAGTTTATACAAAATACATAGAGACCTCATGGTAATCTGCCTTACGCGTTTCATGCCATCCATTACTTAATCACAGGCAAATGATTACAATGATTTATTGCCTATGATTAGTGATGAGCTAAATTTGAATTTGCAATGGGTGAAAAAAATTGTTGTGCCAAAAAAAAAACTTCGAC
Organism: Xenopus borealis; assembly: GCA_024363595.1. NCBI lineage: Eukaryota > Metazoa > Chordata > Amphibia > Anura > Pipidae > Xenopus > Xenopus borealis. Next base: position 107,692,475 of record CM044436.1, read on the forward strand.
CATAAAAGTCAATGCATTTGTTGAATTTTTCACGGTTTAGTGAATTTTCGGCAAAGCGAAACAGGTCAGAATCGCCGATTACTACCCATGATTATGTACCGGAAGGTATAAAATGCGTAAGGCGAAGTACCATGCGGTTTATATTGTTTTAAAATGGAATTTTTGATAAACTTTTGCCTTTTTAAAGAACAAGAGTTGTTATGGGACACTTTTTTTTCATAAATCTGAACGAAGTCAAGAAATCTCAGTCTTTTCCCCCAGACCTGGGCATGTGACATGAAGTTTCACTAGTCACACAGACCAGAATAGTGACCCAAAGTGATTTTGGAAACGGATAAAGAGTCAGAAAAAGCAGAAGGTTAAAATGTTTTTATTACAAATGGAGGGAAAGAGCTGTACATCCAATGCTCTGCGCTGTAACAGGGAACTCGTGAAAAACAGCTGAAATCTAAACATTGGTTACGTTTTGCATCACAGCCGGGACTTGCACAGGGTCAGCCATGCTGGTCTAATACAGGAGGCAACTAATCTAGAAGCAACAAGCACATACTAATCAATAGGAGCCATCGCTGCTGCACAGTTACAAGGGCTGCCTTACGTATTAGGGGAAAAAAAACATTAAATAGATCACAACGATATTTATTGGAGAGTCTGACTCTTGACCACTTCTCTCATGTTAAAGAATAACCGTTCTTAAAAGTGAGATTTATTTTAATTTAAAAAACACAAACTCAAAAATAGATTATTAATGTATAGAAAAACAGAAGTATTACGAGTATGGCACCCCCCACGCGTAAGAACAGGATAAAACCGTGGAGGGAGGGAGGGGTAAGTAGCTGCACAATCACACATTCATTGTTACATACACAAGTACCACAGCCTGGGGTATCAGCTAAGTAACCATGAAGTATACATTGCGGGGGCACCTGACACCCATTGAAATAGAAAACACAAAAAACACCTGGTGGAAAATGAAAAAAAAAAACAAAAAAACAAGAAGGGATGTTAAATCAGGGATTGACTGGAGCGCCGCGGATTCTCAGTTGGAGTGAGCTCAGAATTTGATTGGGTGATTGTAGGAAGTTTATGTCCATGAGCCACTCCAATGGTAATTCCATCTTGTTTTTAGGATCATTGCACAAAGAAAAACTGCAAGTTTCTGGTTTTAACTCAAACTGGATTTCTCACTAATTATTCTGTTCCGTCAGGTTCCATTCCTACAGGCTCCCTTCCTACAGGCTACATTCCAACAGCCCCCCCCCCCTTCCTACAGGTCCCT
>CM044436.1:107694701-107823734 GCA_024363595.1 Xenopus borealis
TCCTACAGGTCCCCCCCATTCCTACAGGTTCCCCCCATTCCTACAGGTTCTGTTCCTACCACAGGGACTGGGCCTCAAAAGGGCTTTTTGCAGGAAAAGATGAATGTGCTATAATAAACCAAACAAACTAGGGATGTAGCAAATCCTTATGTTTGGGATTTAGCGAAAGCCAAACTGAATCTGAAAGCCTTATTTGCATATGCAGAGGAATGAAAAATAAAAATGGTCGCCCTAGCTTTTGGCACTTGGAATCCCCCTCTTAAATAAAGGCTTGGATTCTCCCGAATCCTGGATTTAGTCAACCCAATCGACAACCCTGATCTCAATCCATATCTGTATTTGGAAGCAGAGGCCACTGGGAGTCTGAATAATCTGGAAAAAAAAATCTTCCTGGAAGAATAGGGCCACATCAACCATGGAAAGCGACTAGCTACTTACCCCAAAAAGTTTTAATCTGTTGCTGCTGCAAAATTCACCACTAAAATGTCATTATTGGGATGCAATACTCACACATCCAAAATAAATTGCGCAGAAAAGGTCTTTACAGAATGTCCTTTGAATTCAATGTTGTTTGTGCAGAAAACGTAACCGCAATATAAAGTCCACTGACCTCAAACTTATTGGATCCAGGGATGTTCTGTAGCCGTACTTTGTTGCGCAATATTATTTGTGATTTATTTTCCCTGGTAGAATTCTGCGTTTGTCCTGTTTCGTTTCATTCCCCACAATTATGAAAGCACTGAAGCTATTCCGAAAAGTTTCATCACACAGAAATATACGACAATAAATACAGCACCAGACAATTGTGCAATTCAGTTTGTTTTCAGATCTTTTCAAACACTGGGGAACAACACAAAATTGTTACCTGTGATGTCACAAAAGAGACAGGATCTGTTATCCAGTAAATATAGGAAATACAACTAGGGCAATGCAATAAAACGGGTCTCCCCCAGTGAGTGGCTACATTAAGTGCTTTATATTGAATGCAAATTTTGCATACACACAAAAAATATACAAATACAACAAGAAATATCAAATTGTGCCAGAAATAAACCTAAAGTATATTCGATACCAAGAAACTTTAACTTAAGATATAAAAATGTTTTCTCAAAAAAACAAACCCACATCAGTTAATAGTGCCATTTCTCTAGAGAGCAAACAGATTTTTTTATATTCAATTTTAAAGTCTGACATGGGGCTAGACAGTCAGTTTCCCAGCTGCCCCCAGTCACGTGACTTGTGCCAGCACTTTAGGAGGGAACTGCTTTCTGGCAGGCTGTTGTTTTTCCTTCTCAATGTAACTGAATAGTACACAGTGGGACATGGGTTTTACTATTGAGTGCTGTTCTTAGATCTACCAGACAGCTGTTATCTTGTGTTAGGGAGCTGTTATCTGGTTACCTTCCCATTGTTCTGTTGTTAGGCTGCTGGGGGGGAGGGAGGGGGTGATATCACTCCAACTTGCAGTACAGCAGTAAAGAGTGACTGACGTTCAGACATAAATACCATGACTGGGGGACAGCTGGGAAACTGACAATATGTCTAGCCCCATGCCAGATTTCAAAATAAAATATAAAAAACATTTGTTTGCTCTTGAAAAAAAAAAAAGTAATTTTCCTTCTAGTCTGACCACCAAGTAGTCAAGGAAGTTGTCAGGGGAAAGAAAGAGGCTTCTCTGATGTTCTGCTAGGAAAGGTTTAAGAAAGGTTTTTAATTTTTTTCCTAAGCAGAAGAACATCAGAGCAGCCTCTTTCTTTCTCCTGACAACTTCCTTGACTACTTGGTGGTCAGACTGGTGGGAAACTGACCAGCAGGTGGAGCTGCTGGAACAAAATTCATTTATATTAACAGTACGTGCATCTCTGAATATCTTTGAATAATAAAGTAAATAATGAATGTAAATTACAAAACTGCTTAGAATAGCACCCTCCTCAATTTTACACCGACTTATTTTAAAGATTTACTTCTCCTTTAAATTCACTTTTAGTATGATGGAGAGAGCGTGAATCGGAGACAATTCGCAATTGGCTTTTATTTTTTATTGTTTGCAGCCTTTTTAGTCATCAGCTCTCCAGTTTGCAATTTCAGAAATCTGATAGCTAGGTTCCAAATTACTCTAGCAACCTTGCATTGATTCCAACGAGGGACTGGGATATGAATAGGAGAGGATCTGACATACGAGTAATAAAAAGTAGCAATAACAAGAAATGTGTAGCCTTACAAAGCACTGGTATTTTAGATGCTGCCAGTGACCCCCATTTGAAAGCTGGAAAGAGGCAGAAGAAGAAGAAGGCAAATAATAAAATATATATATATATATAAAAAAAAAGAATAGTTGCTTAGATTTAGAACATACTAAAAGTTTACTTAATGCTCAACCACTCCTTGAAATATTTAAATCTCTTTAACTTGACAAGTACATAAGAATTGTTGTGGATTTAAACCTGATGCTTAGCGGCTATGTTCTGGCTGTGAAAATGAACATTTAATTAAGAGTTTCCTCTCATAGAAATAGGAACCTTTCTAAATATGATCAATGGAAAACTCTGTACCATTTCTGAAATAATCAGATTATCAAAGGGAAACTGTCATGGGAATTTTTTTTTTTCCAAAACACATCAGTTAATAGTGCTGCTCCAGCAGACTTCTGCACTGAAATCCATTTCTCAAAAGAGCAACCGATAAAGAACAGATTTTTTTATATTTCATTTTGAAATCTGACATGAGGCTAGACATATTGTCAATTTCCCAGCTGCCCCAAGTCATGCGACTTGTCTTTACTGCTGTACTGCAAGTTTTTTTCCCCCCAGCAGCCTAACAACAGAACAATGGGAAGGTAACCAGATAACAGCTCCCTAACACAAGATAACAGCTGCCTGGTAGATCTAAGAACAGCACTCAATAGTAAAACCCATGTCCCACTGCGTAATATTCAGTTACATTGAGAAGGAAAAACATCAGCCTGCCAGAAAGCAGTTACCTCTTAAAGTGCTGGCACAAGTCACATGACCAGGGGCAGCTGGGAAACTGACAATACGTTTAGCCCAATGTCAGATTTCAAAAAGAAATATAAAAAAAAATCTGTTTGCTCTTTTGAGAAATGGATTTCAGAGCAGAATTCTGCTGGAGCAGCACTATAAACTGATGTGTTTTGAAAAAAAACATGTTTTCCTATGACAGTATCCCTTTAAGTTTCAGTATCCCCATCTTAGCAATTTGTCTCTGTTGTGGAGTTTTATTTCACATCTTGATGAATAGTTAGGACAATTAAAGTGGTGTGTGCTGCCTTTGCTTAGAGAATGAGTAAGAACCAACCACATATATGGGATCCCTTACCTGGAAATCCAATATACATAATTGCCAGCAGACTCCATTTAAAGCAAATAATTAAAATTCATATTGGTGACAATACAATCTGAATGGGTTTATTTATGGGTCGAATTTTGAGTTTATGGGAGTTTTTTTAAATACTCTAATAAATGTGAAAGCACTCACAACTTGAATGGGAGATTAAGAAAAAACTCGAACGTCTAAAACTCGAACAAACAATTCAGTCAAATTCAACTAAACGGAAATCGAGTTTTTTTTCCTCCGAAAATAAAAACTTGAATGTCAGGAAGGCTTCAGATGGGTCACTGGACCTCTATCATTGACTTCTACATGAACGGGGCAGGTTTTAGGTGGCGAGTTTGGATTATTCCCAACTCAAATTGTGAGTTTGGACCAAAAATCCAACTCGAAAATTCGAATTTACAATTTGACCCTTAAAGGAGAAGGAATTGCATTTTAAACTTGGGGGTACCAAAAGTTAGGCACCAAAAGTTAGGCACCCCTGAGACACGGGGACTGGTGCTCCTATCAGCAGAAAACTGCACCGGCCTGGGGTTCTTCCTTCAAGCACATATGAGAGATCCTCTTCCTGTTTCTTCAGGTTTTCACATTTCCCGTGCAGACGCATGCACAGTAGAGCTACATAGTCGAGTTTTTCTTCCTTCACATGAGCAGCCACAGGTTGACCAGAAGAAGCAGGAAGTGGATCTCTCAGATGTGCTCGAAGGAAGAACCCCGGGCCGGTGCAGTTTTCTCCTGATAGGAGCACCAGTCCCGGGGGTGTCGGCTAAGTAAAAGTAGTCACTTGGGGTTGCTTAATTTTTGGCACCCCCAATTGTAAAATGCTATTCCTTCTCCTTTAATAAATCTGCCGAATAATGTTTAAATGTTCTTATTAGCAGACTCGAGATACAAATTATGGAAAGGTTCTTTATCCTGAGCTGTATCCTGAGCTGTATGATGAAATATGGCTGAAAGCATTACTTGATTATTTCAGAATCAGTATTTCTAAATGATTATATTTAGAAGGATTCTTATTTTCCTCCAAGATAGTTCTCCTTTTAAGAAACAATTCCATGCATTTAAGCATGAGCAGATTTGGTGATGACTGGTTTCAGGATGGGCTGGAATTTCTGCAATGAATAAATGACATTTTCAACCCAACCCAATCTGATTTGTCTGCGTCTGGTTGTTGAATAACAAGAACAGTACAACAAAAGGACAGGCACTCAAATGGCAAGATCCTCCAGACCATTGTATAAACGAAATACGTTTATTTAATACCCTTCGCACAGCTTTACACGTTTCGGATCAACACTGATACTTAAATGACGATGTATCAGTGTTGATACGAAACGCGTAAAGCTGGCCATAGACGTAACAATTACGATCTTTCTCGGAAAAGATCTTTCCAAGAAAGATCGTTCGTTTCAACACACACGTGTAGAGCTGAATCGTCAGATATACAGGTATAAAACAATAGAATTCTACTTGTATCTGATGATTCAGCAGTAACAATGGTCGATGTTCAGGGAGCTTTCAAAGGCATCCGATCAAAATTTTCTGTCCAGCCCGATCAACCAGCCGACCGATATCTTAATCCTCTGACGATGTCGGTCGGCTCATTTCACACCATACACGCACCGAATATCGTACGAAAATTCGTTTCGTACGATATTATCTGTGCGTCTATGGCCACCTTAAGGCTCTGCCATGCATAGTGAATAAACTTATTTTGTTTATACAGCTTTTCCATTTGAGTGCCTGTCCTTTTGCGCTACGGTTTGGACCCACCCCCTTCGGGTTCAGGGCGAATGAAGCTGGACCTCATCATACACTGGGTTAGTTTTCGGTGACCTTTGCTCTTAACGAGTAACAAGATGGCTCCACAGAGGTCAATGTAAGGGGTTTCTAAGCATCCCTGTGATATGTTTTTTTTTAGGAAACAACATCCTTAATGCTTTCTCCCAAACTGGGAAAAAAATGTAAACATTAGAAACAATAAATTCTGAGCACAAACTGTAAGAAAGAAGGTAGAAAGAAAGACGTGCGAGTGAGAGGATTGCGTATCATACAAAGCGATCATTCCTGTTAATGATATTCTGTGAGTGGGAATATAAAAAGTGCATACACTTCAGTTTAACCCCCGCAAGGCAGGGAAATAAAGTTCCAATAACATAGCTTCATGGAACATGCTTCTCCCTCTGACACAGCAGGTGTTAATAAGATTTTGTATAATCTTGCTTGCTGATCAGAACTTCCAGAAGTCTCAGTTTGGCTTTGACTTTCTTGTAATCTCTGTATACTTCTAACATTGGCGCTCGGTCATCTTTCTGCACATTCCTGCAAGTATTAAAAAAAGAAGAAAAAAAAAAGAAACTAAACACAATCTAAGCATGTAATGACATACAAGTAATAAATAACACTCTGTAATGTGGAGTAAAGTGGGACATTGGAGTAACTACCATACGGCAGACCCTGTGGTTGCAAGGGGGGCTGGGGTAGGACTGCTGCAGGTTAATTCCCCCTCACCAACTGCGTCCAGCTTCAAACCTGTTGCCTATAAAGGGGCAGCCTAACAACAGAACAAGGTAACCAGATAACAGCTGCCTGGTAGATCTAAGAACAACACTCAATAGTAAAATCCAGGTCCCACTGAGACACATTCAGTTACATTGAGTAGGAGAAACAACAGCCGGCCAGAAAGCAGTTCCATCTGGAAGTTCACATGCGCAGTTGGAGCAACTTTCCGGTTCGCAACAATGGCGCACATGCTGAAAATTGATGGAGACTGGTGAAGTGCCGGAAGAAGACACTATGGGGAAAATTTATCAAAGAGTGAAGTTCCGCCACTAGTGTGAAATTCCGCCGCTCTCCATTCATTTCTATGGGATTTTGAAAGGTGTATTTATCAATGGGTGAAGTGAAAGTTCACCCTTTGATAAATACGCCTTTAAAAATCCCATAGAAATGAATGGAGAGCGGCAGAATTTCCCTCTAGTGGCGGAACTTCACTCTTTGATAAATATACCCCTATTACCGAAGACCCGGAAGATGGCTGTCGTGAACTCTGATCCCTGAATCTGCACCAAGGGGTAACAGCAAGGCACTGAGCAAATAGATTTGTGGAAATCACAAAAGACTGTAGAAACTGAGCTGCAAAAAACTTTTTATTCACACGAAAAAGTGCCAATGAGCAGGAAACATGTTGTGTGAATAAAAAGTTTATTGCAGTTCAGTTTCTACAGTCTTTTGAAGCCTGTGATTTCCACATTTGCTCAGTGACTTGTGCTTCAGTTGGGACAGAAGCAAGTGGAACCGGCACCAGGTTTGTGCTACTGGTATAATCCCTATTTTTGGGTAACAGCTAGGCTGGGGGGAGGAGGGGGGTCTATATAAGTTAGGGGTAGGGGTTTTTTTTTTTTACTTTAGGGTTTAGTCCATTTTTTTTTCATTGAAAGCTTTCACTCACCCAAAGTGCACAGTGAAACAAGTGCAAGTGCAGGTGTCCCCAGCAAGTCCTACCACAAGGGCACATGCAAAAAGTGCCCCAGGCCAAGGACCCTTATGGTATCTTAAGTCTTTTGGGCCCACCTTCGCTGAAGCTAGGAGAGCCCGACATCTCTGATCCCCCGGCACAAAAATCACAGACAGGGGGCAAAAGTGTTCAGACATTAAAGGAAAACTATACCCCCTGAACAATGTAGGTCACTATAAAAAGATATTGCATAAAACAACTCATATGTAAAAACCTGCTTCATGTAAATAAACCATTTTCATAATAATATACTTTTTTAATAGCATGTGCCATTGGGCAATCATAAATAGAAAATTGCTATTTTAAAAAGGTGCAGGGACAAACTTGTTGGGGGAGGTCACCTTTAAGTTAACGTTTGGTATCTTACAGAATGGCCAATTCTATGCAACTTGGTCTTCATTATTTATTTCTGAATTATTTGCCCCCTTCTTTTGACTCACTGACCCCATTCAAAAAGAAATACTCTCTAAGGCTAAACTATAATTGTTATTGTCAATTTTTATTGCTTGTCTTTCTATTCAGGCCTCTCCTGTTCATATTCCAGTCTCTTATGCAAATCAATGCAGGGTTGCTTGGGTAATTTGGAACATAGCAACCAAATTGCTGAATGTGCCAACTGGAGAGCTGCTGAATAAAATGCGGAATAACTCAAAAACTACAAATGATAAATGAAAACCAATTGCAAGTTGTCTCAGAATATCAATCTCTATATGATATTAAAAGTTACGTAAAGGTGAACAACCCCTTTAAGGGAAAAGATACTCCCTTACTGACCCGCACCCATTCGGAAAAAAAAAAACATAAAAAAATGCACACATATTTTTTTTAGGACTTGATGCCACTCTGCTTTCCAGGGAATCTGTGTACTGCCTACAGTGAGAGCTGAGGGATTTCAAGTTCCAGAATTATTTTCACATGTAAGCTACATTAAAATTGCATTCAAACCTTCCATTCTGTCGATGGAATTCCTCTTCAAACTCCCGTAAAGACTGACGTAATTTCTTTTTTTCTGCCTTTGTTTTCCAGAGCTGCTCGAGCAATTCTGTCCTAAAATGTACATGACAAATGCACAGTTATACTCTGGTGGGTAACGTCAGAACAGATTGAATTCATTTGAAAAAAGCTTGACAAGAAGATATCCGATATTTATACTGCAACGGTATATTCATTCTTTTCAGCTATTACTAATCTATAACAACTAAAATCTAAAATGAGCGGCCCTGTTCAGAAGAGGAAGGAGTGTGTGTGATTTAAATAGCTTGAGAGAAAATAATACAAAAATAAGTGCAGGATAACACAAAACCTTCTACTTCTATAGGGAAAACATCCAAAATGTTACATCTATTACCCAGTTAAATATAAACGAAGAAGACTCTTTAAAGGAGAACTCAAGCCTAACTAAAGAATTAGTCGAGAAATGCTGTACATAATGTTTGTGCTTGTGTACCAGCCTTGTCTCCCCAGTAGATGCCCCAGTAGCTCCCCATCTTCTTTTCTGATTCTGATTCACTGATTCACATGCTCTGTGCTGCTGTCACTTACTGAGCTTAGGGACCCACTCACAATATACAGTACACATAGAATAGAAATATAGTCACAATATAAGGCTGATTAGTCATTAATACAGATAATTACTACATGGCAGCACAGAAACCAGTGCAATTAGCATCAGCATTTAATAATCAGCCCTGTAGCATCAGCTTATATTACAGTCAGGGAACCTCATTTTCTGCTGGATAATTAGTGACGACCCCTAAGCTTAGCTTCTCAACAGCTTCTCAGAGCCCACTGAGCATGTGAGTGTCACAGACACTTTCCAAGATGGTGACCCCCTGTGACAAGTTTGAAGTCCTGGATCATTGCTGCTATTGACAAGCTGAAACTTTAGGTTGGTGCAATAAGTTCAGTACATAAAATGTTTGGCAATGTTAATTTTTAGGGTTTAGCTCTAAGAGCAGGGATGTAAAAAGGGTTGTGGAGCAACACAAGCATTAAAAAGTCTCTTGGGGTGCTAAATAAATGCTGTGATTGACTATTCGATAGCCCCTATGTGGACTATCAGACTACAGGAGGCTCTGCTTGGCACTATACTTAGTTTTTATGCAATTAAAACTTACTTCCAAACCTGAAATTTAAAAATAAGCATCTGCTTTGAGGACAACGAGAGCAACATCCAAGTGGCTGGAGAGCAACATGTTGCTCAGGAGCTACTGGTTGGGGATCACTGTCTAAGAGTAAGAGAACATAATCCAGAGACTTCCAGATATTACTGAACTGCATCTCCACTTTAACCTCAAGAGCTCATTTTATCTGCATTTCCAGTCGGGAGACAACATTTTAGTCTGCAACAAACAGTGGGGAAAAAATATATCCAGGGGGAGCACTCAAAGGGCTAACTCCTTGTGTGCTACACATAAAAGCTGCTCCTGGTAGCAACAAAGTCCATATTGAAATGTAGAAAATATATGGAGCACCACGTTCTTATCATTTTTGTTTGATTCCCATGTTTGATGATTTTTTGAGAATCATGTTAATCGTAGAATAAACACCATGTTTTAAACTCCACGTGGTGCTCCATATATTTTCTACATGACAATATTTTAGTCACCTGGCGACTAATCGCCTCTTCTGCGTGGCGACAATCTCCCCGAACTGCCTTCCATGTGCTTGAATGAAGAATCGCCTGAGCTAATGCACTCATGGCGCTTCGATTTCCGAAGTTGCCTCCCGAGGAAACTTCGGAAATCAGAGTGCCGCAAGTGCATTTGCGCAGGCGATTCTTCATTCAAGCACACGGAAGGCAGGAAAAAGGCAGTTCGGGGAGATTGTCGCCGAGCAGAAGAGGTGATTAGTTGCCAGGCGACTAGATCTCCCTGAATCTGCCCGTATGCCCCAACCCTAAAGTCCAAACTATCTAACCAACATTTACCTTTGTCCTAGAGGGCTTATCATACTTCGGACCACAATTCCAAAGCATTTTAATTTATCTAGTTATGTTTCCCCTGGCATCCTTGTACACAATAATAACGCTTTTGGTTTGGGCCTGGATTTTCCTTTTTCAGTTTATTACCCCATCCACCCACATTTATAACTCTAACAAACCTGTCTCCCTGCATATTTTCTACACCTGTTACGTTCCTCAAGCTTATGAAGCTTCTACACAGTTTGCCAACTATAAACTACACATTGAACCTTGAGGAGCACACACTATGTAGGAATTCCTACGTGTTTCCACCATTGCTTTACATGGCAGGCATCTACAATGTTTTTTTGAGGAGTGCAAAAGCATAAAAGATAGCAGAACTTACACAGAAGTAGTCCTAGAACTTGATGACATTTCTCTTGACTGTTTCACTTGATGTTTTGTTAATGGAGTTTCATCATCCTGCCCCTGCAAAGATTGCTCCATTATACATGTGTTGTCCCCGCTGTCTGAAAACAAGCTGCCACTTTCATCCTCTTCTTCCAGCTTTAGAACAGAAAGGATAATGTTACCAGATGTTACCGGTTGGTTTTAGGGAATAGAATAAGAATAAGGTATGCCTTACCTTTAGGTCATCAAAAAAATTTGATGTTTTGCCTTCAATAATTGGTGGCAGGATCTGAGCTCGTCGTTTTAAAGAGGGTGAGCCCTAAAAGAACAAAACAGGCATATATATATATATATATATATATATATATATATATATATATATATATATATATATATATATATATATATATAAATAATCACCAACCCACCAACCCACTGTGCCCCCATACTACCCTTTTTGGTACAATGAATAGATTGGGTATAACCTTTGAAACCTTTTTGTCTAGTAGATTTTGATTGATAGCTGAAAATACAGCCTGTTTTTGAAGTTCTTATGGCATCTTAGACAAATAAATTGGGTGTCAGTTTGCAAAGAAACTCCAGGTGATAGCCATGGTATACAATTTTGTGTAGCCATGGGTCGTGGGTGAGAAGGACCCAGGCTTCCTAAAAGTAAGTACAATTTCCCCCCACTGGGACATGTTCTGTGAGCCTTGTGTAGTCATGTTGAGAATGGTTTATTTTGAAGATTTCAAGAATTTGAGATTTTTTTGGATGAAGGATTCACCTACCAGATTTTCAACCTAAGAGCAGGAAGCAGACACTTGCAATGCCGAGGTGCAACTAATGGCCTGAGTGGCATCAAGAGAAGCTTTGCAGAGTTACTCACTGGCATCTTTGAGCTGTATTGACCGTTTAATCAGTTCCTGTCGTGGTACTTCAGTATTAATTCTGTCTTTTGGGGAATTGGACCAAGTCTGCATGGCTCTGGTAACCCAAGCTGATGACAACACTGGGCACAGGCTTTTAGCCCAAGGGGGAGCTTATTTCCTGTGATGCTTAAACATGGGCTGAGCCAATTCCTGTTCAGAGTCAGGGCCTTTAAGGTCTAGGCATACACAGAGAAAAAACTATTGCTCTGTGAAGGTTAATTTTAATTACTTTTATTTTTATTGAGGCCCTCTCCTACTCATATTCCATTCCCTCATTCAAACCCCTGGCAGGTTGGTAGGATACAATTGGACGCAAGCAACCAGATAGCTTCGGAATAAGCTAAATAACACCAACTGACTAAAAAAAAAGAATTGTCTACATCACACTAAAAATCAATTTAAAGATGAACTAACCCCTTTAATGACACCAATTGACACCAATCACATAGATACAGAGTAGCGGAGGTGTAAAATAAATTTTTTTCATGTCTAGCTGAGCCTGATAAAGGTGAAATAAGGCTATCTGAATATGTTTAATATGCTCCAATAAAATATCTGATGCTATATTCACCGGCCTTTAAACACCTTGTAAACCTGCTTCAAAACAGCAATATTTAGAATGAAATGAAAAGTGGCCACTTACAAGAATCGGGGTGATAGCTGCACGTGCCAACATCTGCTTCACAAGACGATAGCGATCATACAGGGGTTTCACAATTTGTCTTTCTTCTCTTGTTACCTTTGAAATCAAAAGTGCAGCTATACGTTACTATAAGTGTATGCCATTACTACTGACAAAGTCTGGAGATACATATTCATATAATATTCAATCTTTAATGTAATAGACAAGACTGCTAGGGTGGAATGTGGTCAGTGAACGAGTGTAAAAGGCAAAGTCTTGAAAAGAGAAAAGTTAAAGGGAACCTATATGGGCAGGACTTGCAGTGCTGGGGTCCTAGGTTCTAATGTAGTCAGGGAACTATTCGCAAGGCATTTGCGTGTTCTCCCCACGCCTTTTTTGGGCTCTTTCAGGTACACCTATTTCCTCCTACATAAAGACAGTCTAATTGGATTAGTATTCATAAGCATGGTATTTGTGAATATTGATAGGAACTTAGATTGCAAGCTCCACTGGGGAGGAGACAGGCGTGAATGATACAAAACATGGTAAAGCACTGCCGAATATGTTCATGCTACATAAATGTAAGTGTAAAAAAAGTGCTAATATTATGAAAACGAATAAAAGAAAATAAATATAATAGTGTTAATGCGCAAACAATTTTACATTGTTACACAAGTGGATATATGTCCACTTTAAATTGAACAAGGTACATCCTATTTATGGCCATGTTCTACCAATGCCATTAAATCACATTATTGCTTGTAAATTGCTACCAGTTTGTCCATAGTTAACATATGCCTGATGGGGAGCCCCATCCCAATATTGATGCACTGCATCCAGGTGTCTGACTAATCAGTAGTATAAAGTATGTATTATTGCTCCCTCCTCTCATGTCTAGTTAAAAATCTATTTTATTGTATTGTACGGTATAACTTTATTTGTAAAGCACTGTTCAGGAGCCGCAGCACTGTACAGTGCATGCAAGTACAATATATCTAAAAGTATACATGGGGGAGACAAATCACATACTAAATATATATAGAATCATAGGACAAAGAGGTTAAGTGCTATGTGGTAAGAGACGTAGTGGGAAGAAGGTCCCTGCCCCATAGAGCTTACAGTCTAAGTGGATGGAAGGTTAACATACAGGTACAAATTGGAGATGAAAAAGTGCACATGGTAAGGCATAGTCAGTAGGCACAGGACTAGGCTAATGTTTTAGTGCTCTAAAAGGTAGGCTTGAAAAGATTGAGAGAAAGAGGATTCCTTGCTGAGGAATTCAGGGATGGAATTCCAGAGGTAAGGAGCAGCAAGATAAAAGGGTTTGAGACGAGAGGTGGCAGTGGGTGGTGTGAAGAGAAGGTGGCTCTTAGAAGAGCGGAGAAGACGACCAGGAACATATAGCGAGACAAGAGAAGAGATGTAGTGAGGAGTAGAGGAGTGAAGGGCTTTGGATGTTAGTAGAAGGATTTTATATGCTGCCCTTTGCTTAACAGGCAGCCACACTAAGGACTTTAGTTGGTTTTGGCAGATTCCCTTTTAGGAGAGAGTAGAAGGATCCTGGTAGCAGAGTTTAAGACTGATTGGAGGGGAGAGAGATGGGAGGCAGGAAGAGGGGATTGCAGTAGTCTAAATGTGATCAATTGAAGGCATGGATTAGTGTTTTGGCTGTTGTTTGTGAAAGAAACAGGCGGATCTTAGCTATATTGCGGAGGAAGAAACGACAGGTTTTGGCAGTATTGTTAATATGATTGGAGAAGGTGAGGGACTGGTCAAAGATGACCCCTAAGCAGCATGCCGAGTTAACCCAGTTAACGGTCATGACATCAATAGTAATGGTGAAAGGAAGAGAAGGGCTTGGTTTGGGTGGAAAGACAAGATACAAGATACAAGATTTCTTTATTGCCATTTGTACCAGGAGTACATAGGAATTATTTTTGCAGCATAATGCAAGACACATGTTCAGTTTACAGTATAGGTTGACATTTACATATTAGTCATAATTAAGTTGTTACAATTTAGACCGTTTGAGTTCATTTAGACTGCATGATTTGCTGGATGGATGTTTCTGTCTACTTATCGGTGGCATTCATTTGCAATTAGCCTAACAGCCCTTGGGAAAAAGCTATTTGATAGTCTTTTGCTTCTGGCTTTTATGCTTTCAGGCCTTCTATTTCTCAGTGAGTAGTTGGATTTATGCCAGATGAATATTTCGTGACCCGGGTGGCTCTGGTCAGAGGTGATGGCTTTAGTTTTTTTCTTACATCTGGCTGTATCCAGATCATAAAGTGATGGGAGTGTGGTGGAGATGATACGTTCAGCGTGATTTACCACTCTCTGGAGAGAGTTTTTTTCCTGCTGCGTGATACTGCCATACCACACCGCTATGTTGCCAGTTAGTATGCTTTCGATCGTGGCTCTGTAGAAGGTAATTTGTGCAGACCTATTTACTCCACACCTTTTCAATTTCCTGAGGAAATGGAGACGTTGGTGAGCTTTTTGGATTATTGCTTTGGTGTTATTGGTCCATTTTAAAGAATTTGCGATGTGTATACCAAGAAATTTGATGCTGTCAGCTTGCTCTATTTCAGCATTTTCTATATGTAAGGGATCATGTTGTGCTGGAAGTTTCCTGAAATCGATGATCATCTCTTTTGTTTTAGCTGTATTCAGCACCAGGTCATGCTCTTTACTATATTCAATGATATCTTTCACTAGCTTTCAATGAGCTCAGTCTTGGCCAAGTTGAGCTTGAGATGGTGTTGGTTCATACAGGAAGAGATGGCTACTAAGCAGTCAGCTATCTGGGTTTGAACGTCAAGTTTTAGTGAGGGAGTGTCCAAATATATCAATATCCCACGGAAAGGAGTGCTACTCCAGGTATAAACACACCGGGTTGGTGTCAGGTGCTTCACAGATTTCGGGCCCTCTGCCCATCAAGGCCCAAGGATAGTATACAGCAAATACAAAAACCTGTGGCACAGCTGATGCAGTTGTATAAGTGGTTACAACCAATGATACAACTGCATCAGCTGTGCCACAGGTTTTTGTATTTTCTGTATCCAAATATATCAATGTCATCGGCATACAGGTGATATTTAAGGCCAAATGAAGATATAAGGTCTCCTAAACAGAGGAGAACAAGGAGGACCAAGTACAGAACCCTGAGGCACCCCCACTTTAAAGGAAAACTATACCCCCCCAAACAATGTAGGTCTCTATAAAAAGATATTGCATAAAACAACTCATATGTAAAACCCTGCTCCATGTAAATAAACCATTTTCATAATATTTTAATAACTATAACTTTTCATAACTTTTTTAGTAGCATGTGCCATTGGGTAATCATAAATAGAAAATTGCCATTTTAAAAAACAAGGACAGCCTCCTGGGATCATATGATTCAACGGTGCACACAAACATACCAAACTAACTATAAAGTTAGGTCACATGAGCCAATTAACAGACAGAGGTGTGTCTTTTGCTTCCAAACTTCTTCCTGTTACAGTTAGAGTTGAAATATTTCTGGTCAGGTGATCTCTGAGGCAGCACACAGACATCATGAAATGGTGGTTCAAGGCAAGAGAAGTAAAAGGACAATATTCACTTAAATATATATACCAGTTTGATAAGATTATTTAATATGTCACTTTATTTGATATTAACTATCTGTTGCTCAAGTATTCATTTGGGGGTATAGTTTTCCTTTAAAAACAAATGCAGCCCTGTATTAGATATGAGTAGGTATAGCAAAGAATAATAAAAAAAAAATTACCGGACGCCCATGTAAACTTTCATAATAAAGCAGACTCTTCTGGAGGGAAGTCTTTTCTTCTGCAAGGTTGTCTTTGGACATTTTCTGGAAAGACAGAAACAAATTCCCACCTATCGCACAAAGGAAACATTTAATATTGTAAAGAACGGTGGCTTGATGAGGATTGTGAAATGATGATTTCTGTCAATCATTGCCACTTATTACAGAAAGCCCTCTTTTGGGGCTTTATTAGAAATTAGGTCCTGGAAGCAGCACCCAAATTATTTTCATATAGAATCACTATTCCTCTAAAGCTCTTTAGTGGTAGACAAATGAACCCACAGGTGCGTATGGGTCTTTTTGCACATGAAAGAGACACATTTCTGAATGCAGTGGTGCTGAGTGCAATTTTTTGAAAGCAAGTTACCATGTGGCTGCGTGTTAAAGGACAAGTAACACCATAAAATGTAATATATATAATATACTTTTGAGCTGCATTGGTAAAACTGTGTTTCAGAAACACAACCATAATTTATGGGGCAATGGGGGAAGCCATTCAGTAGATATCAGATAAAGTATCTCTGTATACTACAGAGATTATCTGTTATCTGCTGTGTATCCTGTGCCTTTACTCCTTTTTTAATCCTGGAATGACTGTCCCCCATGGCTACACAGCAGTTTGTTTATTGTAGAGTTTCTTAATTAAACACATCAGTTGTACCAGTGCAGCACAACAGTACAAAACAGTTTGACTTTTTTGTTGTTACGGTTTCTTTAAGCTGCATCAGCCACAGTTGTGAACAATGCTCCAAAAAGGCACAAATTAAGTTTGATTTTATGAATTTGGTGCTAGTTCGGGTAGCATTTGCAGAGAAGGGATGGAGTACTCTTTATGAATACAACTTTGTGTCGGTTTTACCATGCAACCCTAAATTCTAATTATATAAACCCGCATGTAACCCTACAAAACGTGGCACACACAGCCCAGTTGGGTAGGCTTCCATGCAGGTTTATATGAGTCAGAATACAGGCAGGACATGCACAGAGTGATCCGACTGGGCCATTCCAACCAACATCTTCCAACTGTGTAACCATGAATCTATATGAAGACTTTTACTCTGTGTTATCTGAAACACTATTTAGTAAACATACCATATTGATTTTCTCTGGAAGGCCTTTTTCAGTTCTATTTTCTTGTAGCCTTTTAAGAATTAGTTCCAGAGTTGCTTCTTGACTGGGCTTTTTCTCTGCTTTAGTCCCATCCTCTTCATGTTCAAGAGATGATCCAAAGCTTTTTGGAAGCGTGTTGCTGCGTGGGCGTGTTTGAGGTAAAAACTCTTCATCCAGATTTTTGTGCTTTGCATCTAAATGA
Organism: Xenopus borealis; assembly: GCA_024363595.1. NCBI lineage: Eukaryota > Metazoa > Chordata > Amphibia > Anura > Pipidae > Xenopus > Xenopus borealis. The sequence goes on from CM044436.1 coordinate 107,711,563, forward strand.
CATTTTAAAAAAAAAGTCTCCTCATACCATAATTACCTGTACCGTTTGTCCTGTATATTAGTGCAGTGCTTAAAGCTGCAGTTACAGTGTATTCTTTCCCATGTACAATTTTTAGGATTCTAAGGGGGATTTATATTTTGCAAACTTACTAAAGCAATAGAAGTAATCATCAACCCCTGATTTTGAACAAAACGTTAAGATGGAAAAGATCTAAGTATTTTGACTTTGCCATTGTTTGGCAATAAGCAAGATCATCCTCAGCTAATTAATTGATATAGCTCTATACCTAATGCAATGCTACCTATATAGAAGCCTTAGTTATAAATATTTATCAAAAATACATACCTTTCATTTGTCTTTTCAGTTTGGTAAGGTCGGTCATCCACTTAAGAACCTTTGGATTGGCAGCAATATCATTATATGTTGGCTGAAAAAACAAAGAAGAAAAGCATTAGTAATAGTCAAATAGGTTTAGGAGTATGTATAATTTATGACAACAGATGCATAGATTGTAAACTTGAACCAATTCTCATCAATAGCACTTAAGCCAAACATATGTAGGCTGATATAAGCGGTCTGTTTTGGGGGGTAAAAGGCTGTTGATGGATATCTGGATGAAAACCAGTCGGACATTATTGGGCAGGTTAGAAAACGCTGTGAAATAAACGTGCTTTGGCAAACAAGCAGATGCGGGGCCGCCATTGTGTGGGGGGGGGGGGCACAGTTGTCCTGGCCCCATGGGTTTTGGGTCTTAGGGGGGCCTGGCCATGCTGCATTTATTTGGATTGGCCAGCCCCTGTGCTGTCAGTGAACTGCTGATATCAGAATGGAGGGTGTGAGCTTGGCAGCCTGTATCTCCTACCTTCTAACCTCTTTGTGTGCGCTCATTAGTCAAAGAAGTTAAGTCCCGGCAAAGCCGCATGGTGACTGGATGGGCTGATGGGGAAGTTTCAATCTCTGTGCAGCTCTACCGGGACTTAAACTTCAGCAAAGAACCAGCAACCCGAGTCTGCAGCTTACTGTGCAGGGGGGCCGCCCAGATAACCTAAGTAAGGAAGAGCGGATGAACTGATTAATTATCAAAAATAATTATGCAGAATTATTTCAGAGCTACATACCACAGAAGCTATGGATCATCTTTGCAAAGACTCTCTCCGTTCTCTTCTTTGTTATGAGATCGCCGTCATGCTCTGTGTAAGAGATGCAGGCTGCCAAATAAGGAAGTTCAAGACTGAATCTACACTGCACCTGCTCCCTCTTGCTTTGCATATCTTCAATTCCATTGGCTGGCAAGATTCATCCAATCGAATTAAAGATATGCAAATGAAGAAGGAAAATTCAGTTATAAACTTCCTTATTTGGCAGCCTGCATCTTTTACACAGAGCATGTCTCACGATAACTAAGAGGACAGAACAGAAAATTTTTGCAGAGATGATCCACTTCTATGGTATGTATCTCTGAAAGCTAACATTTTAAGTAATAAAGATAAGTACAAAAACGTTTTTTTTATGACATGGGCTGTTAAATTAGCTTTATTGTACAAAAGGTGAACCTCCCGTTTAAAGGAACAGTAAAACCAAAAACTGAAAGTGTACCAAAGTAATTAAAATATAATGTACAGTTGCTCTACACTGGTAAAAGTTGTGTGTTTGCTTTAGAAAAACTACTATAGTTTATATAAACGAGATGCTGTGTAACCATGGGTAGTACCCATTCAAGCTGGAAAAAAAAGGAGAAAAAGCACAGATTACTTAGCAGATAACAGATAAAACAACATTGTATCGGACAGGGCTTATCTGTTATTTGCTATGTATCCTGTGCTTTTTCTCCTTTTATCCAAAGCTTGAATGACTGCCCAAGTTGTGCAAAGCAGCTTATTTATAGAGACTATAGTAGAATTTCTGAAGCAAACACACAGCTTTTATAACAAAGCAGGGCAGCAGTGCACTATATTTTTCTAACTTTGCTACACTTGAAGTTTTTGGTGTTACTGCTTCTTTAACATATCATTATAATGCAGCCCACAAATATATCATCATTATTGGGCTCTCTACCTAGAAAGCTATTCCAGAGCAGCAAATGTTTAATGCACTCACCTTAACATTTTTCTCAGTTTCAAACTGTTCTTCATACTGACGAATTTTCTTGTGCAGTTTTTTAACTAGTTGATATGGCGTTTTGTCTTCTCGTTTCTCATCTTTGGAACTGAATGAAGCTTTTCTGGTCCTATTAGAAATATAAATAAGTTAAAATCCACCTCATTCTAGCAGAGGACAGTACTTGGTTATATAAAGCTGAAAGATCTATAGCTATGACTTATCTCATCTGCTTCTATAACTATAGCCCACAGCATGAACAGACTGCAAGAAAGGCCCAGACACCAAAATATGGGCAATATGAAATACATTTGCAAAGAAGTTTTTAGTTTGGTGAAACCTAATGCAGATAATCAGGTGGCAGGATGCTGCCATTCATAAATCTCGATTTGTAACACACCACATAGGTTTTTGTTTTTTCTTGTGTTCCTTTTTTTTTTTTTTTTACCTAGAAGAGGATCAGGGTGTTTCACTGACAATGCTGACCAAACTTTCTTCAGCCTCTCTCAAGCAACTGGACATGGCTATGAGTAAGTCAATTCTCTAGGACCTCAGTCTTCCAGCATGAAGGGGCAAAAAAATTTACAATTATTTAATTTAAAAAAATCCAAGTAGTGCCAGCATACCTTGGATATTAAAGGTCTTTCTGTGACAGAACAAACTGTTTTACCTAATATAAAATGTCAGAGATGAGCAGTCTGACTCTGGAGTATGCAAAAAGCGCTGACTCTGTCCAAAATCCAATGAACGATGCGATCGAACCGGATTGGTGTCTTCTTCAACATAATAATTCATTCTTCCAGCCAGAGGTGAGAGCTGGGCTTCTCCATATTCTAAGTCCTGTTGCCAAGATTTGAAGTCAGGAAATGGTCCTGAAAAAGAAAATTACAATAATATGCAAAAAATGTTTAATTTGTAGGATGAATAACAGATATATTATTCATTAATATTAAAAGGCATCTAAAGCCAAAAAATTCAATGATGTAAGCTTACTCAGGGTGTTTCCCTGATCATTTATGTTCTATGAGTGGCACCACCAACGTTTATTTGTATAGAACGAAAACTCACCCATGAACAGTAAACAAGCAATCTTTAGATTGCAAGGCCTAAAATGTTCCAGTCTTAGGTTAAACTCATATCTATATATTTTTAGAAATGATTTATCCTGAGGTTCTAAATGTTTTAGAATAGAAAGGCTGTTCTACAAAGCTCAGCTGACGTGAGACATTTCTAAAATTGGTTAGATGAAAGTTGTGGGACTTTGGGCTAAACACATGCCAGACTGGAGCTCAACACCTCTGAAAAGCCCTAGGTCAGTGATCCCCAACCAGTAGCTCGTGAGCAACATGTTGCTCTCCAACCCCTTGGATGTTGCTCCCACTGGCCTCAAAGCAGGAGCTTATTTTTTAATTCCAGGCTTGGAGGCAGATTTTGGTTGTATAAAAACCAGGTGCACAACCAAACAAAGCCTCAATGTAGGTTGAAAATCTTCATAGGGGCTACCAAAATGCCAATCACAGAACTTATCTGGCACTTCAAAAACAATTTTCATCATTGTGTTGCTCCCCAACAACTTTTACTTTTGAACGTTGCTCACGGATTCAAAAGGTTGTGGATCCCTGCCCTAGGTGAATGTTTTGTCCTTTGTCACAACATGCCAGTACAATCTGGTCAGACAGGCAGGTATGTGATCTTGGGTAAATAGATAACAGCTTAGGTTTAGGGGAAGCATAATATAAATATACAGCATTTGTAAATGTGTTTGAACTAGACCATTTGTGTAACCAATGTAAAATGATTGCTAATGCAGCCTGTGTGATGAGCCCAATGCACACATTCCGAAGTGAATAGGTATCTTATAATAAATAAAGTTTGAATGTTTAAAGGAAAAAAATCAAAAACGTGGTACATGCAAAAATGAATAAAAAAACCCAAACATTTACAAAATACATATTATTGTCAGGGATTTTGCCCGACGAAGGGGTCTTGGTGCTCAGAAAGCTTGCAGTGTATTTTTATTGTTAGCCAATATACAGTTGTGCTCATAAGTTTACATAACCTGGCAGAATTTATGATTTCCTCACCATTTTTCGGAGAATATGAATTATAACAAAAACTTTTCTTTCACTCATGGTTAGTTGTTGGCTGAAGCCATTTATTGTCAAATAACGGTGTTTACTCTTTTTAAATCATAATCACTACCCAAATGACCCTGATCAAAAGTTTACATACCCTGGTGATTTGGTCCGATAACATGCACACAGCTTGGTTAGAAAGGCCATTAAAGGTAACTATCTTCACCTGTGATCTGTTTGCTTGTAATTAGTGGGTGTGTATAAAAGGTTAATGACTTTCTGGACTCCTGACAGACCCTTGCATCTTTCATCCAGTGCTGCACTCATGTTTTTTGGATTCTCAGTCATGGGGAAAGCAAAAGAATTGTCAAAGGATCTGCGGGAAAAGGTAGTTGAACTCTATAAAACAGGAAAGGGATATAAGGAAATATCAAAGGAATTGAGAATGCCAATCAGCAGTGCTCAAACTCTAATTAAGAAGTGGAAAATGAGGAGTTCTGTTGAAACCAAACCAAATAAAAACAAAAAGTTCAGCCACAAGTGCCAGAAAAATTGTTCGGGATGCCAGGAAAAACCCACAGATAACTTTAGGTGAAATACAGGACTCTCTGAAAAAATGTGGTGTGGCTGTTTCAAGATGCACAATAAGGAGGCACTTAAAGAAAGATGGGCTGCATGGTCCAGTTGCCAGAAGAAAGCCATTACTAAAATGCCACAAAGTATCCCGATTACAATATGCCAAACAGCACAGAGACAAGCCTCAAACCTTCTGGTACAAAGTCATTCGGAGTGATGAGACTAAAATTTTACCTTTTGGCCACAAACATAAATGCTACATTTGGAAAGGAATTTGGTCAGAATTGATGGCAAAATGAATGCAGTAAGTTATCAAAGAATACAGGAGGAAAATTTTCACTCATCAGCCTGGAAGCTGCGCATGGGACGTACTTGGACATTCTAACATGACAATGATCCAAAACACAAGGCCAAGTCATTGACCTGTCATTGGCTACAGCAAAATAAAGTGAGGGTTCTGGAGTAGCCATCTCAGTCTCCTGACCTCAATATCATTGAGCCACTCTGGGGAGACCTCAAACGTGCAGTTCATACAAGACAGCCCAAGAATTTACCCAGGGAACTGGAGGCTTTTTGCCAGGAAGAATGGGCAGCTTTACCTTTGTCTGAGAAGATAAAGAGCCTCATCCACAACTACCACAAAAGACTTCAAGCTGTCATTGATGTTAAAGGGGGCAATACACGGTATTAAAGTAAAACTATACCCCCAAAATGAATTCTTGAGCAACAGATAATTTGATTTAAACTAAGTGGCATATTAAAGAATCTGATCAAACCGGTATATATATATTTAAGTAAATATTGCCCTTTTACATCTCTTGCTATGAACCACCATTTCATGATGGTCTGTGTGCTGCCTCAGAGATCACCTGACCAGAAATATTTCAACTCTAACTGTAACAGGAAGAAGTGTGGAAGCAAAAGACACAACTCTGTCTGTTAATTGGCTCATGTGACCTAACTTTATAGTTTGTTTGGTATGTTTGTGTGCACCGTTGTATCATGCGACCCCAGGAGACTGTCCTTATTTTTTAAAATGGCTATTTTCTATTTATGATTACCCAATGGCACATGCTACTAAAAAAGTATATTATTATGAAAATGGTTTTTGTACATGAAGCAGGGTTTTACATATGAGTTGTTTTATGCAATATATTTTATAGAGACCTACATTGTTGGGGGGGGGGGGTATAGTTTTCCTTTATAGGATCAGTAACATCAAAAAATTAAATAGTTTTACAGTAATAAAAATAGAATGCAGTGTTGAATTGCACTGGTAAAACAGCAGTATTCGCTTCAGAAGCACAAGTGCAGCCTAGACCTGATGGTCTTAATGGTTGAGAGAAACTGAAGGAGCTAAAAGAGCAGATCACTAAATATAAAAGTGAATTAGCGAGTAATGTGGGGATCGAAGAAGCAGAAAGACTACACTTACGTCACAAGGAGACTCTCGAGAGACTACGCCGAAATATCCTAACCCGATGCTTGCCATGCTAGAGAGGGACGCTGATTATGCGGCTGAGCGAGTTTACACCTGGCGCCAAGACCGACCGTGGGGGTGGAGAGAAAGACGCGGCCCCGCAGTACCCACGAGCAGGGAAGAGGAGACACCAAGCACCTCACAGTGGAGTTTTTTAGACACACGCATAGAGGAAGGAGGCGAAAGAAAGAGACACTCCAATACACATTCCAAAGTCCAATACAACAAGGATCGTTATCAAAGGAGGAACGAGCAGACACCGAGGTAAAAGATCTGGTCATTAATATTTCCTCCTACGAACTTAATCCTAACGAACTATCTCTTTTGAATAAGGGACTTGGATTCGTACCCACCTATAATTTGTCAATAGAGGACTGGGAGATTGACTTTCTTAGATTCTTAAGGAATATTAAGTATAAAATGTGTTTTTCAGGTAATGTATGTAGTAACTATGAGACAAAATTTAAAAAACCCAGCACGGGTATACCTGATTAACAAAATGAGTCAGTTCAAGCCTTTGAGCATGTTGTTTCAACTGAGATTAAAAATATTTGGCGTAATGATGCAATGCCAACGAAGTATAATGTAAACTTTGCGTTCATTGAAAAATAACACTAATATAATTATTCGTAAAGAAGAAGGGTGGAAGTATGGTGGTATTAGATAGGGCTGATAATAATGCTGAGGCATATAAGCAGCTGAATTCACCTGGGCATTATTCTAAGATTGGATATGACCCAACTCTTGAAATTAAAAAGAGCATTGATCTAATGGTAGATGAGGCCTGGCAAAATAAGATTATTGACACGGTAGAAAAGGAATTTTTAACAACAGACTATCCAAGGATTCCAGTGCTGTACCTTTTACCCAGAGTACATAAAACACTCACCAATCCACCAGGGAGACCTATAGTGTCCAGGATTGGGTCAGTACTGGAACCTTTGTCTGTTTTCACAGATCATTTCCACCAGAAGGAGGTTCAGAAAATCAGTGTATGTTTAAAGGATACTACAGACCTTTTGGTTAAACTGAATGCATTTGACACATTGCCACACCTAACCTTATACTGTGTGGGATAGATGTACAAAGTTTGTATGCTTCCATTCCCCACAATGAAGGTATGGCATGTATTGGAAGAGGTGCTATTGGACAGTAATTTACCAAACCAGAAAATCTTCTTTCTACTTGACTGCCTCAATATGGTGTTGACTAAAAATTACTTTAATTTTGAACATGATTTCTACTGGCAGACACAGGGGACATTAATGGGGGCAACAGTCGCCCCTCATGCAAAATCTTATGCAAATGTGTTTGTGCACCATCTTGAGAAACAATTTTTTCTCAATAAAGAGCCCTTTAGCAAGTTCATATATGCATATTTTAGGTATGTGGACGACATCCTAATTTTCTGGACAGGGACTACTGAACAGCTTGATAGTATGTTGAGAGAAGCGATCATGAGTCATGATACTATCACGTTTCCATATGAGTGGTCAAAATCAGTCAATTTCCTGGATGTGAAAATCAGTTTAATTGATGGTAAACTGTATACCGATTTATATCAGAAGTCGGTTGACAAGAATAACTAGTTACACTCAAAAAGTTTTCATAATCAAAGTAACTAAAGCGATTCCGAAAGGCCAATTTATACGAGCTAAAAGAATTACTTCAAGGCCATGTAAATATGACGAAGCAAAGATTGCCCTAACTAAAAGATTTTTAGAAAGGGGATATAGGCCAGAGTTAATAGCTAAAGCTGTAGGGGAGTTGGAATTATCTACAAGGGAGGATCTCATGTCTAAGAAATGTAAAAATGGAAAAGACGATCAATTAAATTTTGTGTCTAGATTTTGTCACCATAGTGGTAAGATTGAATGAACCATCAAAAAGTATTGGCCATTGCTTCAAGCCGACAGGCAATATGGGTATTTATTTACTAAACCGCCCCAGTTTTGCCATAAAAAAGGTTAATCTATAAAAGATATACTTTGCCCATCAGAAACAAGGTTATAGAAATGTAGGTTCGTTGGAAATATTAAGTTTGGGACCTTTCCATGCTTGGGTTGTAATTGTTGTTCATTAATAATAAAAGGCAACATTATCAACCCCCCTACTAGAAGTCATGAGATAAAGACATTTGCGACTTGTAATACCACCCATGTAGCGTATTTATTAAAGTGCCCGTGTGGCCTAGGTTATGTTGGACAAACTAAAAGAGAAATAAAAATTCGCTTCCAAGAACATAGGGGTATTATTAGGAACTTTAAAAAGAATACGCAAACGGATACACCGGTGTCTAGGCATTTTGTTGAACATAAACATAATCCGAAAATAAAACGAAAATGGTGCGTCTTAGATGAGGCCATACCAGACAAGAGAGGTGGTAATAGTAATAAAATTATTGCAGCTTGAGGGGAAATGGATTAAAAAATTGAATACTCTTACCCCTGATTGAATTAATGACTATTGGAGACTAAAACCATATCTTTGATGTTAATTATATGTCTTCATTATTACAGGTCCTGATAATAGAAAAAGTCAACATCTTAAGGTGGCCATACACGGGCAGATAAAAGCTGCCGACAGACTGTGTCGACAGTTTATCTGCCCGTGTGGGGGGCCCTCCGACGGGCTTTCCCGATCGATATCTGGCCGAAAGTCGGGCAGATGTCGATCGGGCAGGATTAAAAATCCCGTCGGATCGCAGCCGCATCTGTTGGTTGATGCGGTCCCGCAATCCGACCGCCCACACTGATCCGAACGTTGGGCCCTAGGGCCCACGATCGGATCAGCCCGATATCGCCCACCTCAAGGTGGGCATATCGGGGAGAGATCCGCTCGTTTGGCAACATCGCCAAACGAGCAGATCTCTTCGTGTATGGCCACCTTTAGTCGAAAGCAAGGGTAAGGTGACCTAACTTCTTAATAATTGTCTCAATGCTCTAGTAGAAAAATCAAACAGATAATGCCGTTTGAACTGAAATTATTTATCAGTGATTTCCTTTATCTTTTAGGATGGATTGAAGGATACGATAATGGACTTGATTTTCTATGTGATATTTTTGCTTAAAGGCGTAGGTCTTTTATTTGGACTTTGGAAACTTTTATATGCTATTAGAGAGACATTGGTGTGATTTCACAGTCACTCTTTTATCACATATAACACCAGATTTCTTAAAGATATATATTGTAATTTATCACATTTATATAATCTTTATTATGGTATTGTTGGATGTACTTTTAATTACCACTTTTTTCTAATCTTTTAACAATTGTATATTGTAACCTATGAACTTTCACCTGGTAATTAAGGGGTGGGTTGGTTGCTAACAGGATGTGGTTAAAAGGTCACTGTTTCACATTTTGGTTACACTTGATAAAGGGCGTGTGTGGCCCAAAACATGTTGTGTCGAGTAGTCTAAATAAATACATTGTAGCAGTTATTCTGCTTTGGATCGCTCTCCTCATTCCCTTTGATGATTGAAGACTTACGGTGAAGTCTTAGGCTGGGGACAGACAGGGAGATTCGGGGAGATTCTGTCGCCTGGCGTTTAATAGCAGGCGACAATCTCCCCGAACGTCCTTCTCCCTGTCCGTCTCTAGTTGAAATGTAAAAGCTTTTACATTTCAACTAGCGACGGACAGGGAGAAGGACGTTCGGGGAGATTGTCGCCTGCTATTAAACGCCAGGCGACAGAATCTCCCCGAATCTCCCTGTCTGTCCCCAGCCTTAAGAGGAAAGTTGGGCAGTGCGCTGAAGTGCTTGTATACTGGATATTGTTTATATAAATAAGCTGTTGTGTAGCCATGGGGGCAACTAGTCAAAGGAGAAAAGGCTCAAGGTACATAGCAGATAGCAGATAAGCTCTGTAGAACATAATGTTATCTGTTATCCATTATTTATCCTGTGCCATATAGCCATTTTTCAATTTCCGCCTTTGCTACTTAGCAGCTTATTTATATGAATTATAGTAGTGTTTCTAAAGCAAACATCAGTTTTAACAGCACAGAGCAACACTACATAATATATTCTTTACTTTAAAACACTCATTTTTTTGGTGTTACTGTTCCTTTAAGAACTGGGGTATGTAAACTTTTGATCAGGGTCATTTGGGTAGTTTGTGTAGTGATTATGATTTAAAAAGAGTAAACACAGTTGTTTGACAATAAATGGCTTCAGCCAACCACTAACCATGAGTGAGAGAAAAGTTTTTGTGTTATCATTCATATTCTCTGAAAAATGGTTAAGAAATCATAAATTCTGCCAGGGTATGTAAACTTATGAGCACAACTGTAGGTATCACTTCTACGATACTTGTATTTGTTTGTTTTTTAAATGTTTAAAGGAGACATTTATCTTCAAACCAACTTTTAGAATGATTCGATTCTATTTCAGTTCTGTCTTTCCCTTTATGGTGAGTACTGGATTTATTACAAATATTAATATTTGTATTACTAAGCTTTCTGTCCTATTCGTCATCCAATGTGCAATTCAAACTGCCCGGTTAGTAAGACCCATAATGCCATACTGTACCTTCTAGATCATCATTGGATATATTTCTTAGCTCCAGATGATGAATGCTCATAGTTTCACGCCTAGCAGAGACACTTGCTTGCAACATCTCAAATTCAAGGTTTGCATTGTAATCACAATTACTGGAATCCTGTAGAGAGTCACAAAATGAATTCAGTTAGTAAACAAGATTTTCAGATTAACTGAAAAACTCTAAAGGTTTGCGCTATACTAAAGCCCTTTGTATAGACAGAAACATTGCTAAGGGGCATTTTGCCCTTTAAGGGATACTGACATCAGAAATTACAATCTTTTTTTTAAACATATATTATAATACAGGTATTATCCAGAATGCTCGGGACCTGGGTTTTTCTAGATAAGGGATCTTTCCGAACTATGTGGCTTGTTTTGCCTTCAATAAGGATTAATGATATCTTAGTTGGGGTCAAGTACAAGGTACTGTTTTATTATTACAGAGAAAAAGGGAATCACTTAAGAATTTGAATTATTTGATTATAATGCAGTCTATGGGATCCTGTAATTCGGAACTTTCTGGATAACAGGTTTCCAGATAATGGATCCCATATACCTGTATTGCCTTTGAATGCCACTTCCAACTTTGCCATAAAGAATTTGCACAATGCTTTCACATTGCCTGTCTGATGCCCCATGTTCCTGCAGGAGGGGGCTGCCATTTTTGTGCAGTAGGAGTCTGTCAGTATCAGAAACACTAACGGAGAGGCTGAGATGGGACAATCATATTGGCAAAACAGTCAGGTTTAGAAACTTCAACGAACAATTACTTACAAATATAAACCTCTCCTCCAAAACGATCAACATGACCTATTGGTAACTTCTAATGTACATTCATATTTTAAAAAGTAGATTATAGTGTCAGTATCACTGTAAGGCTGCATGTGTATGGCTACAATTAAAATTTTTGTATTATGTTTTTAGATGCCCCTCATGCCTACAGACTGCAATGCAAAACAAAAATCCATAATTATTGTTCTGGTTATCCAGAATCCCCTGGAACTGGCTTTTTCTGATAATGTATCGTACATTAAGTCTACTAGAAATTAATTTAAACGTTACTCATTAGGCTGATTTTGCTTCCAATAAGGATTCATTATATCTTAGTTGGGATCAAGTACAAGCTACTGTTTTATTATTACACAGAAAAAGGAAATCATTTTTAAAAAATGTGGATTATTTGGATAAAATAGAGTCTATGGGAGATGGCATTCCTGTAATTCAGAGCTTTCTGGCTCTCAGATTTCTGGATAAGGGATCCCATTCCTGTACATAGGTTTACAAAATCTGGACAATTCTTTACACAAGACTATGAGAATTGGAAGTGATCTGAACCAATTAACCACCAAAGTGATCAGCCAACTATGTTAGGTGATGAGAATTCTATTTCTTCTGACATTAGTTATGCATTTTCATTTTTTATTTTGATTGTGTTAATTTTCCTAAATGGTGTTAACATTTGACATGCTTTGTTCCAGATACAGTCTTTACATTTAAATTAAGCAACGTGTGCAGTCTTTTTATCCTTTCACATTTCCTTCCTAAGGAAATAAAGGGAGAAGCAATATATAGTTATGATTTTAAATTACAATTACTTTTGTTCGGTTTAGGATTTGTGATGCTGCATTTTTGGATGTTCAAGTACTTCTTATTTCATTGAATTAGGCATTTGCAAGAGATTAGCATTCATACTCAACAGATACTATTTCAAGGTATTTGTTTCCTACCCAAAGGGCAACAAAATGCTCAAAATTGATATATGTGCAAGTGCCATAAGATTCAGGAAGAAGGATGTCGTGCGTGTCAGGATTTCTTAGGGTTGCGTAGAGTTGAAACTTGCGAAAAATATTTTAAATACGAAGCAAAATAAACACAAACTGATCAGAGTGCTAATGATAATATTGGTTTTACCATAGCTGGAGAATGAGGACTAGAGCAGTCATCAATGGATATACCCAGGCTGCAATAAAATAAAAATAATTAATGACAATATTAAAATACAACAAAACATATAAACTAGTGATAGGACAAAAGCAGATGACCCACTTTAATAAATAGAAAAGGAGATTTTGTGTACTCACTGTTAAATCTCTTTCTCTTCAGTCACTTGGGGGACACAGGGACAATGGGGTATAGCTGGTATCACTAGGAGGCAGGACACAACCTTAAGAAAGAAACTGACTCCTCCTCCACTGGCTATACCCCCAGCAGGCGGAGCTTAGGTCAGTTTGTACCAAAGTCATCAGAAGAATATGGTAACCTTAACTAAACTATAACATTATCATGTCTGACAGAAGTGAAGGTCTCAATCCAGGGAGGGAAGCCCTGTGTCCCCCAAGTGACTGAAGAGAAAGAGATTTAACGGTGAGTACACAAAATCTCTTTTTCTCCAAGTCATCTTGGGGGACACAGGGACAATGGAGATGCACCAAAGTTGTCCCCTAAGGCTCGGGTGGGAAAAGGCCTATGTTGAGGTAACCACTGCAACCTGAAGCACCTTTCTGCCAAAGCGGGTGTCAGAGGCCGCAAAGGTATCACAATGGTAGAATTTGGAAAAGGAGTGAACCGAAGTCCACGTTGCAGCTTTGCACAGTTGTTCCGCTGAGGCTTGATTTTGGAGTGCCCAGGATGTACTTACCCCTCTGGTGGAGTGAGCCATAACCATACTTGGAGGTTCCTGGCCTTTTGCTGTGTATGCTCTTAGGATAGCTTGCTTGATCCCATGGGATATAGCCTGTTTGGTGGCCAGGGTGTCTTGGCGTGGTCCCGAAGGAAAAACTAGTAAGGAATCCGATTTGCAGATGTCTTTGACTCTATGCAAGTAGAACTTTAGTGCTCTTACAGGATCCAGAGTGTGGAGAGCCTTCTCTTTCTGATTAGCTGGTGTAGGACAAAAAGATGGCACAACTATTTCTTGGTTCAGATGAAAGTCCGAAACAACCTTGGGTAAAAAAGGAAGGGATGTTGTGAAGAACTGCTCGATCACAGTGAAAAATGAGGAAAGACGATCTGCATGATAGAGCACTGAGTTCCAAGACTCGTCTCGCTGAGGAAATGGCTAGAAGGAAAACCGTCTTCCAGGTCAGCCACTGTAGAGAAATTGATCCCAGAGGTTCAAAAGGGGGGCATTGTAGTGCCTTGAGTACTAAGGTGAGGTCCCAGACCGGAACTGGTGCCCTTATCGTAAGGGCAACATGTGCCACCCCTTGAATGAAGGTTCTGACATCCGGAATCACTGCTAGTCTTCTTTGAAAAAGTACTGACAGGGCAGAAAGCTGAGATTTGAGGGAGAAGAGACACATGCCCTTGGAAAGCCCTTCCTGAAGGAATACCAGGATATTTGGAGCTTAGAAAGTCTTGAAACTGGTTTTGTGTCTGGTACACCATTGTTGATAGGTGGCCCAAACTCTATGGTAAGTTATGGCTGAAACCGGTTTTCTGGCTGCACACATTGTGCGTGCTACGGCCCTGGAGAAACCCTTTTGGATCAAAATCTTTGTCTAAAGAGCCACGTCGTCAAATTTAGGCTTGTTGGATTTGGATGGCAGATAGGTCCCTGAGAGAGAAGGTCTGAAAGTGGAGGCAGAGTCCATGGTTCTGCCACGGAGAGATTCAGAAGGTCTGTGAACCAAGCCCTTCGAGGCCACCTTGGTGCAATCAGAATGTGGGTGGTCCATTCTCGTTGCAGCTTCCTGATTGTTCTGGGTATGAGAGCCAGAGGCGGGAAGGCGTAGGCCAGGCGGAATTCCCAGGTGGTGGTCAGGGTGTCGACATTTAGAGCCAGTCGATCTCTGTATCTGGCTAGGAAGGCCGGAACCTTCCTGTTGTGCCTCGTCGCCATCAGGTCGACCTCAGGAGTTCCCCACATATCTGTTATTTCTTGAAAAACAGTGTCTTTTAGTGACCACTCGCCGGGGTCTAGGGACTGTCGGCTTAGGAAGTCTGCCTCCTAGTTCCGTAGACCTGGGATGTAGATGGCGGACAATTGGACTTGAGTGTCTGCCCAGTTGAAGATGAGCCTGATCTCGTTTAGAGCCGTTTTGCTCCTTGTTCCCCCTTGGTGGAGTTGTCCGATTGCACTTTTACTGACTGGCTGTCCAGTTCCTCCTGCCAATGAATCAGGGCTAGACATATTGCTCCTATTTCGAGCAGATTGATCTGTAGAAGTTTCTTGGTTAGAGTCCACGTCCCCTGTGCTGATCTGCCCTCTAGAACTCTGGTGGAAGTGATATCCTTCTTGTCTGCGTGTTGAACTTCATACCCAAGAAGTTCATTGACTGGCTGGGTATTGGAGATGACTTGTC
This sequence comes from Xenopus borealis, assembly GCA_024363595.1. Classification (NCBI taxonomy): domain Eukaryota; kingdom Metazoa; phylum Chordata; class Amphibia; order Anura; family Pipidae; genus Xenopus; species Xenopus borealis. The sequence continues at coordinate 107,726,641 of CM044436.1, forward strand.
TAAATTCAGAACCCAACCCATTTCCTTAAGTTTGTCCATGGAAATTTGGAGTGACCGTTGAGCCGCTTGGAGAGACAGGGCCTTGATTAGGAGGTCATCCAGATAAGGTTTAATGGAGATTCCTTGTTTGCGAATCTCTGCTGTAGATGCCTGCATAATTTTGGTAAAGACCCGAGGGGCCGATGTGAGGCCGAAGGGTAGGCTGGTGAACTGGAAGTGGAGATTTTGGAATGCAAAGTGCAAGTATTTCTGATGCGGAGGGAAGATGGGAATGTGCTGGTAGGTTTCCTTTATGTCGAGTGACATAAAGAATTGTCCTGGAGCCATTGCTGCGATAACGGATCTAAGAGACTTCATCTTGAACTTTCATGTGCGTATGAACTTGTTTAACTCTTTGAGGTCTAGGTTGGGACACTCCGACCCGTCCTTCTTTGGCACCACGAATAGGTTGGAGTAATATACCTGGAAAAGCACGGCCAAAGGAACCGGGGTAATAACTTCTGCCAGGAGCAGGTTTGAAATGACCTGTTGAAAGGCTCTGAGCTTGGTCGACTCTTGAGGAAGTCGTGACATGAAAAATCTGTGTGGTGGAAGTGAGTCGATCGCTATGTGGTAGCCTCGAGTAACTACCTCGTAGATCCAGGAGTCTTATACAAGTGTAGTCCATGCGTTGGCTAAATGTATGAATCTCCCGCCTATTGAGTTCAGATTGTAATTGGCATCATGCCGTGGAAGACTTGTTGGTAGTCTTTGAGGTGAGCTTCTGATTCTGCCAGGAAGACCTCCGTTTGTTCGACAAAGCACCCCTACCTGTGAAGGTCTGACGTGGAGAGGTTGAGCTTGCGGTTTTGGATTGAGAGCCACGAAAGAACCTTCCTTTTCGAAAGGAAGGCCATGTTTTGGGTTGCGGCAGTAAGGTAATTTTGCCACCAGTGGCTTGACTGATGATCTTGTCAAGGTTGGGCCCAAAGAGAAGTTTACCCCTGAAGGTGATGGAGGTTAGGGATTTCTTGGAGGAAAGGTCGGTCGACCATAGCTTCATCCAGAGGGAATGGCGGGCAGCTACTGCGAGTGCCGAGGCTCTACTGACAACCTGTGCCACAGCCAGTGACGCTTCACAAATGTATTCGTTTGCTTCCTTAATTTGAGAAGTCCATTGAGAAAGTTCATGGCGAGGTGCTCCTTCTGCAATAGCAGTGAGTAGAGAGTTGGACCAGGATTGCATTGCTCGGCTGACCCAGGCTGTGGCCAGAATGGGCCTAAGGGATGAGCCTGAAGCCGCAAGCGTGGAACGTAATAGTACGTCTATTATTATTATTAACATGTATTTCTATAGCGCCAACTTGTTGCATACGTCTAGCTTCTTGTCCATAGAGTCCTTGAACGAAGAAGCAGGGACTGGTAGGGCTGTGCTTTTGAATAGCCTGGATACAGGTGCGTCCACCGAAGGGGGGGATGAACATTTATCTATGTGTTCCGTTGGAAACGGGTAGAGCTTCGAGAAACGATGACTAGGTTGGAAGCGTTTCTCTGGCTTGTCCCATTCCTGCTGTATGATGTGATCTAGCTGGGGATGAGAAGGGAATACAGGTGCAGATTTACTGTGCCTCTAAGGGTAAGGCCAGACGGGGAGTTTTGGGGGAGATCTGTCGCCTGGCGATTTATTGCCGCAACAAATCTACCCCGAATCTCCCCGAATAGCTAGTTAGCTCTGCGCACCCGCTAGGCGTAAAGTCGCCTGCGCTTGTTCACACACAGCGGCGCGATTTTAAAAGTCGCTCAAAATTGCCTGCCCAGGCTACTTTATGACTAGCGGGTGCGCAGCGCTAACTAGCTATTCGGGGAGATTCGTCGTGGCGATAAGTCGCCAGGCGACAGATCTCCCCCAAAACTCCCCGTCTGGCCTTACCCTTAAAAAGCACCTTAGAAGGCACAGTCGATGCCTGCAGCTCTTGTAGGTACAGGGTTTCCAATACTGAAGCAATCAGCGTATCTACTTCAGAGGAATGGTGAAAGGATTCCTCTTCTTTGTTCTCTGATTCAGATGATAATTCTCCCTCAGAGAAGGGTCGGTCATCCCTCAACTCCAGAAGAGGTGAAAAAGAGTGTCTGAAGTCACACTCGTCATCAGATGGAGAAGGAGCTCTGCGCTTAGAGGGTTTGAGTTTAGGATTGTTTTAGCGGACTAGCAACTGTCTAAGGACTGTGCTAATTTTGGTATTCCTGTGGCCAATTGGGATGCCCACTCTGGCGTAGCCTGCCTTCTGTGAGGATTTCCTGCTGGAGACTGAATGGTCATCCTAAGGGGCCTGGTTCACCAGAGGAGGAGGCTCTGAATTTAGTCTGGGCGGATTACATTTGCTGCATAAATGATTATTATGCCCCGCAGGTAAACCTTTGTGGCATTTGGCACAAGCCAAGTATTTTATAGCAGTAGAAGGTGCTGCCCTAGCAAGCAGGCTGTCACTGGGCCCCTCAGACATGATACCAATTTTGTGTGCCAATGTGGGGAGTAGGGTTGCCACCTTTGGAAATTTTTTTTACCGGCAGGCGGGGGCGGGGCTACAAAGGGGTGGAGAGTGCCGTCAAAGGGGGAGGGGCACGGGCGGAGCCACATCCTACGATCGGCTGAAGACTGCGAGAAAGGTAAGTTTTAACTTGAACTTAAGCAGGGTAAGGGCCTTTTTAAAGTGGTGTTACAAATTTACCGGCAGCTACATTGCCGGTAAATTTGTAATACCGGCCCGGCCTTTGCTGGTATTTTACCGGCTAGGCCGGTAAAATACCGGCTGGGTGGCAACCCTAGTGGGGAGGCAAAATGCCCTCAGTGAAAACTCTGCCACTAACCTGTAGTATCACCAGGAAGGAGAGAGTAAGATTCTGGAAGAGCCTTGCAGTTTACTCAGCCCAGGGAATGAGGGGAGAGTCTGCTTGTTCTAGCTCTGTCTGCTCTGTGTTCCTTGCATTTCAGACTGTGCTGCAGCTAAAATGGGCGCCATTATTCTCGCATGACTCGTTCGCGTGCCAAAATGTCAGCCGCGAAGTCGCGCGCAAACTTTCGCCGTGATGGAGCAGTGGTGCACCCGCGAACATTATGTGGGCGAAAGTTCGCGGTCAATAGTGGCGGTGTTCCAGGACCATGAGGCAGACAGATAAGGGCTATAAAAAAACTGAGCGCTTAGTGCAGTGTACAGAAAATAAGAGGGAGCCATTGGGGACAAGGCATGCCCTTTTACACTCCCCGCCCCCCCCCAGAGAATAAACTTCATTTGAAGTACAGAGCTCTGTTCCACATACATAGTGCAGAAGCACCTCTCATATTCCAGCAGAGAGGGTGGAAGAGGGAGAGAGATAGAGAAAAGGCTCAGGGAGGTCCCTGTTCCAGCTTATCTGTCCCTGCTGCGGAGGGTGTCTCTCTCTACCACTGCCTGCTGGCTAGCCTTGTCTCCTGAGGGAAGGAGATAAGGTGGCTAGGTGGTCTGTGCAAAGCACCCAGTGACCCCAGCGGAAGATCCCACATTGTAGGGTGCTACAGAGTCTTTACACAGTGTAAAAATACAAACACAACCCAAATTGCCAGCAAATGCTGAGCAGAGAATTGCTAGAAGTCCTATCCTCCTGAGGACACAACTCAAACTGACCTAAGCTCCACCTGCTGGGGGTATAGCCGGTGGAGGAGGAGTCAGTTTCTTTTTTAAGGTTGTGTCCTGCCTCCTAGTAATACCAGCTATACCCCATTGTCCCTCTATCCCCCAAGATGACTTGGAGAAATGACAAACACTCTACCAGCAGGAAGCTGCATTAATCATTAAAGAGGAAGAGAATAAATATGCAATTTATTCATGTTTGTCAGTGACAACAAAGGATGCAGGGCAATGAAGTCTATTCAGGATGCATCATCCTTGCAGGAGGGAAATGGACAAGCTGCTAATCAGCAACCAAGTCGTAGATGTTATTCAATGTTGACAAAAGGGAATGCATCTGGAATTTAAAAAACATTTAATAGCACTTAGTTAGGCAAATCCTTGACGAGGAGCCTGGAGTACTTGTAGATAACAAAGCTGCATAAAGCAATGCCAGTCAGCAGCAGCAAGGTGTTACGCTGTACTAAAAGGGGTATAGATTTACAAGAGAAATGTGTCCTTTTTCACTTTACAAAGCACTGGTGAGGCCCAATCAAGAGCAGACGCATCTCCTCCTGGGGTAAAAGGTTTCTGCACTTCCTCTAGACCAGGGATCTGCAACCTTGGCTCTCCAGATGTTAAGGAACTACAAGTCCCACAATGCATTTGCCTTTATGAATCATGACAGACTCCTTCATTGCATTGTGGGACTTGTAGTTCCTTAACAGCTGGAGAGCCAAGGTTGCAGATCCCTGCTCTAGACTTTTAGAATCTGAATGACAAAATATTCCTTATTTGTACCTTTTGTCCTGTTCTAGGGCTGTCCTCCCTATGCTGTGCCATAAGGTTAAGACATAGAAAAATCATGGACAAAGCACTGAATCAGCTTAAAGGAGTACTAAACCACCTTAAGAAAAATCCCCAATCCCCTACCATCCATTGTCCCTCCGCCCCCCCACTTCCTCCCCATATTATACATTACTTGCAAAAAAGTGTCTCTGAATGTAACTCTGACTTATGCATGCAGAGTGGCACAGAGCTCATGGGCACTAACTCCTGCATCTATAGAGCTTTCAGGCACACGCGCAGTAGGTGTGAACAACAGACTGGCGCTAACTGCAAATACGTCAAAAACCTCTGCCAAGGAATCCAAAGATGCGGAAGATGGTACCCATGTGCTCCACTGTGCTATTCTGCATTGATTTGTCAGTGTTACAGCCAGGAACACACTTTTCAAGTAATATACTATGGGGGGGAAGGAAGCAGGAAGGGGGGGATCAATGAAGGGAGGGGGGTGGGTATTTTATCTTAAGGGGGATTTAATTCTCCTCTAAGTATGTAACATAGTAACATAGTAAGTTAGGCTGAAAAAAGACTCGTGTCCATCAAGTTCAACTTTTTTTTTTTTTTTTTTATTTTAACTGCCTAACTGCTAGTTGATCCAGAGGAAGGCAAAAACCCCATCCTAAGCCTCTCCAATTTGCCTCAGAGGGGGAAAAATTCCTTCCTGACTCCAAAAAGGCAATCGGACCAGTCCCTGGATCAACTTGTATAATGAGCTATCTTCCATAACCCTGTATTCCCTCACTTGCTAAAAATGTATTATTATTGCTGTGAACAAATTCAGGTATTATAAATTATGCATATTTTTAACTTTGTATAAATAAAGTACATTTTTATCAGAACTTCTTTGGTCCTGTGGATCTGTATCGAGTGCCTGTCGGCCCTGCTTCTTTTCTTTTGCCGTGCCGCTCCCTGAAGCTGGGGGTCTGGGGCTGGTACACCCAGACCACATGCACTACTCTGAGTTATTCACATTTATTCTGGAGCACCTTGTTCTTTTGTTTACTACCAAATTATAAATTATACTGACCTCTCACTAAAAATGCCTTTATCCGTAACACCATCGTAACTCGTTTGCTCATCAGTCATTTCCAGTAAAATATCAGACACCTTTTGATTAAAGAACACAGAAAAATTTTTGAGGAAAAAAAAAAAAAGTACAAAGCAATACAAAGGATATAGGTTTAAAGTACAGAATCCCAAGAAAGTGATTCAAATAAATAGGTACAAAGTCTGATGGTTTTGGCATTAGAAATGCTGCCTCTTACCTGTGTTTGTTCCTGTTCCAGATAAGAAAAAACACTTCTACTTTCCGCATCTTGATATTCAGATAAAGCGCTCATCAGAGGCTCTGAGTATTCAGTATCATCCCTTTCTATATTGGCATTGTCTACCAAGATATCTTGCCTAAAGTATTAAAAATAAACAATATAAGAATCCAGCAACATTAATATAAAAAAATGGTTTTATATTATACAGGATGTTGTAGAATTCAAGGGAAAGTATATTTTATTTCAAGGGTTTGTAGATATGAAATGGAGCAGCAGTGCTGCCAGCACTTTTAATGGAAACAAGTGTTTGATTTTGCTGCATAATAATTTTATGAGACTAATGAGGATCCAAAGAGATGGCATGATTATTGTATCTGGTGATATAGTTGCGAACAACCAAAACAAAAAATAAATAGCATGCAAAATGCAAATACTGTAAGGAAAAAGAAAGTCAGGGTTCGCCAACATTTTTAACCCATGATTCCCCTGGGGGTGCCAAATAAGAGCTGTGATTGGCTATTTGGTAGCCCCTGTGTGGACTAGCAGCCTACAGGAGGCTCTATTTGTCAGAGCACCTGTTTTTTTATGCCAAGACATGAATTCAAAAATAAGCACCTGCTTTAAGGCTGCTGGGAGCAATCTGTTGCTCAAGATTCACTGGTTGGGGATCACTGGCTTAGACATTTCAGACCTCCTTTAAAGAACCAGTAACATTAATTAAAAAAAATCATTAGTATACATTGCAAATAAAACAGCAACACAAATTAAACTTTAAAATAGCAAAACCTTTATCAAGAAATAACTTACCGAAATGCCGCTTCCGCTCCTCGTCAGAAAAGGCACTTTGGCGATCCCTTGTGCGCCACTTGATTTCCCCTCCCTCCCTTATAGTAGATAGCCAAGGAGGAGAAATTGAGCGCTGATGGATCGGCACCCTGCCACCTTTTCTGAGGATGAGTGGAAGTGGTGGTAAAGGAGCGGAAGTTTCGGTAAAGGCTTTGCGATTTTAATGTTTAATTTAAGTTGATGTTTTATTTTCAATGTATACGAAATTTTTTTTTTATTTGAGGTTTCTGGTCCTTTAACTATTCATTTGCCAAACATTATTACAAATGTTTAAGACACCTATAGTATTCTCAGACAGATGTGCCATACCTTGTGGAAGCAATTACATCATTTGATTCCAAAAGGTCTTCAGAAATATCCACCTTGATTACATTAGGTTCTTCAATTACTTCAAAGCATTTTTCAGATGTGACCTCTGCATGTTCTTCCTTTTGCAAATCATTATTCTGTAAAATAAATAGCAAACATGTATGTGAGCAATGTGAGGTGCAAGACCCTTTGCTCCACCAAATTTTAATGGAGCAATGTGTATACCATTAACCAAATGGCCAGGTGCAGGAAAAGAAAATCAGTAAAAAGTTGTGCAAATGGTATACTTTCTCAAGTGATACGAATACTAGTAGCATGTTATTATGTTTGCCTAATCAGCATGGACTGTCCAATAAGAAAGCATGGCAGGACCAGTGCAGATTATACAAAATATACTGGGACTGACCAGTAAAGAAATCATTGATGTCTATTAAGGATACAGCAGTCAATGTTGGGGGTCAGAAGAAAAAGCCCTAAAAGGCATTAGTAGAGGTTAAAGGGTACAAGCTCTGGGGCACATTACCATTATAATTAACCTGGATGAGGGTTTACCACTTTAACAAAATATCGACTATTGATTTTGTGCCCGAGTAATCAGTGTAAAAATTAGTAGTGTTATTTAAGCCAAGGTAAAGTGGTACCTGCTCAGTAATGCAACTGATACTGTCTGAAGAAAATTCCTCTTCTGTTTCAAAATAATCACAATACCGTTCCAGAAGCCCAGTCATTATTTTGTTCACTATCTCTTGTTCCTTCATATCATCATCAGAGTAAATACTGTTAAGAAAGAATCAACATAAAAGAGAAAGATTTAATACAAATAAAGGGACATCACCAGTTACTTTATAAATATATTTTATAAAAATACCTTATGAATAAAAAAAAACTACATGCTGGCTGTCAAAAGAACAAATTGGTCTAGAATATAGGATATACAGCAAATAGCATGCATTAAATTGCAGGCAATTAACTTGAAGTCCCAAAGCAGCGAAAAGACCACAAGTTGCGAAAGGAGTGGAAGTTGAAGGCCTCAAGCCGTGAGTTCAGTTCTACTGAACACCAATGTGTGTTTTTTAAATTTGTTTAAACCCCTAGCCACCAATGTATTATTTTAATAGTTATTCTCTGGGCCCCAATTTAGTTTTTTTACTTATGTGGGGCCCTGACCACCAATGTTTTAAAAAAGAAAGGTTTATGGGGGGGGCCTTGGCTCCACAGTTTTATTTTTTACTTATGGGGGGCCGTGACCATCAATGGCTTTTTATAACTGGTGTTTGTGGGGGAGTTACCGTTTTAGAGCTTAGGTCTGTGTAGTCTTTTAAAGCTGTTCTGGGGGGCGGGACCTGGGGTGGGGCTTGGGGGTCCATGGGCCCTGTGATATCTAATGGTGGCCCTGGCTCAGCATGAAGAGAGACAGTAGGCTGAGAGTAAATATTATCTTGGTTATTTATTAACAGTACAGAATTTTTAATTGATTATACTTAGAAAGTGTCTTATTTTAGTGAGATTAAGCTTAGATTACATTTTCACGATAGATCTCCTTTGCGCTTTTACCATACTGTATATGCTAAATTCTTCTCAATGGCTTGGCAACCTTGCCTAATCAGCAGATCTTTATATGTATGGTCAGCATAAGAGTAGACAAACGTGGTCAGTGACTAATAAAAGCCTTGGGCTAAGAAATGAAACAAAAAATATATTTACTCACTGAAAAAGATCTGGACCAAAAACAGCAGCCAAAGCAGCGGTTGGCCACATTTCTTCATGATTTGATGCTACGTTAGCTAGAAATCTGCAGAGAAACTTGAGCAAGCTGTAATTAATGGGTGGTAGCTGCTGCAACAGGTATTGCAATTTCCTGGAAAACTCATTTTCATTATCGAAATCTGAAAAGGAAAAACATGTAATAGGATAATAAACCGAGCATGACCAACAATGTTTTGTGCAAAAGGAAAGCTCACTAAATGATTAAATTTCCCCCAACAGATTAAGTTATCTGCATACATTTCACGACAGAGCTTTTAAACAAAATCATCTATTTCAGTGTTTCTGAATCCAGACCAATAAGCTGGTAGAACTGTCCAAAAAACATCATATTTATTTTGTAACGTCTCCCATTAAAAGAAAATTACAACAAATTTTCTGTAGAAGTAGCACTTGTCTACCGTTTTAAAGGTTTTACAGTAGTAAAACCATGCAACATGGTGGATCAGTATTTACTTTTATGGATGCTTAGGAAATAAAATGAAAACTATGTAGTTCGGTATTATACTGATCAGCAATGCACCATTTGGATACTGTATTGATCAGAAGTTTCCAATTTTGCAAAATGTGTTAGGAGGGAGGAGTACTCAAGAACTTGTGATAATTGACCACATTTTGCTTTTTCCGCCATTCTCCTGCACCCACCGACCCAGAAGAAGCTGTTGACTACCTGGCATCATTCAACAGAAAAAAAAGGGGTGGGTTTGAGTGTTGTGACATGTTTCAAAGGGGGCGCGGCTTCTCTGCAAACTATTGGATGACAGCAGGCGGCAGAAAACCAGAACAATGAGCTAAATATGCACTTTTTACATAAAGGAGGTGCAAAATCTATTATAGATTTATGTTTTAAACATATTTATTTTAGAATTTGTAACACGTTTCAGTTTAGATCTCCTTTAAGGTTGGTAGCTTTATCTTCTGTACTAATGTGTACCATGGGGTTTCTCAAAAAAAAAAAAAAAAAAATCTGTCTACCTAACTTACCTAAGTTAATTAAAAAAACTGAACTGCTTCCCTAGTAACAGATTATTCTACTCAAACTCCTTTTCCGCCCAATAAGACATTGTCATGGTTTGGTAGAGTCAATACAATAAAGATGAACATTCTTCCAAGAGCGTTGTACATATTCCAAGCTCTTCCGATGAAACCTCAGTCAGACTTTTTTAAAACCTTGGACTCTATCATCCAAAAATTTGTCTGGAATAACAAAAAACCCCGCATAAAACTGGGAATTCTCATGCGTCACAAAACTAAGGGTGGTATGGGTCTACCTGACTTTAAGAATTATCATCAGGCAAGCGTACTATTACGGATTTTAGATTGGACTTACCATGGTCATACCAAAGCTTGGGTCTCTATAGAGCAAACATTCTCAGCTCAACCATTGAAATATCTCCCTTGGCTATCCTCAAAAAATCGAAATATAACCGCGTCACATCAACTACTTGTCTACACTCTCAATGTTTGGGACATGTTGAGGAATAAAAAAGGTCTTATTTCATCAACATCCTTGCTTACTCCTCTGGTAAACAACAGAGACTTTCCTCCAGGCCTCTCCAAAGGATATTTGAACCAATGGCAACAGGGTACAATTACACAAATTTTCCAGTTGTGCCCCAAAGCAATTCTACCTCCGTGGGAACAACTGAAAGAATCATTACAATTGCCAATGACAGAAAATTTTCGTTACCAACAAGTGGCGAGCTTCATCCGCCCTAAACTATCATTCAACATGGACAAACCTATCTTTACGGAATTTGAAAATAAATGTCGCCAAGCATCGTCCCCAGGACGCATCATTTCAACTATTTATCATATACTTTCAACAGGAGCAGGAGAACAATTGCCTTTGCAACCACATTTAATAAAATGGGGCAATGCCCTTAATCTTCTGTTCTCAGAACAGGAACAAGAAGGAATGATTCTCAAATCTTGCACTGGACCTAGGAGCTGTCGCATTTTAGAAAGCAATTTTAAGGTTTTGACAAGATGGTACAATACTAATACCAAACTAAGTAAAATCTTTCCAGGAACCTCAGATAAATGTTGGCGATGCAGAGAAAAGAAAGGCACGTTGCTGCATATTCTCTGGGACTGTACAGTAATACAGGAATACTGGGCAAAGATCTTGGCGATATGTAAAGAAAAGCTTAAACTATCCATTGAATCTTTACCGGCAACAATACTATTACATCACAACACCACTTCGGTACATCTTTATAATAAATCACTGACTCAATATGCCTTAAATGCAGCAAAAATCTTAATCCCACGTAAGTGGAAAACTACAGAGACGCCTACTATTTCGGAATGGAAGACAGAAATGGAAGAAATACGTATATTTGAAGAAATGCATGTGGAAACTCAAATAGCTATACAGAAACATTGGGCCACTTGGTTACCATGGACCCAATATATGGAAGAAAGCAAAGTTTAAGATAAGAAGTACTGATCTCTGTAGAACCAAGCCAACATAAATTCTAAGGTTAAAAGCTCACTTGCTTTACATGTATGTAGATACATTAATAAGTCTGTTATGCGATGTCTAATCTTAAATGTGACGATAATTCATATATGCCTTAATATGCTACTTAATTTCAGGAAACATACTTAAGTCTGGAATCTCCCCCCCGTTCTTTTTTCTTCTTCCCCCCGATTTTTCTTTTCTCTTTATTCTCCCCCTAAAATGGTTTATGTTTAAAGCTGCACAATTTACTGATACTATCCCACTGATAAAGCATTTTAATCTGAATTGCTGGGTGTAAACCTATATAATAGTTCTATAGATAGTGGTATAGACTTATATTAAACGTATCTGTAATGGAAAGTTATTTCTATGGATATTGATGTATATGTTACAGTGATGTCAAAATGTGCAACTGTGAAAAGTATACTTTTATTTTTGAACCAACATTTAAAAAAAAAAAAAAAAAAAAAAAAAACTCCTTTTCCGCTTCCCTGCAGCTCCTATGCAGTTTCTGAACTGTGGGGGGTGAAACTATTTAGGATATGATTTGGGGATTATAGAATAGATCGGATTATCGAATATTCGATCATTTGATGATCGAAGTACTTCAACTTTAAAATTTTATTCAACTGCCTACTTCGCCAGATTGAACCTACCGAATAGCAATAGAAGCCTATGGGAATAGGCTCAAATACCATTTGTACGATCGAGCGCCTCGATCGTTCGAATCGTACAAATTTTTTCAAGCGATCGAAGGAAATTTCACGACTTTTCAGTGAAATCGACCGATCGATGTTCGCTCATACGATTTTTTCGTGAATTGCGAAGAAAAAATAGCCTAAAATTATTCGATAAGCATTCGATAGTCGAATTAATATCGAATTTCTGCTGAATTTGAGGCTAAAAGCCCTCGAATTCGAGAATAATGATAAATCTGCCGCTTGGAGTTTTTTCTTACACCCATTTAGAATTGTATTCATATACAGTGCTATTTTTTATATGAATATTTAGTGCTTTAGAAATTTGCAGCTACAATATGCCAAAAGCTACATTTCTGATTTACCTTGAGAGAGCTCCATAAAGCGATGATGAAGGCTATGTAGAATAATGGGTTGTGGAAGTTCTTGAAGAAAATGTCTAAGCAAACTAATAGCAGATGGCACATCTGCTTCTTTGACCAGGTCCACCTCTTCTCCATTGTCGTACCTTTGCCTGAGCCATTCTACGGTCTCAGCGTTTCCATTCACTTGGAACAGTCCTTCTTGCTCAAGGCCTCCTGCAACGGGAAAGTAACATTTGCAATAGTTATTTAAAGGGAAAAAATTCCGTTCCCGGTAAAGTGGTGCACTGCAGGGCATGACCTAAGGCTTTGTGCAGTAACAATCTGATTCGGAACAGAAGGCAGGAAGAACCAAGCGGCTCTCAGTGCAAATCTACAAAAAAGCACATTTTGATGCAAGTAACATTAATAAAAGTGGTTTTGGATTCAACTCACTGTGGGTAAAAGTGCTAATTGTCCACTGCGTCTGTGGATATAAAGGAGCGAAAGATGAGCAATTCCCTATGCTTCAAAAATTTGCACTCAGGGCCACTTATTTTTTCCTGCTTTCTGTTTCGAATCAGTTGTTGGAGCACTATTGATGCAGGGTGCGCAAAGAACCCTAGAGCTACCACCTCATCAGGAGGTTGCAGTAGCTCAAGGGTTCCTTAAAGGGCAAGGAAAGGCAAAGAAATAAAATCCCATTTTTACTTTAATGAAAAAGAAATCTATCTCCAATATACTTTAAAAAATGTTTTTATAAGAAACCTGACTGTATGCAGTGAAATTCTCCCTTCATTTACTGCTGTGGATAGGAATTGTCAGAGGGTCCCTAACTTCTGGCAGGGAAACAATCATACTTATGTACAGCAGGGAAGCCCCTGCCTTACTTAACAGCCATGCAGAACTCAAGCAGATTTGTTTGATCATTTATGATGATCCCTAAGAAGCCCAGACCACACTGAGCATGTGTATGTAGTCTAGTCTTGCAAAGATGTATAACAAAGTTACAAGATGACAGCACCCTGTGGCCAACTTTGAAAGCATAAATCATTTTTTTTATTAGGCTTCTGGTGCAGTGCGTTCATGTTTATGTTTAGTATACAAAATAAATTTACAGCCTTATTCTATTTGACACTTTCCTTGCCCTTTAAACACTGTAAACAACACCAGACAACCGAGCCCGATTTGAGACATAGCGCATTTTCATCTATTTTACTAATTAAAGTAGATGCAGGGTGTTGCACGAAGTTTATCGCAACATTGTGTCTGCAGTGTAGAATTCTGGGATTGTGGCATTGTAGTCATGTCAATATTTAAGTCTAATTTTATAGGATTCCATTGGTGAACAAACCACGTTCATCTAAACATTCTGTGGTTAGATTTACAATAAACTTTTTGAAACAAAAAAATAAAAAGATGTAAGGTGCTTGTGTTAAAATTTCTGTGAAATATACTGGGCATAATTTAGAATGCAGAAAACTAGGGATACAATATCCCACTGTCTGATAATAATGCGAACTGTTATTCATGAACACTTACCATGTACTTCAATGAAGTTCACAATATGACGAACTATGAAAGGAACTTCATGATCTGGCTGCCCTTCCTGTTGTAGCTCAGCAAGTGAAATTCCAAATATCTTGTTAGCAATAATATTGCAGTTTTCCAAGGAAGGATAAGAACTTTTCCTCATATCTTTTAGGCCAGAAATCACAGCTGCCTTTTGTGTAGACCGATGCTAAGAGACAGATGCAAGGGAGAAGATCAAGTCTGGTTAGAAGATTTTGCATTAAATAATGCCACACTTTGGATGTATGTCCACTGTTTAGTCATTTTAAAAGATTATACTTAAAAAAACAAAAAAAAACAAATGTGTTGTGTGAAACCTTGTACCATTTATAGGTCATATCGCCTTCGGTTCCCTTAAGCGATTCAGTGCAAGATGCAAACTGTTCACTTAAAGGATAAGTAAAGCTTTAAAATAAGTCAGTATAAAATTGATTATTCTTAACACTTTTGGTCAAAACTTCTTTGAGTACTTTTGACCACAAAGTACTCAAATAAATTGTCAGGAGAAGGAAAGAAGCCGCTCTGATGTTCTTCTGTTTAGGAAAAACTTATTTTAAAGGTTTACTTATCCTTTAACTTTACAATCACAGTTACAACGGAGACATAATTCTCATATACAAGATCAGAAGTAAAGAAGCCCGCTGGAAAAGTTTTTGAAGCTCCAGCCAACCCTCACTTTCACGTGTGTGCGGTTTACACATAAAATAAACAGATTACACTACTTCAACTTGAAGTCATAAAGCTTCAATATCTACTAAAAACTCAGATTTTAAATAAATAATTTACCACAGTTCTTCCACGTGTGGAGAGGTTCCTTAGTGCGACATCATCAGACAGCTGAGCAAGTGCACGGAGATGTGTATTTATACACTACTGATTAAAATAAATGGTAAAATAAGCATTGGAACATGGAAGGCAATGTAAACTGAATAACTTTCATTTAAAGTACATCATAAAAGAACAAGCTCATTCATCAACACTGGGTTAATTAGCATTTGGGCAGTATCCCAGGGCGACTATTTGATTTTGTCGTTTTACTAGATTCCAGCTGAAAAATCTAATCATTGGTTGGTTGCACACAGTGTAAGGGCAGGGGCACACGGGCAGCTACGGGGAGATTTAGTCGCCATCGCCTCGTCTTCAGGGCTACAATCTCCCTGAACTGCCTTCCTGCCAGCTATAATGTAAAATCGCTAGCAGTATTGCACTTACAGTGCTTAGTTTTCCTTAGTTCCACAATTAGTTTTCTTTAGTTGGCTCACAAGGAAACTTTGTCCGACTCCGGAAAATGAAGCGCCGCAGTGCCATACCGCTATCGATTTTACATTATAGCCGGCGGGAAGGTAGTTCTGGGATATTGTTGCCCCAAAGTAGAGTCGATTAGTTGCCAGTCGAATAAATCTCCCCAAATCTGACCATGTACCCCAACCCTTAACTTACAACTTAGGTAAATAAGCCCCACTTTATCCCCACCCCCATAGTGTGAGAAATGTGAATATGCACAAGGTATATAATATAACTGTAGCTCATAAAGGGATTATTTACCTTCCAAACACTTTTTTCCAGTTGTTTCAGCAGAAATAAATACTTGTTTCAACTACTTTCAATATATCTCTATCTCTTTTACTGTTTTTCCAAACAAGCTTTTTCCTACTCAGCAGGGCAAAGGATAACAAATGTATCCCCCCACTAAAGCTGCTTTAGAAGGTGAAAAATTAAACCTTACATTTCAATCTTAGAAAAACGGTCGCAAATATAAAGTAGTTGGAAAATGGTATTTCTGGTGAACTATCGGAAACCAAATGAACAAAGCGTTTGAAGGTGAACCACCCCTTGAAACAACTAGTTTTCAGATAGAGCGCCAGAATTTTTTACAACGACTTTCTGTTTATGACCGTTTTTCTAATACTGAAGTGTAAAGTATAAAGCTGCTCTGGGAGGGGGTCACTGACCCAATAAACTGTTCTAAATTGATACATTTAGTGGGTATATTTGTTCTTTGTCCATGCTGAGCAGAATCTCTGGGTTTCATTACAGGCAGCTGTTAGAATTGATACAATAGTTGCTAATACTCCAGAGATGCTGCTGAGAAATGTTTCAACTAAATTGCACAAGTTAGAGTCTGCACCTGAATTACTGAGCTGCCAGACTCAAACAGTTACATAGATAAATAGGACCAGTAACATCAAAAAATGTAATTGCTTTAAGGCTAAGGCCAGACGGGGAGATTCGGGGGAAATTTGTCGCCTGGCGACTTCTCGCCACGACTTATCGCCCCCGAACCTCCCAGAATAGCCAGGCACACACGAGCACCGGCGTTGCTTGAAAACGCCGGCGTGTGTTCACACGGAGATTTTTGAAATCGCTCCAAGTTGCCTCAAGCAACGCCGGTGCGCTTGGGTGCCTGGCTATTCGGGGAGGTTCGGGGGGCGATAAGTCGCGGCGAGAAGTCGGCAGGCGACAAATTTCCCCCGAATCTCCCCGTCTGGCCTAGCCCTAAATGTAAAGCAGTGTTGCCCTGCACTAGTAAAACTGCAGTGGTTGCTTCAGAAGCACTACTATTGTTTATATAAATAAGCTGCTGTGTAGCCATGGGGGCAGCCATTCAAAGGAGCAAAGGCTCAAGTTACACAGCAGATAGTAGATAAGCTCTGTAGAACATAATGTTATCGGTTATCCATTACTCATCCTGTGCCATATAGCCGTTTTTCAATTTCCACCATTGCTACTTGGCAGCTTGTTTATATGAACTATAGTAGTGTTTCTGAAGCAAACAGATCAGTTTTAACAGTGTAGGGCAACACTACATGCTATTTTCTTTACTTAAAAAATTTTCCTTTACATTGGGTTGAAAAAAGACAAAGTCCATCAAGTTCAACCCCTCCAAATTCACACACACACACACCCCTCCATACCCTCACATAAATTATATATGGCCATATACTAACTGAAGAGTTTAGTATCACAATAGCCTTTGATATTATGTCTGTCCAAGAAATCATCCAAGCCCCAGGGACATTCAACTTTAAACTTAGATGATGGAAAAACAGTAAAAAAAAAAAATAATGGAAAGTAATTGAAAAAAGTCTTTATTTATGGGAAACAATCTGAAAACAACTGAACTGAAAAAAGTGTTTGGAAGGTGAACAACCCCTTTAATTTTGCAGTATATGGAGTTTCATTCTGGCAGCTCATGTGCAGAATCTGAACTGTTACAATTTGCTACACCTAGTGGATACATTTCTCAGCAGCAACTGTGGGATATTCCCAACTATTGTATCAATTCTAACGGTCTTTAATGAAACTCAGGGATTTGGTTCAGCAGGGACAAAGATAAAAGTATCAACTAAATGTATAAGTTTAAAACAGTTATAGAATCAGCACCCCCCCCCCACAAGATGCTTTATAAAAAAAACATAAGGTTCAAAAAAACTAAAAAATAATGGTCACAAATAAAAGAATAAAAATAGAAGTAATTGTAATAAAAAGTCTAATATTTTAATTGAAAATGCTCAGGTTAAATGGGCAAAATAAACAAATGTTCAATTAACTGCAAGGCATACTTACCTCAAGACCTTAAGCAATAGTTGTAAAACTCTACCACTGAAAGTTAACCTCAATAAGCACAGATTTTGTTTTGTAATTTATGGCTGCTTAAGATTGTGGCAGAAGATCAGCCTATAGTTCCTCATTGAAGAAATCCAAAGCTCGATTAGCTCTTCAGCAGTGTGTCTGCAAAGGAAAAAATAATTAAAGAGAATCCTAAAACAACATTAAAATTGGTCATGCAATGATTTTATTTATTTTATTATTGCCTTTTAGGCAATAGAATACACTGCATTTCTTTCTATTGTGTATACAAGGGCTTCTATATCAGACTTGATTTTCATCTTAAACCTCCAGGGCTAGGGCTTGAGCATGCTCAGTTTGCTCCTCTCTCCCTCCTGCTGTAATCTGAGCCCAGAGCTATGAGTGAGCAGGGATACACTCAGGCAGGAAGTGATGTCATACCAAGCTAATATAGAAGCTGCTATCCTAAACAAACAGAGAGAGCTTCCAGTGCCGTTTACTCAGGTATGGTAAAGCATTCTCCAGAATAAATAAAATATTCTAACTTGCACTGTTGTTGTAAACTACTGGCAATAAACTGCCTTGGTAGCTTTCCTTCTCCTATAGAAAATGGCATTTAGGTATTTCAAAGATTTTTGAATAAAGTATTTAAAGATAATAGCTCAGCTACCTGTATGAAAAGGAATAAGAACTCTAGCTTGTCAGGATTTTATTTCCTCAGAAAAAAATAATTCTCAAAAGGCCTTTCAGTTTGCCTTGACCCCAACAATCACTTTCAGTAAGGACCTTTACATAGAAGTTAATGTAGAAATGTAAATGATTTTTTTTTTAAATGGGGGGGGGGGGGATTCTTCTGTGATGACAGTCTAGACAGAGTTACTAGTAACGGCTACAAAATAGACAGTAAATAGTGATACTTGGCTTTGTCACTGAGCAGGGTATTTCCTAAACTCGACTTTTCCTCACTTATATATTTAATTTTTTTTTTTTACCAAACTCCCAGACCCGTATGCCCTTAATTTACGATGATTCCTGAATGAAAAAAGGGGAAAAGTCTCTGCAAAATAGCATGCCAAATTTTTCGGATTAATAAACAAAAAACAAGAACAAACAGCGTGAAACTTTTGAGAACCACAAAGGCAAAAAACGTTCCAAAGGTAAAAGGAACCATCTGCCATTGACTATTACATGATTTTGACAGGTGTTGGATTGTTTTTGGGTTTGAATTGTTCGCACTTTGAGGTACAGGAATGGGATCCGTTATATGAAAAACCCGTTATCCAGAATCCAGTTTATTTTAAAAGGATTTCCTTTTGCTGTATAATAAATAATAATAATAATAATAATAATAATAATAATAATAATAATAAAACCATATCCTGTATTTGATCCAAACTAAGATATAATTAATCCAGCCTATTGGGTTTATGTTCATATGATTTTCTAGTACATCTAAGGTAAACAGATCCAAATTATGGAAAGACCCATTATCTGGAAAGCCCCAGGTCCTGAGCATTCTGGATAATAGGTCCCACACCTGTATAAAAAAATTTCTATAAAATTTTAGGTTGTTTTTCTCTACAAATGTGCTTTTCTCCTGTAAAACTTGACTAGAAAAATTGATGTTTTAGTAAACAACCCCAAAGGGTAGTGACATACGGGCAGATTCAGGGAGATTTAGTCACTTGGGTGACAATCTCCGCAAACTGCCTTCCCGTGCCGTACCGCCAGCTAGAACTTTGCTACCTTTCTCCATCCTGAGCGCAACGTCACTTTTTAGTGAATTAGCGGTGCCCTGGCGAAACTACGCCTGCCGATGGCGTCGCTAGCCAATCTCCGCACGTTAGTTAATTTGCTCCATAGTGTCTCAGCAAAGCCAATTATCACTACTGTCTATTTTGTAGCCATTACAAATAACTGCTACTAGAAACTCAATGGGGGGGGAATTCACAAAAGTGTCAGTAAAATAAGTAACCCAGAAGTGGAGGTCGACAAATTTGTAAAATGTCGTACAAACGGCAAATCCACAAAGGCAGTTGTTACCATCTCTGAATGTCTCGTAAGTCCGACAATTTTCTAAAATGTCGTATTTCGTTTCATCGTACAGACGACATTTTACACAACAATTTATACGACTTTTTAAAAGACAAAGGCAAAAAAAAAAATTAATTTACGAGTAATTCATAAAAATGTCGGGGAAAGTGGTGCAGAAAAACCACGCCCACTTTTCACAACACTATTTCAAAAGTGTTGGAAAATTGGCGGGGAAATGCTCTGTGAATTTGTTGGCTGTTGCTATGTCATTTTCTCCTTCCTGACACTTTTGTGAATTCCCCCCAATGTGTCTTCCCCTTATGGTCTACATACATTTCAAACATTTTAACTTATGCAGGTAGGCCACAGCAAAAAGCCAAGTAAACATGGAATAAGAAGCTAATATTAAAGAAGAAGGAAAGCTACGGAGGCATTGTATTGCCAATAGATTAGCTGCAGTAGTGCAAACTAGAATGATATATTTATTCTGTAGAATGTTTTACCATACCTGAGTAAAAAGCTCTAGAAGCTTTCTGTTTGTTTACGATACAGCTGACATATTAGCTTGGTGTGACATCACTTCCTGCCCAAATCTCTCTTTGCTCACCCATCATAGCTCTGGACTGAGATTACAACAAAGAAGGCAAGAGGGGGGGGGGGGGTAGAAAGAGGAGCAAACTGAGCATGCTCACACCGAGGGAAAGGAGGTTTCAGCTGAAGGCAGGAAGTGTAATACAGAAGCCCATGTGTACACAATAGAAGGAAAGAAATGCTGTGTTTCTTTTGACAGAGGACTCGGAGCAGCATTACTTTGAGGGTTTACTGGTATATTTATATAGACCTTTCTGATAAGGCTTACTTAGTTTTATCCTTTCCTCCTAGCAAGAAGCCCCAACAAACAACTATAGCAGCTTAATGTTTTCTGCAACACTCACCATTAACTGCTAAAGGGCCCCAATCTGAACAAGATGTAACCATAAAGCACCAAAGTGGTTTGAATTCCCTAAAGAAACAAAAAGAAAAAGAAATAGGTTATATGGAGTATGGTTATTGCTTAAGAACATGCTTGATACAAATGCATTAGTGCATACAATTACCAAGACATTGTAGGAAAAATATGTTAAGTAAATGATGCAGTAAAGGGTTTTATTTATATGCTTTGAAAAAATATCTGGCCAGGAATATATATTCTAGGTTTCTCTGTGGCCTCTTTATCTACGCCATGTGAGTTTCCAAGCATCATAAATCACACTGTCAACCACCGCCATGAAAATGGTTAAATTTAAATTTATTATTGCTTTTCCTAGAGGTCATTAAAAAAAATTCCTTTTTCTTTCTAATAATAAAACAGTACTTTGCACAAGATCCAAAACAGAGATATAACTAATCCTCAGAAGCAGAACCAGCCTATTGGGTTTATTTACTGTTTACATGATTTTCTAGAAGACTTAAAGGGATACTGTCATGGAAAACCATGTTTTTTTCCAAACATATACGTTAATAGTGCTGCTCCAGCAGAATTCTGCACTGAAATCCATTTCTCAAAAGAGCAAACAGATTTTTTATATTCAATTTTGAAATCTGACATGGGGCTAGACATATTGTCGGTTTCCCAGCTGCCCCCAGTCATGTAACTTGTGCCAGCACTTTAGGATGGAGCTGCTTTCTGGCAGGCTGTTATTTCTCCTACTTAAAGGGAAACTGTCATAGGAAAACATGTTTTTTTTCAAAATACATCAGTTAATAGTGCTGCTCCAGTAGACTTCTACACTGAAATCCATTTCTCAAAAGAGTAAACAGATTTTTTATATTCAGTTTTGAAATCTGACATGGGGCTAGACATTTTGTCAATTTCCCAGCTGCCCCAGTCATGTGACTTGTGCCAGCACATTAGGAGGGAACTGCTTTCTGGCAGGTTGTTGTTTTTCCTTCTCAATGTAACAATAGTACGCAGTGGGACATGGGTTTTTACTATTGAGTAGTACAGGCAGCTGTTATCTTGTGTTAGGGAGCTGTTATCTGGTTACCTTCTCATTGTTCTATTGTTAGGCTGCTGGGTGGGGGAAAGGGAGGGGTGATATCACTCCAACTTGCAGTACAGCAGTAAAGAGTGATTGAAGTTTATCAGAGCACAAGTCACATGACTTGGGGCAGCTGGGAAACTGATAATATGTCTAGCCCCATATCAGATTTCAAAATGAAATATAAAAAAATATGTTTGCTCTTTTGAGAAATGGATTTCAATGCACAATTCTTCTGGAACCGCACTATTAACTGATACATTTTGAAAAAAAAATTTTTTCCCATGACAGGATCCCTTTAATGTAACTGAATTAGTCTCGGTGGGACTTGACTTTTACTATTGAGTGTTGTTCTTAGATCTACCAGCTGTTATCTTGTGTTAGGTAGCTGTTATCTGGTTACCTTCTCATTGTTCTGTTGTTAGGCTACTGGGGGGGGATTAGGGGGTGATATCACTCCAACTTGCAGTACAGCAGTAAAGAGTGACTGAAGTTGAGTCACGTGTCAGACTTGATTTTTGAAAAATGGAATTCTGCTGGAGCAGCATTATTACCTGATTCGTTTTGAAACATGTTTTCCCATGACAGAATCCCTTTATGGTATGAAGATCTGTTATCTGGAAAGCTCCAGGCTCCGAGCATTCTGAATAACAGGTCCCGAGTGTACACTACACTTGTTCACCAATTTAGAATTATATTGATCAGAAATTACTTCAGTATATTGACAATGTTGTAACAATGTTTTTTTATTTGTTAGGTTTATTTTATTCATGAAATAATTCTCTATTTGCTGAAATACTAGCTTCCAGAACTTTGGCATGCTAACAAAATTCATAGTTTCTGCTTCAGTAGATCTTTCTAGAAGTATATCTGGTGCGTAGAGAATATTCCTCGATAGGGGCTGAAGTCTGTGTCGGCCAGTCCATTAAATACAGTTATTTATTTAACTAGCGCAGAACGCTAGTTTGGGATAAATTTGCTGGAAGATGAGGTTCTTGGAGTTGCTTTACTTATCTGGACCTTTTGATCTAATTTTGACCAAGGAGGTTTCCAAATATATCATGTATATATATTTTTATTCATGACTTATGTGTGATTTTTTAATATATATATATATATATATATATATATATATATATATATATATATATATATATATTGGTATGGGACCCTTTATCCAGAATGCTCGGGACCTAGGGATTTCTGGAAAACTAGAAAATCATATAAACATGAAATAAAGCCAATAGGTTGGTTTCGCTTTCAATAAGGATTAATCATATCTTAGTTTGGATCAAGTACAAGCTACCGGTTTTATTATTACAGAGAAAAAGATCCTTCTTTTTTTTAAATGTGGATTATTTGGATAAAATGCAGTCTATGGGAGACCGTACTTTCTGGATAACGGGTTTCCCGATAACAGATCCAATATCTGTATGTGTTAAAGGAGCAGGACAGGCTAAAATTAAGTAAGCTTTTTGTAGAAAGGTCGATATAAATACACCAGTAAACCCTCAAAGTAATGCTGCTCTGGGTCCTGTGTTAAAGGAAACACAACATTTCTTTCCTTCTATTGTGTACACATGGGTTACTCTATCAGACTTCCTGTATTCAGCATAGACTTGAGCATGCTCAGTTTGCGCCTCTCTGTAATCTAAGCCTAGAGCTATGCGAGCAGGGACAGAGACAGGAAGTGATGTCACACCAAGCTAATATGGCAGCTGCTATCCTAAACAAACAGATTCTAGAACAGTTTACTCAGGTATGGTAAAGCATTCCGCAGAATAAGTATAGTGTTATAGCTTGCACTATTGTGGCTAAGTTATTGACAATAAAATGTTCTGGTAGCTTTCCTTCTCCTTTAAGTGAAGTGTGTAATTTTATACCCCGTATCATTGCGTGAGCCCTCAATTATTAGGACCTAAGTATAGTTCTTTTGTATTATAGAGTTCTATTGTGTAATTATTTCCTGGGGGAGCTCATACTGAATTAAAAGTTACATTTTTATACTGGGATTATATCTTTGTTTTACATGAATAAGTACACAAGGATGTTATGTTTAATAAAAGAGGTCAGCCATGAATTACTATTTTTAAATAATCATGACATTTTTTTAAATTCAAACTAAAAAAAAAACAGAAAAAGTAGAAGATTTGTATATAATTCAGCAATTAGCGAGAAACATTTAAATATGATTTCCTTTTTTGTCTGTAATAATAAAAATACCTCATACATGACTCAAATTAAGATACAAGTAATCTTTATTGGAAGCAAACCCAGCCTATTGGGATCATTTAATAGTTACATGATTTTCTAGTAGACTTAAAGGGGTTGTTCACCTTCAAACACTTTTTATCAGTTCAGCCGATTTCAGATAGTTCACCAGGAATAAATAATGTTTCCAATTACTTTCTATTTGAGACTGTTTCTACATATACTGAAATGTATAGTTTCATTTTCACTTTCTAAAGCAGCGCTGGGGGGGGGGGGGGGGTTGCCGACTCTTTAAAGGACAAGGAAAGTCTAAAATAGAATAAGAGTAAAAATGCTGTATTTTGTATACTAAACATAAACATGAACTTACTGCACCACAAGCCTAATCAAACAAATGATTTATGCTTTCAAAGTTGGCCACAGGGGGTCACCATCTTGTAACTTTGTTAAAGGACCAGTAACATCAAAAAATTTAATTGTTTAAAAGTAATAAAAATATAATGCAGTGTTGCCCTGCACTGGTAAAACTGCAGTGGTTGCTTCAGAAACACTACTATTGTTTATATAAATAAGCTGCTGTGTAGCCATGGGGGCAGCCATTCAAAGATGAAAAGACTCAAATTACACAGCAGATAAGCTCTGTAGAACATAATGTTATCTGTTATCAATTACTTATTCTATGCCATGTAGCCGTTTTTCAATTTCCACCATTGCTACTTAGCAGCTTGTTTATATGAACTATAGTAGTGTTTCTAAAGCAAACAGCGCAGGACAACACTACATGATATTTACTTCACTTTAATTTTTTTGGTGTTACTGTTCCTTTAAACATCTTTGCAAGATCAAGACTGTGCACATGCTCAGTGTGATGTGGGCTGCTTAGGGATCATCATAAATTATCAAAACATCACAAGTCAAATAATCTCTGCCAGAAGCCGATACAGCAAGACTGATTAATAATCAGAATATACAGACTGAACTGGGTCCTGTGTTGTCATGTAATCTAATGTGGATTTTATAGTTTTTGTATTGTTTAATACAAACTTTCTCCAACTCTGCAGAACCAGTGGCTGCAGCAAAATAATCATTTTTTTTATTATTATTATTTTTTTATTTATCCTTCTTTTTGGATACATTTAGTTGATACATTTGTTATCTTTGTCCCTGCTGAGCAGAATCTCTGAGTTTCATTAAAGGCACATTAGATACAATTGTTGCAATATTCCACTGAGAAATGTATCAGCTAAATGTAGCAAATTGTAACATATCAGATTATCCTGGATCACTGAACTGCCAGACATACACCAGAAAAAGGAACATGATACTGTCATGGGAAATACATGTTTGTCAAACACATCAGTTAATAGTGCTGCTCCAGCAGAATTCTGCACTGAAATCCATTTCTCAAAAGAGCAAACAGAGTTGTTTATGTTTCATTTTACAATTTTGACATGCAGCTAGACATATTGTCAGTTTCCCAGCTGGCTCCAGTCATGTAACTTGTGCTCTGTGGCTCCAGTCACGTAACTTGTGCTCTGATAAACTCCTGTCACACTTTACTGTTGTACTGCAAGTTAAAGTGATATCACCCCTCCCTTTCCCCCAGCAGCCTAGCAACAGAACAATGGGAAGGTAACCAGTTAGCAGCTCCCTAACACAAGAACAATTGCCTGGTAGATCTAAGAACAGCACTCAACAGTAAAATTGCATGTCCTACTGTGACACATTCAGTTACATTGAGAAGGAGAACCTGCCACAAAGCAGTTCCATCCTAAAATGCGGGTACAAATCACATGACCAGGGGCAGCTGGGAAAATGACAAAATGTCTAGCCCCATGTCATATTTCAAAACTGAATATAAAAAAATCTGTTTGCTCTTTTGAGAAATGGATTTCATTAGAGAAGTCAGCTGGAGCAGCACTATTAACGGATGGGTTTGGTTCTCTTTTAATTATGTCAAGACATCATTTGTCAGGCTGCAGAGTTTTCAGCTAATGCCCGCCACCAGCCCCGATGACTTTTCCAGGGGGAGGCAGCAACGCTAATGGGGAGAGCGCAATTGCACTCTCTTGCACTAGTAAAGCCAAATCGCCGGTTTAATAAACAGAAATTCGGCTCTTAAAGGCACCAGGAGCGGCTTTTTGCCACAACTGGAGACTTAGCTGGGGATGCCGCCTGAGATGAGCGCCACTGTTTTCAGCGCTACACTACCTACATATGTTTTTATTACCTACCATCTTTTTCTTAGTAGCAACACAGCAAGCAACAGACCAATGGAGAAGCAGCACTGGCAGTTATCAGCTAGAGAAAAGCATTGTACACACATCCCATGATGATGATGATGATGATGATGATGATGATGATGAAGAATCAAATATAAACACCCATTATAGGCTAAACCTTAATCAGGTTCTTATTAGCTTGTGCTTTGGGCTATAAAGCCATATGTTCACAGCCACAGCACAAAATGACATTTAGAAATCCTGACATTTAGCAGTGATGAGACTTACTTGGTCAGAAAAGCCCTAAATCCAAAGCTGCAACACCTGCAAATAAGACACAGGCTCTTCCCTTTAACAAAACAACAGCCCTTTGAAGATGCAGCGCTTCCAACGCAAACAAACCAGGCTGATAGCGGCTGGCGCCAAATAGAAATATAAAGCTATAAATCTATTCAACTGCAGGGGATCGAGCTATTCTCTCTCCTCACACCCACAGCTCGTCGTTTAGCCAAATACCACTGCCTTCCTTCGTGATGCGCATGCGCGGAGAAGCAAGACGGCCACTTCCTGCGAAATGGGTTTCATTTTTTTTGGCTGATGGGTGCGGTCACGTGTCACCGCGCATGCGCCTTTAATGACGTGCGGGTTGTGAGGCAGAAGTTGTGTAGTCGGTCCCCTGGGTTATGTGCCGTTGTGTTTAGTCGTGTATTGCTGTACAAAGTCTCTTCATTTGTAGTAAATGGGAGGCGCAGGCTTTACAACACAGCGTAAAAAAGGCTAAATCTTTATCACTGTAAAGCTGCTCCATATTCATCTTTATGTAGTTAAATAGCTGTGGGGTTTTCAATTTCAACCCTTTACATTGATTTATACCCGGGTCCTCCGTTGTTTGGAGAGGGAATTTGAGACGTCCCCTCCCCATTAAAACTCAATCTGCCAACTGTATTGATTGAAATAAAAAACATGACAACATAATATTAACATTAATAAAGGTGCAACATTTGCCCAGCTGCAGTAACCCATAGCAACCGTTACCATTTTACTTTTAAAGGAGAAGTAAACCCCCCCCCAGCCTACCTGTCCCCCCATTTGCTGGTTCAGATATACTGCACGTACGTACACCGAAAGGTTCGTACGTGAGTTTCGGCTAGGGTTGCCACCTTTTCTTTAAAAAAATACTGGCCTTCCTATATATTTAACTTTTTGTCCTATTAATAACATTGGGATCAACCACCAAAAATACCGGCCAGGCCGGTAAAATACCGGCTAGGCGGCAACCCTAGTTTCTGCGCATGTGCAGTAGATTTCGGCCGGCTACTGCGCATGCGCCGCCAAACGCAGGTGAAGCCAGGAAAAGAAAACTCCGAACAAGTTTTTGGAGTTTTGTCCAACCCTAATTATTCAGGCTATTTTATTCATAAATAAGATCCATTTGGGAATTGCTCGGAGATAGATATTAGGGATGGCGCGAACTGTTCGCCGGCGAACTTGTTCGCGCGAACATCGGCTGTTCGCGCTCGCCGGAAGTTCGCGAACGTCGCGCGACGTTCGCCAATTTGGGTTCGCCTTAGTTGCCGCTTTTTTTTTGCCATTTCTCCCCCAGACCAGCAGATACATGGCAGCCAATCAGTAAGCTCTCCCTCCTGGACCACCCCCACGCCCCCTGGACCACTCCCCTTCCCTATAAAAACCGAAGACCTGCAGCTTTTTTTCATTCTGCCTGTGACTGCTTGGAAGAGCTAGTGTAGGGAGAGAGCTGTTAGTGATTTGAGGGACAGTTGATAGTAAGTTTGCTGGCTAGTAATCTACTGTTCTTCAAACAACTGCCATCTAGCTGTGTGAGCTTGTTCACATTCTGTCTAAATATCCATAATATTACCCTCTCCAGAAAAAGCACCTGAGTGACTTTTTTCAAGCAGCCATAATATATTTTACGTAATCCGTATCCACCGCTGTAGTAGTGTATACGTTGACCTTGTAGCCATTATTTGCCCTGTAGGCATTTTTTGCCCAGTGTGTTCTTCAAACAACTGCCATCTAGCTTTGTGAGCTTGTTCACATTCTGTCTAAATATCAATAATATTACAGTGTCCACAACCACCACCTGAGTGACTTTTTTCCCTTTACAACACAAAACGCAGCGCTGTGTCAACAATGGATTTTTCAGATACATTTTTGCCCTTGATCCCCCTCTGGCATGCCACTGTCCAGGTCGTTGCACCCTTTAAACAACTTTAAAATCATTTTTCTGGTCAGAAATGTCTTTTTTAGCTGTTAAAGTTCGCCTTCCCATTGAAGTCTATGGGGTTCGCGAACCGTTCGTGAACCGTTCACAATTTTCCGGAGGTTTGCGAACATGTTCGCGAACTTTTTTTCCGCTGTTTGCGCCATCACTAATAGATATTAGAAATACTGAGAAAAAAAACCCTAGTGTCCATTAATTCTGAAGTTCCTGCCAGTGGCATAACTACCAGGGGTGCAGAAGGTGCAATTTCTCCCGGGCCCCCACCCCCTTGGGGCCCATTAGAGCCACGATAATGGTTATGGCAGGCGGTTATCTAAGGGGAGATTTTACAGCACACATGCCATCAAAACTCTAGCAGGAGATTCACAGAGGTAAGGGCCCACCAGGGAGTAGTTACACAACTGGTTCCTGCATATGCATAGACCTAGTTAAAGGAGAATTAACCCCTAAAAATTAATATAGCTAAAACTGACACATTTTATATACTGAACTTATTGAACCAGCAACAATGATCCTGGACTTTAAACTTGTCACAGGGGGTCACCATCTTGGAAAGTGTCTGTGACATTCACATGCTCAGTGGGCTCTGAGCAGCTGTAGAGAAGCTAAGCTTAGGGGTCGTCACTAATTATCCAGCAGAAAATGAGGTTGGTCTGTAATATAAGCTGATGCTACAGGGCTGATTATTAAATTCTGATGCTAGTTGCACTGATGTCTGTGCTGCCATGCAGTAATTATCTGTGTTAATTACTAATCAGCCTTATACTGTGACAGTTATATTCCCTGTGTACTGTATATTGTGAGTGGGTCCCTAAGCTCAGTAAGTGACAGCAGCACAGAGCATGTGAATCAGTAAATCAGAATCAGAAAAGAAGATGGGGAGCTACTGGGGCATCTACTGGGGAGACAAAGATCTTTACTGCTAAAGGGCTGTGGTTGCCTTGGGCTGATACACAAGCACAGAACATCATGTTCAACATTTCTACCTACTTCTTTACTTTAACTTTCCTTGTCCTTTAAAGGTTTGGTTTGATGTGCTGCACAATCTCTTGAAGGAGAATTCAACCCTGTAATAAAAAAGCCCGTAACCCCCACCCCACGTAGACCCCCCTCCCTCCTCCCCCAGCCTAACTGCCACCCATGGGGAAATGCCCCATACTATATACTTACCCCCCGGTTGGCGATCTTGACGGTTTTCCTTCTCTTGTTGCACGTTCGTGTCTTTTTCACGCTCAAGTCTTTTCGCGTGTGCGGGTTGGGCACTACTACTGGTCAGGCTGCCTAGGGCACTTGGCCAGGTTGGCCTGGCACTGGTGGAAGTTGATGGTGTTACAAAGTGGTGTGTCTGAGTAAAATGAAGTTATAAACCAGGAATTTATGGAGCTCTAAGAGAAGAGATGGCTGGAAAAAAGGAGTGAAGGACTTTAAAGGGGAGCTAAAGTCTAAAATAGAATTGCTGTATTTTGTTTAATAAACATGAACTTACTGCACCAGAAACCTAATTAAACAAATAATTTATGCTTTCAAAGTTGGCCACAGGGGGCTGTCACACACATGCTCACACACATGCTCAGTGTGGCCTGGGCTTCAGTTGGGAGGTTAAGCTTAGGGATCATCATAAATGATCAAAACAACACAATTCAAATATTATCTGCCATAGAAGCCAATACAGCGACAACTGATTAATATTCAGACTGCACTGGGTCTGCAGGTACAAATCTGTTAGGTGAGAAGAGGAGTAGCATGGTTTTAAAGAGGTTGTTCAACTCCAAACACTTTTTTTCTGTTCAGTTGTCTTCAGATTGTTACCTAGAAATAAAGACTTTTTTCAATTTCTTTCCATTATTTATTTTTTACTGTTTTTCTAAAATCTAAGCGTAAAGTTAAAAGTTGGTGTCTGGTGTTTGAGTCTGGCCGCTCAGTGATTCAGGTGCAGACTCTAAACTGTTACAGTTTTGCAACATTTAGTCGATCCATTTCTCAGCAGCATCTCTGGAGTATTAGCAACTATTGTATCAATTCTAACAGCTGCCTGTAATGAAACCCAGGGATTCTGCTCAGCAGGGACAAAGATGAGAAATGTATCAACTAAATGTATCCATTTAGAACATTTTACAGGGTCAGCGACCCCCCCCCCCCAGCTGCTTCAGAAGGTAAAAGAATGACACTTTACACTTCAATATTATAAATATGGTCACACACAGAAAATAGAAAGTCATTGGAAAAAGTTGCTATAGCTGGTGATCTATCTGAAAACAACTAGTTGTTTGAAATTGAACAGCCACTATAAGCCTGGAGTAGGATAAGGTGAAAGTTAGGTAGTCCAGTTAGTAACAAAATGCAGTAGACTAGGTGGGCTAGGATGAGGTCATTGAGGTGTATCTGTTTTTGCTTTTGCATAGTAAAAACAGACAAGGCAAGATATTGTGATATGGTAATGTGTTTCCACCCTTTTTTTAATTAGGCATAAAAGTTGGTGGCTAATTGTTAACTGAGAGATTCCATGTTGGTGACCCAGAATAACGGGCAGCACTCATGCTATAGGCCGTAGTGCTGTCCAACTTCTGTGGTACTGAGGGCCGATCTTTTTCTGGTCTACGTGGTGGAGAGCCGATAATGGAAGTCAGTGTGAACCGCTCCCCCTTTTAAACCACACCCACTGTAAATCACACCCACATTACAACAAGAACTAATAAATATGACAGTCAGGCTCTTGTCCACTCCCAGAGATAAATGTGGGCAGCAACCTGTGCTTGCCCTTGGCATCTAAACATCTTAAAAAACAACATTAAACATTGGCAATAAATAAGAAAAACACATTGGGCTCAATTCAGTTCTATGCACTGAATGTGTGATTACTTGCCTGTGAGAAACAATGCGTTATTGTACCAAATTCAATTCTTTGCAATACAGAGTTTAGTGAATGCAAGAAACGTCCAATTCAGTGGTACTGAGTTTTAGCAGTTTCCGTTTTGGACTCTCATTTGTTATCTCTTTTTTTTTCATCAATAAAGCCACAACTTAACATACAACATTCTGCCTCTGTCTACAATTGCATAACTACTACACATGGCAATCATTTTTTTCATTACCCTCTAAATCTCCATGTTTCCTAAGCTTTCTATCAACATCTTGGCTCATCACAATCAAGGGTTAGTACTTCCAACACCACACCCAGACATAGCAACGCTATATAAAGTACTTGCTATTCTGGAAAATTTTTGGGACTGCCTTTGCTCTCCATGCTGCAGGAGCTTGCATGCTCTCTGATAATCTGATAATCTGGCAATGTCCGTACATCCTATTCACAGGTGCGTTTGACTTTGCAAAACATACACCCATGTGCATTCTAACAACCCACAAGTCAAACACGTTCATTCTGTACAAAAACAGCATCAACGTCCCTCTGTTCTTTTTTTTCACACTTTCACATTTTTCTAGTTGCGAACTTAACCATGTCTGTATTACATTGTGTACACCACACCATCTGAAAAGCACCTTCGCCAGCCTTTCAAACAGATCATCTATCTTTCATAGATGAGTCTTCATCATCTCTGACGTGTTTTTTTTTATTTCAAAATGTTGTTTAGAGAGTTATTTATCGAACTCTGAATGCTGAAAATCCGAAAATAGGCCTTTTTTTAAATCGCAAATGTTTCCGAATTTAATAAACCCTGAGGATGAAAAATTCAGAATATTAAAATCTGGCATCTCAAACCTGCCGAGGTTGCATATACATAAGTCAATGGGAGAAGTCCTATTTTTTTTTTTTATGTGCACTAGGTTTCGTGCAACTCCACAATGTTCGTTTTTGGATAAGAAATCCAAAGAATTTCTGAAATCTGTGTTTTTCCCACAAAACAAATTTTTCAGTCCGAGTGGATATGCTCGGAGTTTGTAGTAGAAAATACTGAGATAAATGCAGAGGTTGATAAATAACCCCCTAAATGTTTGAGTGACAAAATAACCCACTTCTAGCTTATAATATTTGCAACATCTTCAACAATCCAAACCAGGGTTGGACTGGTCCAGCAGGACACTGGAAAAAAAACCCAGTGGGCCCCAATCCTCATGGGCCCCCGCTGGGCCAGACCCCCCTCTCTCGATATTGAATTCTTAAGAAAACCTTTTTCTGCGGTGCACAGTCTTTTTGCACATGCGCATGGTGATGTCCGAGCATGCGCATCACATTAGTGCATGCGTGTTGGGCGGCGCGTCTCAGTAGGGGTGCGGGGGGCCAAAGAGGGGCTCTGGACAGCAGTCCCGCAGCCCTCCAGTCTGACCCTGATCCAAACCAACAACATTTTATTTTTTTTTATTCAAACATTTACTGCCTATGTGCAATTGTTTCACATATTTTAATTCTAAATATAATTAGGTGCCTTCTGAAAGTGCATTTAAATGCTTAAATCTCGGTATTTAATGAAAAATATTTAACATTTAATTCAACATAATGTAATGTTTCTGCGATTGGTGATTGATCCTACTATCGCAAAATTTTGTGGGATAAGGTTTGATTTGTTTAAGCTTTTAAATAGTTTATGTTTGTGTCCATTTCTAAAACGATTCCAGCCATTACAAACCTTTACTGCTTGCTAGGGTCACATACTGTAACAACAAGATGTTGTAAACAAAAACAGCAGTAGCTATGGCGTAACACAAAAATATTGTGAATTAACCAAATATGAAGCTATGCATTATCACCATGCTATCTTTGTTTCCAGAACTTCAGTTACAGCTTACTGTGTAGCCAATGTCATTATTCGATGTTGATGTCACTGTGTCTATAAGTGTGTCTCAAAGGCCTAAACATAATTTTTCCCCTTTTAAAAGTAAATTTGTCTTGAAATATTTTATGTATAATGGACCCTACCATCATGGTGACCCTGACGACACCAACCCACATGGTGATGTGGCTAAAGAACCAAGTGAAAACAAAATCATGTCATCTACCACCTCCAGAAGTAGCTCATGTTGTTCTGCTAGAAGAACAAGGAGTTCTCCTAGAAGAACAAGGAGTTCTCCAAGCCAGGTCAATCCATTAAGGTCAAAATGCAACATCAGTGGCGTAACTACCAGGGGTGCAGAGGGTGCAATTGCACCAGGGCCCCCACCCCCTTGGGGCCCGTCGGAGCCATGATAATGGTTATGGCAGGCGTTATCTAGGGGGAGATTTTACAAAACACATGCCATCAACACTAAAGTAAGCGATTCATAGAGGTAAGGGCCCGACAGGGGGGCCCAGGTGCCCATCCTGTACCAGGGCCCACTAGGGAGTAGTTACACCACTGAGCATCATCCATTGAGACCACAACAATGATGAAGTGGATGATGATGAACCAGGCCACAGGTGTGAAGAGAATTTTGCACTCACCACAGCTATTATTGAAATATATGATGATCTGTCTGGAACTGGCAAGGTCCGCACATCCTATTTACAAAAAACAGCCTGCTGGAATGAAGTAACATCATCTGTCAACAGCATGAACATTATATGCAGGACCTCTGATGTCCTCAAATAAAGGTTTGATGACTGTAAAAGTCAAACAAAAAATGTTGTAAGAAGCCCTTCAGGCCAAAAAAGAAGGAGGCCCATTTCAGCCTGTACATTTTGTCGTGTAGGAATCATTGATACAGGAGAAGATTCCTCCTTTGGCCAGGTCTAGGGTACCTGGTGGTGTGGATACAGACTATCCATCCACTTATCAAGCACATACTAATTCAGTTTTTTTTTCTTTCCTTAAACTACAATGAAAATATCCTAATGCTTGATTTTGTAAAGGAGTACTTGACCTTAACATTTATTGTGATGTTTCTCAATGACACTTTGCAACTGATATTTTTGTTATATAAATGTTTGGTTAATAATACTTTGCATCACTTCTCCTTTTTTTTACTGTACTGCATGTATGTGGCTTGCTAGTGTCAAATGGAGCCTAGCAACCAGCCAGTGTTTGGAAACAGAAATAAGCCTAAAGAATGGACTACATTGAAACCCAAGTGTGAAAATGTTATAGTAAGTATTGTAGTCATCCAAATTTAGTGAGAAATTATATGAACATTTCTACATTAAAAACAATCACATTTTAAATTTCTTAACCCCCAACAAACATGGGGGGGGGGAATTCAATAAAGGGTGAATTTTCGCCAGCAAACGATCCACCACACTTCGCACCACCTACCACTACACTGATTCACTAGAATGTGAAGTTGCGTCTCAGCATCTGAACACTGGCACAGTTTCACTGGCGTCAATTCATCAGCGCAAGCATTTCACATTGATCTTTTGCTACCTTTCAATTCTGCCTGAAGAAACTTTGTCAGTATTCTTATTCTTAGGTCAGTTCGAATAGGGTGGGTATATATAGGTCATATATACGTCTTTATTAGAGATGTTGAGCATGCTTGACATGAACACTTATTATTAACAATGTTCAAGAATGCAAAATAAAGAACAAAAAGAACCTCTAATGCCCTAGACATGAGCCCACCCTAATCCACATGTGGCATGCCCTTCAAAGTGGTTAACAGAAAAGAAGAAATGTTCTATAAAATTCGCACTTTAGGGAATTTGCAAATTTGCAAATTTGCAAATTTGAAACAATCGCTTTCCTGAGCAAAAATATGCCTGGCGCAAAACGACGCTAGCATCAGTCTCTTTAGCTAGCGAATTGTCCTCTACACCTGTAAATTAGGAATGTGCCTGTGGATGGGATTTCTGAAAAAAATTTTCTAGCGATGGCCACTTCACCCTTTAGTAAATCTGCCCCAATGTGTAACATTATAAATGTAATCTAAAGTTCAATCAGCCACAGCCATTGTGTGATAGCCTGTCTGTCTAAATGTTTCTCTGTAACTACAGAATCTATCAAGCTAACTGAACGATGCAATATATTCATCTATATATACCTAAATTGTGTCTAATTTCTAGGCTAAGGGAGAGAGAGAGAGAGAGACATACAGACAGACAGAGAGAGAGCTACATGCTTTTCTGAAGGTTACACAAAATCAAAAACTGTATATGCATAAGGAATTGACACGCTTAATCGATCAGAAAATAATAATTTGGCTGCAACACTGAAAAGAATGGAGCACAATCAAACTGAACTCCTCAAGCAAAATTTGACCATACAACAACACCTGTTTGAAATCAAGTTGTTCATTGGCAGTTATCGCTTCATCAATGTGTAAGCATTTAGCAAACACTCAAAAAAGCTCTGAGATAACTCTATTATCTAGAGCGGACAACACACCAACCATTTTTCACAATTGTTAAATGACACAACTGGCTGAGACAACAAAGTGCTATAGCATGTCCCACTATTCTCAAATAAAGACATCATTGGTAAACCCACAGTCTACTTCATTATTGTCCTGATTTGTCCCATTTGCTACATGGATACTGTATTTTGGTTGAAACGTGCAGCAAAGTGCCTTTTTTTTATTTGAAAACAATAGTCAGGTGTTTGTAAGTGAAATAGAACAGAATTGTATTGTTTGCTACACAAGCCACAACAAAAAGCATCCTGTTGTAAGGATTTTTATTTATTTCCTGTTGTAATTAATTTTATTTCTTTTTAGTAATAAAAAATGGCGGCAAAGATTTGTTATTCTGTTTTTATTGATCAATTAAGGGCCAACATTTATTAGCCTAAACTTGACCAATGGTCCAATGGTAAAGTCTCACTCATGTACTCCAAACCTAAAATAATGTTTTACTTACATGTAGTCAAGGTTTAATACAAATTTTATAGAAATGTGTAAATTAAGAGAACATTGTAGTGAATTGGAGAGGGTGTTACAGAAGGAAGATGTTGTTACAGTAAACAGCAAAGAGTACCCTCACATACAAAGCTTTTTTTGTGTGGTAAGGACACTAAAAAAATGTTTATAAATGTTTAGAAGTATGTAATGTGCAAATTACACTTGTCCAAACAATAGACCAAACAACAATATTACAATGCTCCTACATGAAAAAAGAACAAGGGTACAGTGTGATAGAAACCACATAAAATTAAAATTTGCACATTCAAAGATGAGGTAGCAGGCATATTTGTAAGCCAAACAGCTAATCAGAATCTCATACATAGTAACATAG
This sequence comes from Xenopus borealis, assembly GCA_024363595.1. Taxonomy (NCBI): domain Eukaryota; kingdom Metazoa; phylum Chordata; class Amphibia; order Anura; family Pipidae; genus Xenopus; species Xenopus borealis. The sequence goes on from CM044436.1 coordinate 107,762,776, forward strand.
TAACATAGTAAGTTAGGCTGAAAAAAGACTCGCGTCCATCAAGTTCAACCTTTTTTTTAAACTGCCTAACTGCTAGTTGATCCAGAGGAAGGCAAAAAAACCCCATCCTAAGCCTCTCCAATTTGCCTCAGGGGGGAAAAATTCCTTCCTGACGCCAAAAAAGGCAATCGGACTAGTCCCTGGATCAACTTGTATAATGAGCTATCTTCCATAACCCTGTATTCCCTCACTTGCTAAAAAGCCATCCAACCCCTTCTTAAAGCTATCTAATGTATCAGCCATGTATCTAATGTATCATGTGTCAGAGCATTTGAAATGAACTTACAAGAGAAGTGTCCATGAATTATTTGCTACCGAACCTTGTTGCCACATTGGCCTGCATCTGCGGGATGACCAGGAGGATCTTCAGCTTGCTCATCACCTTCAATAGCTTCAGGTAATTGTAGATCCCACAACAGCTAATTGACTACTGCAATATTATGTCAAATGGAGGCTGCTAAAATGATTTCACACACAATACTGCAGAACACCCTTGGATGGTCCAAATAGTGGAAGCAAGCCTTGAGTAAGCCAAATGCACACTCAATGACTTGTTTGGCCCTTTGATGAGCTGCATTTTTTCTTCACCAGATGTGGCTGGCTGGATTAACAATTGGAGGCAGCAGCCATGGTTGGTATCCATAACCAGCATCTCCTGAAAAAGATTCATATTTAATCCTTTTGCTAACAGGCCTGGTATGAGTTTAGTAGTAGCACATCCTACAAACATCATATAAACAAAGGGATTGCACACTAAGAATGGGTTTTAACAAAGAATGACTTGTAATAGTTCATTTTAATTAATCAAAATAAGTATGTAATAATATTCCTAAGATGACATGACTAAACTATGGCAACCTATTTAGTTTTATATGGAAAGTTTAAACAATACTTACATACAAGCCAACCACCGCTTTATTGACCATATTCAAAATGTCTGTAGACTGATGGATTGAGCAGAATATATGAATCATGTGTGCTTCCAGAGAAGGTGGTAAAAAATGAATCAAACTCATAAATGCATCATAAATGATCCGAGTGTTGTTTGAATTAAATTCCTTCCTGTTACAGAAAATTTGCTCCTGAACACGAGGGACAATAAAGCCACATGAGTGCAATCAATTGCAACCATGACATTAGGCCGACCTCCATAAGTCTCTTTTCTCTTTCAGCAACTCCTGTCTGGTGTTGGGAAAATGGAGAGAAAGAGGATTGAGACATGCCACTGACAAGTTCTGATGACTGAAAGCTGCCAGACAGGTTGCCAATGACTTGGTGAAGCCTTGAACTGTCCTATTTGAAGGTGTCAGAGGATCAACGTCATTTCTTATAAGCTCATAGACATCCATGAGACACTGGCTATTACGTCAATATCGATCAACAATTTCAGCCTCCCCTATGCCAGCCAGCAATGCCCTGGCTCTACATATCCTTGGGGGACATTTAGGGATGACAGGCAGAGGTGCCACAGCAACTAGTTGTGGATCCTCTGCCAAGTGTTGTGATGCAGCAGAGGAAGCAACAGCCCTACCAACCTGCAATCTGAAACAAAATCTCTTCTTAGTCATTTTTCTGCTCGGCGTTCCAGGCACATCTGATCCACATAGGAGCCCCAAAATGGTCCATATTGTACATGCCAGAAGCCAAGGAGTGAATGGTTTTTATAGTCCTGTTTGCTCTGGCCAAATTTTACATTAACACTTTCAGATCTGGGCCTTAAAAACAATTTTGACAGAGCTTAACACGTTCAACTTGCAAAGATGAAGCGATAACCGTCATGTGAAAACAATTGGAGATGATTAGATGCTTTACACGGATTAGTATGATATATCGAAAGGAAACTTATTAAGAATGATTTGTGATGACTATTGTTGAAAGGCCTATTTAGGATCTGTGTGGATATGTTAACATGTAAGATATTACATTATTTAAATTACATGGTTAACGTTGATAACATTTTTCTTATCAACAAATTTAGAATGTGGTCAAACTTTTCAACTTACTTAAGTGATGACCTCCTTTTGCCCCAGTAACACAAATGGGAACTGTGTAACAATGCAAATATGAGTGTTTTTCTGCTTACTGTATAATAAATACTGTATGATGACTACAGGTTACCTTTCCCTTAATTGTTTCCATAACAACATTAAGCAATTCGAATAATAAATTGTAATTTTGTCTTAAATCCTCCAAAAAATCAGCCATCTGTACATTATTCCTTATTATAAACAACTTACATTGCAATTATAATAATGATATGGTTGTACAGTAGAAAAGATCATTTGAACAGAACAGATTTTAAAAAACGGTAATGATTACAGAATGCAAAGTAGTTACTCAGATCCTACCCAAAAATATGTGTCAGTGTCACAGAAATTTATATAATTGGCATTTTAATTAAATTTTACCAATTAATGGCCAAAGCTAACTGACAGATCAAAAGATATATAAAGAGGAGATGGATAAAACAATGGAAACACTTGTTGCTCCCTATTAAAGAAGAAGGTTAACCACCACTAATTTAATGGAAATTCTATTCCCTTTGTCCCTTATTCTTTTAGAGGAAAGTGATCCACCAAACATGCTTTGGTACCTGCAAGACAAGACACCCAGGTATGCCTGTGTGCAGTACAGGCACTGATGAGCAACAGAAAGATAATACACATTACCCTTTAGGATCTGTACTGTATATTTGCAGTCTGAAGGCTGAGGGTCTGCTAAAATGAAGGGAAGTAAAAGATGAGCTGATTATAAGAAACTTGATTTAAATCAGGAATGAGAAAGGCTTGCCAAGAGTATGACAAGTCAGGAATGAGAGTTGGAGTAAGATCCAACTGAGGGTTGAGGAGCAGTGGAAATGAATCACAAGTAGCACAGAGATTGGGCTTAGGCAAAACACTATGGGGCAAATTCACTAAAGTGCAAAGCATCTAACGTAGAGCTAATTCGCTAGTGTGACATAATTTCCCAACTTCGTTGATTTACTAAAAGTGTCCCTGATGAAAATTTGCTATCGAAGTAGATATACTAGCTTAACTTCAAACCCTTACGCCAGACCAAGTTGCGCAATGACGAAGGGACGTAACTACGCTAGTTCACTATGATGCCCATTTTGCTGAACGTTACCTTTTGCGTTAGACTTTACTTCGCCAGGTCAGACCTGGCGAAGTTCAATACAATAGATAGGAGTTTGAAAAAAAAAACTTGAAATATTTTCTAAGTCCCAAAAAAACGGTGGCATCTTCTACTTTTTTTTTAGGGTGATAGTCTGAAAAATAGCGTCATTTTGGGGGGGGGGGGGTTACCCTCCTTCCCCCCTACATTTCCTAACATATGGCAACACAACTATACAGTGGGCACATGTAGGGCAATAGGACAACTTTATTTAATTTATTAAAGGTTTCCTGGGCTTGTGTAGTGGAATGTAGTGGCTGCAACACTTCTATTATACTTTTAACCTAGTGCCGTATGCAAATTAGGCATCGGTAGCGTAACTTCACTTTGCCTTGCATCGGTAGCGCAACTTAAAATTTTATTGAATTAGCGGTGGACTGGCGAAAATGCGCCTGGCGAAGTAGCTGTGCTACCGAATTTGTGCACTTTAGTGAATTTGCCCCATGTTGTGAATAATAGAGCCCTACAACAGGAAAACATAACCACTAAGGTGAAGGACAAACATGCAGACAAACCACAACTTTGTGCAAAATGTAGAACTGGAGGGAGTACCAGTGAGATAGGTAGTCTAGGGCAGCTAGTCTTTTTAACTTTTGACCTGATGGCTTTGCACCACAAACGGGAATGAGAACAGTGTAAAATATGTTTTCCATGACTGGCAGAGCAGACACTATGAATAGAACTACAAGATACCACCCCCATGCCATTTACACTCTCTTTTATAAACCTTGACCTAACATAAGACTAATACAAGCCAGCAAGCACAAAACATATTGCTTTTAGTCTGCATATCCACATATCACATTACAAATATTGTTCCTTCTTTTCAATGTATTTGCTTTTAAGCATATTTTGACATACTGTGGAGTTCTTCATCCAAAGCTTTCACTTTTCCCTTCTTTTTGATCAATCTGATGTGCTTCTCTAGATCCACTGTCACACCTGTCAATATGTAATAATGATATAAACAGATAATAGATTTAAATCGACTCAATATTCAGAAAGCAGCTCAAAAGAGTACCTTCTCTCATTCTGAACAAATAATTCATTTTCTATCATTCTATCATTCCCTTCTAATTTTAATAATAATAAAAAAGTAACATATTTGATTCTAACCAAGTTAGCATACACATACTGATGGCAAAACATACTATTACCATACATAAAGGGGTTGTTCATCTTCCAACGCTTTTTTCAGTTCACTTGTTTTCAGATTGTTCACCAGAAATGTTGCCTTTTTGATGCTCCATTATCAAGGCCCCTTTTATAAAGTGCAATATAAATATTTTAATTTTAGGTTTTAATTTATCATTTAGCCAAGGTTTTATTTTGGGTAGAGGAACAATGAAATATTTTTGAATTCACTTAGTTACATTTTTGGATATTTCAGTGTAAATAATGATTTACAAAATGTTATGTTAAGGCCTCTATGACCAAAACGAGTGCTGTCAAACTGGCACCCCCCTTGTGTGGCCCCCACATGAAAGTCTGCCTGCTGTGTCTGCGTACCATATGTAAGATTTAAAAGGTATCACAACAGAAATTAACTGGCCCCTGCATTGTTTACACCTCCTATTCAGACTACCCCCCTGCATTGTTGACACATGTAACACCTCTATTTTCACCCTAAAGCCCTGCACTGTTCACAAATGAGACAGAGACAGAAATCGTCCACATTGTTCAGATGTTCACACCTTATACAAAATGCTAATAGGGCACCAGCACTGTGTCACTGTATGTTGTACATCTTATAGTCGTCCTCATACGTTTCATTGTCTCCCGCTCTGTTCTGCCTGCCTTATGCTCTGTGTGTGTGTCATACTCTGCCTATCCTATGCTCCCCATGTATGTCATACTCTGCCTATCCTATGCTCCCCATGTATGTCATACTCTGCCTGCTCTATGCCCCCTGTGGGTGCCATATTCTGCCTGCCCTGTGTTCCTTGTGTGTACCATACTCTGCCTGCAATACTGTGCCTTTGTGTGTCATACTCTGCCTGCATTATGATCCCTGTGTGTGCCATACTCTGCCTGCAATACTGTGCCTTTGTGTGTCATACTCTGCCTGCATTATACTCCCAATGTGAACCATACTCTGCCTGCTCCATGCTCCCTGTGTATGCTATACTCTGCCTGCTCTATGCTCCTTGTGTGTGTGTCATACTCTGCCTATCCTATGCTCCCCATGTATGCCATACTCTGCCTGTCCTATGCTCCCCATGTGTACCATGCTCTGCCTTTCCTATGCTCACAGTGTGAGCCATACTCTGTCTGCCCTATGCTCCCTGTGTGTGCCATACTCTGCGTGCCCTATGCTCCTTGTGTGTACTATACTCTGCTTCTCCTATGCTCCTTATGTGTGCCATACTCTGCTTGCCCTATGCTTCCTGTGTGTGTCATACTCTGCCTGCTCAACTCTGCCTTTGTGTGCCATACTCTGCCTGTCCTATGCTCCTGGTGTGTGCCATACTCTGCCTGCCCTATGCTCCTGGTGTGTGCCATACTCTGCCTGTCCTATGCTCCCCATGTGTACCATGCTCTGCCTTCCCTATGCTCCCAGTGTGTGCCATACTCTGTCTGCCCTATGTTCCCTGTGTGTGCCATACTCTGCATGCCCTATGCTCCTTGTGTATACTATACTCTGCCTCTCCTATGCTCCTTTTGTGTGCCAAACTCTGCTTGCCCTATGCTTCTTGTGTGTGTCATACTCTGCCTGCTCAACTCTGCCTTTGTGTGCCATACTCTGCCTGTCCTATGCTCCTGGTGTGTGCCATACTCTGCCTGCCCTATGCTCCCTATGTTTCCTACTCTGTGACATACTCTGCCTGCCCTATGCTCCCTGGATAACTCCTGGATAACTCATCTTTCCATAATATGTCTACTAGAGAAATCTTTAAACATTAAATAAACCCAATTAGGCAACCAAAACTTGCTTTTAAGCCAGGAATTAAAAAATAATTAGCACCGGCCTTGAGACCACTGGGAGCAACATCCAAGGAGTTGGGGAGCAACATGTTGCTCATGAGCTACTGATTGGGGATCACTGCTTCAAATGATTTCAGCAGGGATGGCATGTGACCTTTGCGAAGGTTTAGTACTGCTCGCAATGTCAAATCAGGTTTAGGTTTAGCGTTAACACCTGCTCTGGAGTTTCGTTAAATATTTGGTCACAAAAAAAGGGGAGTCCTTGTGCATATTATACTGAGTCTTACGCGCATGTGCGCAGTAGGAGTTTATATGCCGGGAGGGGGCCTCCAGGACTGCCAGAAGGACCCTTTGTTTTGCAGTCCCGATGGGCCGCCCATGCTCCAGTCCAACCCTGATTCCAGTATACTTACACCCTGAATCCATGTGTATTTTGTCTATTGCATCAAAATAAAGACGCATTTGCACTTCCGTTTTGATGCAACTAGGGTGTGAATCGCATTTTATGGGGTTGCATCACTACCCAACCCACTATGGGAACCCTGGAGGTACTACCAGGTCCAGGGTGGTGGGAGCTGCCGGGTTTCCCAGCTTCAGTAGGAGCAGCTGCACATCATTCATCATAAGATGCAGGATAGACACATTGGCAACCACATGTAGTAGTGTGTTTGTACACAATTGCACTCCAACCCCAATTTTATGCACCACTGTTTCTTAGATTTTTAAAGTCCCTTCATATTCTAATGCATTTCAGTAGGAGCATTTTTCAGATTTAAAGGAGAAGTAAACCCTGTAGGCCCCAAATGCCCCCTCCCCCCATAGGCCCCCCTCCCTCCTCCCCCCCCTCCGGGGCAAATGCCTCTAACATGTTACTTACCCGTCCTTCTAGGTCCTCTCCAGTGGAGTTCACGGCGCCACCTTGTTACAAGCAGTCTTCTTCCTGGATCCATTGGTGCCTTATGCCCACGAAAAATGAAAGGATGGAGGACGCTGAGGCGCAGATCTATGCTGCAATCTTCATTTATAACTGTATACATTAGTGTTTAAGGGGAAGACCGATTGTTTGCGGTAGTTCCTATGTTTGGCCTTAATCGCAATAATTATCTCTGGGTTAGGCTTGTTTAATGTTTTCATGTGGACATGACATAATTATCCCAGGAATGAACTTCTCTCACTACGGACATACATTGGGGTCATTGAATTGATTGGACTAACTGGGTAAACCAATGGACATGTGGGAGGTGTGGCATGTATTAATTGTAATGTTGATTTAAACTATGGTTTGAGTGGTGATTTGTTACATTTGACAAAGGGCAAGTGAGCCGAAACATGTAGTTCACGGCAGTTTCCAACAAATGAAGATTGCAGCATAGATCTGCGCCTCAGCGTCCTCCATCCTTTTGTTTTTCGTATGTATTTTGAGGCCTGAGCAGGAGCCCAGGAGGTATGCATAATTGAGGACTAATTATTTGCCAAATCTGGTACAACTGAAAACCTTGTCTATACTGCGCATGCACCCGAAGGTCACGAGAGTTCATGAAAACGCTGCTCACTACAGGAGGAAGACCACTTGTGAGAAGATGGCAGCTGTGAACTCCAATGGAGAGGACCTAGAAGAAGGTGTAAGTAACAAGTTAGGGGCATTTGCCCCAGGGGGGAGGTAGGCTGGGGGGAGCGTGGCCTATGGGGGGAGGGAGGCATTTGGGGCGGACAGGGTTTACTTCTCCTTTAAACAGTAATGGAACTAGGAGGTATGGGGCCCGGGTGCAGGCTATGCAGCCATACTCCCACATAGTGTGGCATATTGGCAATAGTGCAAACTGTGGGCCCAGAGGGGTTCGGACCCTGGTGCAGTCGCACCCCCTACACCGGCAGTAGTTCTGCCACCGGATTAAAGTATGCTTTTCCTGCATTTTACATCATCATTTTAATAATAATTTTTATTTAAAACCCCTGTTTTTCCCCTGTAAATGTGTCTTTTCCTGCATTTTATAATTTTTTTTTTTTGTAATAGTTTTTGTAGTCACATTTTTCTGGGTTTTTACGTTTTTTTTCAGTCCCAGGGAAAATGTGAAATTGGGGTTTGGCTATACCTTGAATTGCGTTAATATTTGTTGTACACTGTGTTTATTTAAGAGAGATTTCAGTTGTAGGTACATTTATAAATAACCCCTGTAGGCATCTTTGTTCATGTAGATAATGAGTTTTGTCTCACTAACAATATGTCTGTGTAAACCAGAGAAAGTTTTAAAAAAGAAATAATTGATGCAATCTCGATATCTCTTTGTCAATGCATTACTGTTGTGTTTGTACCCCTTAGGGTCGGTTATAATGATTCTTTATCTTCTGAAGCCCTTATACATCACTCACATATAGAGAAACTCAGTATAGAGAAACATATGGACAAGTAGCTGCTTGGAGTAAATGCAGGAAGGAAGGTCCATTAACACAGAAAAATAAACTAGCAGAGGAACACAATTACAGATTCAATAGAAATCCCCATACACAGTGGTGTAACTACCTATCAGTGGACTCTGTGACCCCAGGGGGGCCAGAAAGGATCTACATCCCCCCTGAGCCCCCCAACCTTGCTGTCAGATCCATTTGCTCATGGGCACAGGAGGGAGGGTGTCTTGGTAACATGATATGGAGGGGGCCCCCAAAGTTTATTCTGCAGGGGGGGCCAGCAGAGTGAAGTTATGCCACTGCTCAGAGTCTCTAGTAAATAAAACATCATAATTAACAGTTCTCTTCATAGTTTTTTTCTAGACTGATGGTGGCAGAGTAAAATATTGATAATGCAGTTACTTTCTTATATGTAAGGTCTATTGAGGGGTCACCTTAAACCATTTTATCTCTAACAGAAGGGGTTGGGGATGTGTGCAAAAAGGTTTCACAAATTCTTCTGAAGATGTGATACATGTCGACAGATTCCTGTGCAAGTCCAGTTGAGCAGACCTAAACCCATTGTTCTGCAACCCAACTGGACTCACCCCCCAGTAAGTTCTCCTGCCTAGACCCCCCCACCTGACCTGCCCCCATTTTTTGGCTAGAAATCCTTACAGAATATTGTTTATACAAACATCAGGAACTGTTATCCAGAATGCTTGGGATAACTGTTTTTTTTCCATAATTTACATCTAAAAAAAAAGTCTACTAAAAAAAATAATTTAAACAAAATTTCAACCATTCGATTGTTGCCTCCAATGAGAATAAATTATATCTTAGCTGTTGCGATCAAGTCACTGTTTTATTATTAGAGAAAGTAAAATATTTTTTAAAAAAATGTGAATTATTTGATCAAAACATTAATAGGAGATGGCCTTCCTATAATGTGCAGTTTTCTGGATAACGGATCCCATAAGTGTAATAAAATTTCATCGGGTATACACTTTAAAGTGTTTTGTGCAGCGGTGGGGGCCAAAAAAAAATAAAGTAACAATATATATATATTTCAGAGGTACATTTATTTTACACAATAGATTTTTTTTCTTTCTTTTTATTAAGTGCAAAAATATTTCTTGTTCATAACACTGATTTTTTTTATGCTTTTTTTATTTTTTTTTTATTCTGTATTTCATTGCTGGTTCCTTTGGGATTCAGATGATGATCTAATATAAAACCAGTGTCAGTTTTAGGCAAGTATGTGAAAGAGTAAGCAGTGTGAATCCAACAAATAACTGGTGCCGACGGATTACGCGGGGGGTTACAAACAAGTCATATGGAAACATACTGGGAAGTGCGTTCCCAACCAAGATCTCCTGTTTAGGAACCGTCGGACATCATTTTGTGTGAAGAAAAAGGGAAACTCAAAAGAAAGAAGCAGCACATGCAGCATTTTAATTTAGCGAAATACTCCAAATGGTACACTGTAACAGTCCGGGTATAATCGGTCATATTGCATAAAAAGACCATGACATGACGGCAGTCACTGCATACGTGACATATAAAGACATATTGCACTAGGATCCTTTGGCACCATAATGTCAGAAAATGTTTATCCAGTCAACGGCTGAACTAAAAGGAATTTCCAAAAATAAAGATAAAGTTGATTCCATAGACCAGGGGTGCCCAAAATGTTGATCGCTATGACCAGTCTACCACTTTCTACCAGTTCCCGGTAGACCACAGAAAAAAATCGTTGCGCGCAATGCGTGTGTATAAATTGTCGCGTGAAAAAATTGTTGTGCACTTGTTACAAGTAAAAAAAATTTTTTTTAAATTACCACACATACAAGTTGCACTTTCAGGAAAATGGGGTATTGGGGGTATTTATACATGGAATTGCCTCTGTGCCATCCTGCTGTGAGTTCTAGAGGTATTTGTTCATCAAACTGTCACTGTGCCATCCTGCTACAAGTTATGGTGGTAGTTATGGAGTTCTTAAGGTAGATCTCACAATGGCATGAGTAGATTGCGAGGTGACAATAGTCTGGGCACCCCTGTCGTAGACTGCAAGAAAACATTGACATTGAGTCATTTCCGGCTCCTCTTAGGCTCACAGTGTCATGCAGGTCCCACGTCTCTTTTTTTTTCCCAACTGTGAAGCAACGGACTCTAGGACATGACGTCCTTCTGCTTTCTAGAGAATCTGAGCACCACCCACTATGGAAAGCAACGAGATTTCAAGTCCCAGAAACCCTCACTTCACAACAAACAAGGCGAGGGAAGGGTTACGCGACACTGTGGGCCTAAAGGGGGGAATGAGAAATGGTTCCTATGAATTAGAGAGAGACTATAATGGTTTCCTTTCATATCTGTGAAAAAAAAAAGAAATATATTTATGTTTATTTTTGGAAAACCAGATAACGTTTATGCACCTCCTCTGCATAAGCCCAACTGATTGAGCTCACGGCAAATATGAGGGTCTATTTTCCCTATCAGTACAATGACCTAGGATGTAATGTGTTTTAACAGTACTTATTTCCATGATATTGCCTTGTAAAGCTTTGTGTGAATATGATTTTAACTTACTTATTGTTTTTACTACAGCACCATTGTCGTTGCTTCTTGTCTAATAACAACTCTTTCCTTATAAAAAAAAAACAGTAATATTCTTACACGGAAATCAATTTGACTTCCTTTTTGACTCCTGTTTGACCTTCTCTGCAATCAGCTGTTGGATTCGTTGGTTCTTTGTCTTTCCGAACGTGGATCTTCTCCGGGGAATGGCATTGGGTTGCGGCACTTCATTCTGTAAGTCCTGGATTTTATTCGGAATGTCAACCCTGTTACTGTGTTGCTCAGTGAGGCTGGAGTTTGAAACATTTTGCTTGTAATTGAGAGTGAATGTCAAAGTGGTATTGTAAAGAGTGGGAGGCGATGGAATTGGGCGAGCAGGATTACCACTACTATTCGTTTTGGTGTTAGAGTCATTGTGCAAGCGAGATGCATTGCATGATTTACAGCACATTCGGCTGTAGCCAGGCACTGAGCAGTAACGATGCAAAATTCCCAGACGACAAACCATTGACTTGTCTTCAAGGCAGCTTTCATCTGCGAAAAGAAAGGAAAAACAAAACTATAAGTGCATATTTTAAAGTGCTAAACATGAAATCAACGCGATAAGATTGTTTTTGCTAACATGCAGCTTAGTTACCAACGAGCACAAGCTACTGCTTTATTATTACAGAGGAAAAAAAAGAAGTCAATGGGAAGCAGCTTCCCTGTAATGCGAAGCTTTCTGGTTAATAGGTTCCTGGATAAGAGATCCTATACCTGTACCTTACACACTGTGGCATATAGAATACAAACTGTTGTAGTCATTATGCTGTACAATTTTAGGACACTATAAAGGCAATGGTGGATTCATTTTATGGAAAGCATGGTGGGAAAGCATCTGGAGGGGATTAGTCGCCAGCAGAAGAGGAGATTTGTTGCGGGTGATTGATTTCCTTGTCTACCATTGCCCTAAGATGTTTAAACTTAATACAGAGGGATTGACATATGATAAAAGCTAGAAATGAATGAAAACTGGCCATTTGAGCTTATTTATCCCTTTGCCTGACGGCCATGGACACATCAAATTGCTACTAATAATGACCAATTCACATTCTCACAAATGCCTATAAACCAAAGTCACCGAGTACAGGTGCTGTCCATTTCATGAAGTATGGCAGATAATTATAGGGTTAAGACGTAGACTTCTTACTCAAAAATACTAAATAACAACTGGTTCAGCCCAAAGATCATCTGAAAAGGTTTTTAGTAACTTCAGGAAATTGCTATAAAGGCATCCAACCCTTTCTTGAAACTATCAGACGTATCTGCCAATGAAAACCACTTTAGGGAGCATGGATGTCCATGGAGGGGTGGAAGCAGATTTGGTGGGCACATATGACAGATCCAACCGATTGTACTCAGTGATGTGTGTGCTGAATTGATACCGGCAGGATCTGCTGTTCGAGTGGTCTCTGGTTGACCTCTTTGTGTTGTTTGTGTGTCCATACACTGCTGGCTTCTTACTTCCGGCTTCCAGTTTTATAGGCACGTGCTTTAAGGTGGCCAAACACTGAGAGATACGCACGTTTGGCAATGTCGTCAAATGAGCAGATCTCTCCCCGAAAGCCCACCTTCAGGTGGGTGATATCGGGCTGATCCGATTGTGGGCCCTAGGGTCCAACGATCGGATCACATGCAGGGGATACAGGCGGTCGGATTGCAGGACCGCATTAACAAGCAGATGCTACTTTCGGGCAGACATCGATCGGAGTAGCTCGTCGGAGGGCCCCATACAAGGGCCGATAATCTGCTGACGGCCCGTGTATGGCCACTTTTACACTGCTGGCTTCTGACTTCTGTTTCTTTAGGCATCTGCCCTGCTCCTGTCATCGGCAGGACTGGCCACGGGTCTATAAACGTAAGACAGAAGTCGGGCACAGGTTCAGGACGAATTTTTCTCGACGTGCACATCAGTAATTGTGCTGTGTCTCTTGTAGCAAGCATTTTACAGAAGTGTCCTTTAATACTGCTGTATACTAGTGCACTTGCTGGTGGTGTATATCAGTTGTCCTACTTTTGCATTATGATTTGCCAAGATGTTTGTGATTTGACAAATGCTTATTTGGGGACGCCACACCTGGGCTGGCAATCAAACATGGACACAAAATCTAAAGCTGCACCTCCAATACACTGCAATGGTGCCAGAGAGAAAAACTTTTTTTGGATTTTAAACAACACTATATGTAGCACGAACAGGAGACCATCACTGTATTCTGATCACTGTGATCTGGTGGCTAGTGGGCAAGACAGTTTTGGGAGTGACCCTTTCTAATAATCATACAAATCATCTAAAGATGACTGCAGCGTATACCAATTTGGTGTGTGTTTAGTCACCTTCAGTCTGTAAGCACAGGATTAATAGATAGACCTTGGGACTGCGAGTGCTCCTGTTCCTAAAAAGTGCACCAGGACGGGTAGTATCTTAGTGAACTGCCTCATCTCTTCGGAAGTCCCAGAGATTGTTTGAACAAATTATAGTTAATTATAGGTATTAAAACCAAGAAATCCAGCGCTCCATACAGAGAGCAGCATCTGAATGAAGTGCTAGGCAGGCCCGGACTGGCAATCTTTGGGTTCGGACAAATGCCCAATGGGCCGCTTACGTTAAAATGTAAATCGGCTGCTCACCTAAAAAATGCAAATTAGCAATGTCTTTAATATGTAAATGAGCCAATCACTTTAGAAATGTAAATGAGCTGTCCATAATAGCCAGTCACAGCTAAACCTATGTCTGCATTTGTTAGTGCTCATGTCAGTACTGACATATGGGAGGAACCAGGAATTGTGAGAAACTTCAGTTAGTGATATTAGAGTTGCTATATACCCAATCCCTTATGATTATGATAGGTATGTTGGTAACAGGAGGATCCATGCTCAGAACAATCACTTCAGCCTGTATATGTTACACTGTGATATGTAGCATTAATTACATGAGACAGACTAGTCTATTCAAGTATGACACACTGTGGCCTTGTGATACACATGGGAATTAAAGTCCTTTTATCTGCCAGGGTTCATGGTCTAGCTGGGGGCACACAAATGAAAATGTTGAATATACTGTAAGTATAGGGCCACTGGGGTTGCCACCTTTTCTGGGGAAAAAAAAAATACCGGCCTTCCTATATATATATTATCTTTTTTCCCTATTAAATCCGTTGGGATCAGCCATCATTTTTACCAGCCAAGCCTGTAAAACACCGGCAAGGTGGCAACCTGAAAGGTCTCTAATCCATCTGATAGTGATAGAAACTAGGGCGAGATATTTGTTGCAAGGGCCAGTTCCAGCACTTAGGGTGTATAATATTGCGGGGGATTATACGGTAATGAATAAACACTGGTTCTAGTTAACCTTGGGGCTGGAAATATATATCACGCTTTGCATGTACGGGAATACATGGGCTGCTTCGATACTTTTGCCAGGGCTGCTTTTTCCTCCCAGTCCGGCCCTGGTGCTAGTTAGGGGCGGGTGAGGGCCTACTTAGAATCCCCCCACCAATGTATTTTGGATCTTGCTCTGACTAAGCCCGTTAGTGCTGGATCCAAAGGTCGTGTGACGGGTCTGTTTTGGAGACAACCCCTTTTTCACAGAGGCCTTCAGGCCATTGCATTCTGATGAACACAGTGAATGAGGCCTACTCTATTATCTGTGGAAATAAATTCAGAGCATTAAGCATTACCCCAAACTTGCAACCCTTTTCTATTTGCAAAAGGAACAGAGCTTTTTTTCCTTTTCACTTACCTGAGGGAATCTGTAGAATACTCCTAACTTGCCTGTGTCTGTGTTTTACCCATATGCTTCAGTTTTATATCAGTGATTCCCAACAGAAGTTCATCCTTCAAACTAGGATTGAAGTCATGCTGAACATACCTTGCTCTTTCTATTTACCCTCTCCCATTGAAACAATGTACAGCTTTCTGTAATTACTGCCCTGGTACATTCAACCGTGGCTCATCCAATGACATTCACTAAGGCTTCTTTTCTTTTAACTTTTCTACAAATATACTGAATGGGGATAACGTTCAAATGTCTATATTTCTCAGGAATCTTTAAAAATTGTGTTGTTTTGTTTTATTTCTTTAAAAATCTAAATAATTGATATTTAATAGAGGGGAACAAAACTCTAAAAATGTATGTGGCTAAAAATGCCATATTTTTTCATACTGAACTTATTGTACGAGGCTAAAGTTTCATCTTGTCAATAGCAGCAATGATCCAGGACTTCAAACTTGTCACAGGGGGTCACCATCTTGGAAAGTGTCTGTGATACTCACATGCTCAGTGGGCTCTGAGCAGCTGTTGAGAAGCTAAGCTTAGGGGTCGTCACTAATTATCCAGCAGAAAATGAGGTTGGTCTGTAATATAAGCTGATGCTACAGGGCTGATTATTAAATTCTGATGCTAATTGCACTGGATTCTGTGCTGCCATGTAGTGATTGTCTGTATTAATAACTAATCAGCCTTATATTGTGACTATATTTCTATTCTATGTGTACTGTATATTGTGAGTGGGTCCCTAAGCTCAGTAAGTGACAGCAGCACAGAGCATGTGAATCAGCAGAAAAGAAGATGGGGAGCTACTGGGGCATCTACTGGGGAGACACAGATCTTTACTGCTAAAGGGCTGTGGTTGCCTTGGGCTGGAACAGAAACCAAAAACATCATGTACAACATTTCTAGTCTACTTGTTTAGTTAAGCTTTAGCTCTCCTTTAGGTGTAAAAACCAAAAACAACTCTAATACAACAATTTGCCAAGTAAAATCTGGCAAGGTGCTATAAAAGTTTGGGGGTCGTTTATCAACACTGGGCAAATTTGCCCATGGGCAGTAACCAGTAGCAACCAATCAAATTGCTGCTTTCATTGTTCTACTTGCAGCTAGCTTTAAAAAGCTAATCACTGATTGGTTGCTATAGGTAACTGCCCAGTGTTGATAAATGAGCCCCAATGGGAGTTGTGCTGATCCTATTGGACCATTTTTTAATCAAGTCAGAGCTTAGAGTTTTTCAGATTTTTTTAAATTATCTTAAAATAAAACCCACAATATTTTCGAGGCAGTCATATTTTTTTAGTGCATCCCATAAGCATTTTTTTTTTCTGTTCCTGAATTTTATATCCTGATCTCTGTTCTGGTAACTCTCACGGCATTTGTGCTTTTTAGAGAAAATGAGTTAAATCAAAAAGCTCTCAAACCACTACAATACAAACTTTAATAAACGGGCCTCCCCATAACGAAAATCTGGAAGTATTGACGTTCGATGCCGAATTACCCGACGATTCGGAAGCCGTTACAGTATCGAAAACAAGCCGTTTTGTAAGAAAAACAAACACAAGGTATATATGACATTTCAATCACTGTATAAGTTTTATACAAAAAAAAAAATCACGTTAAAAACGCACATTTCTAAACAAAGAAAATATCCCTGATAATGAAAAGTGCAATTATAGTGCACAATGTTAAGACACCTTATATCACTCTCTTCTTTACCGTCAATGCCGTGAAAAAAAAACATTCTGTTAATACACGGACAATAGTTTAACAGTCGTCAACACAGCGTAACAAGAAACCATCAACCGATTTACATAACAGTACTAATAGCCAGGTTGTTTGGTTTTGTTTTTTGCATTGCACAATTTTACAAAAATAATTCACACACATTGTGATATATATATATAAGAAATAACATTAGTATACCCTGACAAAATGCCTTTAGTAATAACATATTAAAGTCGCTAATACTCGGTTTAAAACACAAGACAATTAGTTTTTTCAGAAGAGGAAAAAAAATGCAGCATATTTTGTATTACAAATATAGTTTTGGAACTACCCCTTTTTTTTGTACGTTTAATGCTATATACATAAAGCTGGTGGCAAAAGCATATAGCAGCGAATTGCGTCGTACGCTCTGAATACATTATTATAAGTAAAGAGCATAAAAAAAGTATAAGGGCTAGTCCAGACGGGGAGATTCGGGGGCTGGTGCCTACATATTCGGGGAGATTCGGGGGCGATTCGTCGCGGCGAAAAGTCGCCAGGCGACGGATCGCCCCCGAATCTCCCCGTCTGGACTTAGCCTAAAGGCAAATAAGCTGCCGTCAATAATCACTCAGCATCAGTGTGTAAATTATATACATATATTATACTGTTCTATGGTGGAATTGGCACCACAAAGTGTGAAAGGCCACCAGATTGGCCATACACCGCCACTTCAATGGTGATCACCAGTTTTTAACTCCATTAATTATGTTTCTATACTATTACCATATAAACACACACACACAATATAAATAAACACATCAGACACTGTTTTCATCAAATTTTCTGTAGTGCGCACAATTTTTTTTTTTTTTTTTGGCAAACTTGAACATGTAATAAAGTTTTTTGTTTTTTTTAACCAACAACTTTAAAGGGATTCTGTCATGATTTTTATGATGTTTGTAAATGACACTGTTTACACTGCAAATAATTCAACCTACAATATAAAATGTCATTCCTGAACCAGCAAGTGTATTTTTATTAGTTGTAATATTGGTGTGTAGGTGCATCTCGTTTTATTTTGCCTGATGATGTGATTTCAGAAAGAGCCAGCACTTTAGGAGGGAACTGCTTTCTGGCAGCCTGTTTCTCTTATTCAATGTAACTGAATGTGTTGCAGTGTGGGACATGGGTTTTACTATCAAGTGCTGATCTTAGATCTACCAGGCAGCTGTTATCTTGTGTTAGGGAGCTGTTATCTGGTTACCTTCCCATTGTTCTGTTGTTAGGCTGCTGGGGGGAGGGGTGATATCACTCCGACTTGCAGTACAGCAGTTAAGAGTGACTGAAGTTTATCAGAGCACAAGTCACATGACTTGGGGCAGCTGGGAAATTGACAATATGTCTAGCCCCATGTCAGATTTCAAAATGAAATATAAAAATATCTGGATCTCAGTGCAGAATTCTGCTTGGGCAGCAATAGTAAGTGATGTGCTTTGAAAAAAAAAAAAAATTTCCCGTGACAGTATCCCTTTCACAAACAAAACAAATCCTAAGGCAACAGATAAAAATAAATAATTTGTAAATAAATATTGAAGTACCAGTGCTTGGCTACAAATGTGTGATCAAAGTCATTGAAGGCTGCTAACAGGACATGCTTTTTTAAACTGCAAATTGGAGATCTGGTGAAATCTTTCCATTTCATTCAGGGCCGGATTTACATAGCGGGTAGTGATGGGCGAATCTCCCGCGATTCGCTTCGCCTAGAGATTCGCGAATTTCTAGAGAAATTTGCGAATCGGCGAAAAATTTTGTCGCGCGTCGCGTCAACTTTGATGCGTCGCGTCGTTTTCGTCGCGCGTCGCGAAATTTCGCTGGTGATTCGCGAATTTAATCGCCAGCGGCGAATCGCGGGAATTCGCCGCGAATTCGACCTAGGCGAATAAATTCGCCCATCACTAATAGCGGGCACCGCTAGGCCCACTGCCGTTCATTGTCCTTTATTTGCAAATTTTCATCATCAGGACCGGAGCAGTGGGGATTCGCACATGGGTGTGGCTGGGCAGCATGCCGCCCCTAAAATCTTGTCACCCTAGGCCTGGGCCTAGGTTGCCTTTCCACAAATCCGGGCCTGATTTCATCTGAAAATTATCCAAAATATTTTCTCAGTAAATATGCCCTTCTAATTGGTTTAATACTATAAGGCTCATATATGTCCACAAGAGCAGTTGCAGTCTCCAGGGCTAGATTACAAAGTTATGGGCCCCTAGGCCGGCAATTACATATCTGGTCTGCCTCCCGCAAAGCGCAAGTGCATTCACACACGTGCAACCGAGAACAGTTCATGCCCCTCAAGTTGCTTTACAGTATGAAACTAGATCTGCACCAGGAACAGGAGCTCTGAAAACTGGCCATATTAATGTGGCAAGCAGAAGGCTGGCCACCACTGAAACTGGGCCAGGGCCTTTGTAGCCTTCCCACAAATTTGTGCTAATGTGAACTTGTGTAAAAATGTACTCCTAGCACTTCCATTCCACTTCCAGCCTTCCATTCCAGTCAAGTGATGGGACAGGAGAACCTTTTTGTGTTTGCCACCTCCAGACCAGGCAGGAGCTCCAGCGTTCCCTTAGCTCCATGCATCAATTGCTGCAGTCTAGTAAACTAGAGCAAAACCGTCATTTGCAAAAGACTCCAGTGCAATAATGCCTGGTCTGCAATGAAGCACACATGCATTTGTGTTTAGTATTACAAATTGTGCCAACCCTCATACATCCATAATGATGCTGGAATTCTGGGTAAAACTTTGCTTTTGGGGGGAGAAAAAACATAGCAATTTTGATATCTTTGCTCACTTGCCCTTATGTGTTTCTTACTCCCAGGCACAATTTAAACTTACTTTCATTTTCACTAAATGCTACAAGTGGAGTTATGGACTAATATCAGAGCAGCAATTTCGCTAACAAGTAGGTTAGGGTTAACCCTGCCACCTGTGTATTGGCTTATGACCATTTTATCACCTGAATAAAATTGCCTTTCAGGCAGCGGACAAAATGAAAATACCTCTGCATTGAAAAGAAACGTCATTTTCTTCCCTTGTGCAAGGTCAAACTGGTTTTATGACAAGAGCTATTTATGTGAGGGAGGTCAAAGAGTTGTTGATGAGGTTCTTCACCTGGAGCCACATAGTTGATCCATTTTGCCCCAAGTAATTGATTCATTTTTTTGCTGTAGACCACAGCTTGTATAATAAGCTAACTAAAGCAAATGGCTGGGGCTTTACTGTGGTGACCGATACAGAAATCTGCTGCAGAACCAGATGTTTGCAGGATTGAGGTGCACTAGTTTGGGGGCAGTGCAGAAGAATAAAATAGAGTTATTTTGAGATGCCAGGAGAAGGACACTGGGCTGTGGAATGCAACCCTAGGGCCAAGTGAAATGGCAGAGAGTGGCCCCAATAAGATTCACTATAATGAAAAGATTGAATGGTCAAAGCAACTGGATTCAAAGGGTGGACTGCCCAGCTACTGAGACAGTGGAACTCTCTTGTCAGAGTGCCAGACACTGCTTGGTTCGAAGGGCCACGGATTTACTAGAGGGGTTGCAGTAAAGTGGGTGCTGCATGTGTGCTGAGGATTGTGGACTTTTATGCGGATATTTTCACTGACAAGAACTGGTTAGTATACTGCTAAGCTGGGTGCTCTAGAGCAAAGATGGTGTCTCAGATGGTCAAGTACAGGACTGGACTGAGAATCAAAATAGGCCCTGGCATTTCAGGTACACAGAGGCCCAATCAGCCCACATAGAGGCCCAAACAGTCCCCACCAGCCCACTAAATACTGATTTTCTATGGCACCTTATAGCAGCCCATCTGGCATTTGCCCTAACCCACAGATTGCCAGTCCGGGCCTGGTCAAGTATTATTACACCGTCAACTAAAATCTGGACAAATTTGAGCTGATGCGTTTTTCACAGCCCAAGAAAAGGCTCCATGGGGAGAAGTTGAGAAAGGAACCAAGACTGTACCCTTTGTAGGCACAAGTGTACAATGTTCCCTCTAATTCCTTCTCACCCATATGTGCAAAAAAAAAATCTTTTGTTGAAACATTTCAAACTTGTTTGCACAGTTTTTAAAAACTGTGTTCTAAGGTCAGAATTAATACAAAATGTTGTGTTTTCGTATAATTCGTTTTGTGCACAGCCCTAAAATTTTGTGTGTGCGCACAGAAGCGCAATCCATGGCAAGTGTGCAAGGCTTGGAAGCCCAGTTGTGCTCAGGTACCCAGTGGCACAAAATCGACATGTTGGCAGGGTGAAAAGATTCCAAAAGAAGGATCTAGCAGCCTGGTGCTGTTTGAAGTAGACTACACCAGAAAGCAGACTTCAGGAAGACCCCACAGCAAGTGGTTTAAGGAATAAAAGGGGTATTGCATGTTTGGTGCAATAAATAAGATCATGTCCTTGCCACCAAAGTGGAGACATTCAGCATTAGTCCAGTCGTCCTGGAATGGGTGCTGGAGATGGTGTTTAGGCAGTGTCCATGGTGTGTATATGGGCAGGATGAACAAAGTTGGCCTGGACCCAATCAGTACTGTCAATTTTTGAGTCTACAGGGGTTCCTCTAAGGATTAAACTGCCCCGGTAATGTGGACTAATGTCATTCTTCCTTACGGCTGTCCTCAAAGGGTTTTATCAGACCAGGGACACAATGTTAATTGTCAGATAGAGATGGAACTTAATTTCCAAGGGGTGTGAACACAACCCATCTCATCAAGGAAATAGTGAGTGTAAATCGCTTAATCACACCCTGTTGAACCCACCTTTTTGGAATTGTTGCATTACAGTTGGCCAGAATATGTGCCAGATGTATTCTCATCATATGCACACATATAAAGATGTGGAATTCTCTCCCTGAATCAGTGGTACAAGCTGATACATTAGATAGCTTTAAGAAGGGGTTAGATGGTGTTTAGCAAGTGAGGGAATACAGGGTTATGGGAGATAGCTCCTTATACAAGTTGATCCAGGGACTAGTCCGATTGCCTTTTTGGAGTCAGGAAGGAATTTTTTCTCCCTCTGAGGCAAATTGGAGAGGCTTCGTATGGGTTTTTTTTTTGCCTTCCTTTGGATCAACTAGCAGTTAAATAAAAAAAAAAAAAAGGTTAAAAAGGTTGAACTAGATGGACGTGTGTTACTATGTTACTCCAGTTTTCTTGCTGTTTAGTAGATTTGTTCATTTACACTGAGACCTATTGTCAGAAACCTGAAGCCTAATACAGTGAATGGCCTGAGATCTTGACTTGGGCGAGTATGGAAAGCATCCTGTATTCTGTAATGTATTGACCCTGTGTGTGGGGACCTCCCTATGATGACAGAGTGAGGAAAAGACTCCACCAATGTTGCATTTGAGAGGTATAAGTAGGTAAGAAGTTCCTATGGAATGCTGATTGCTGTATTTATAAAGTTTTGGAAATGTGATGACATTAGCAGATGAAAGAACAGTTGTCTTCCTGAGGGAGGGATTAAAACCCACATTGTTACAAGTTGTGTTCAGAATAATAGAGGTCCAACATCACTAACCTGATCCACCACTGTTTTTGGTCAACATTATATTTCTACATGGCAAATAATTCACTAGAAGGTGTAGTAGAATAATAGAAAAGCAACAGATCAAACAGTTATGACATTCATGCTGCTGATTCTGTGTAATTGAATCATTAAAGGACATGTCCACCCAAAAAAAAACTTTTTGCCTGATAAAAGAAAAAGCAATTATAAGCAGCTTTCCAAAATGAATGTATTAAAAATTGTTGGTGCTTTAAAAGGTATATGTAAATGTAATTGCTATTAAAAGCAGCATTTGCATAATTCCTGGTTGTTACATTTTAAATAATGTCTCCTCCAGCAAGACAGGTCTGTTAATCTGTTGGCTTGTGTTACATTGTTTCAAATGCCAGAGCCACCAGTACAGAGAATAGAAAGGGACAGACAAACACTGCTTTCAATAGCAATACATGTACAAATAACTTAAAAACCATAGAAAATGTGTAATGAATGTATATTGCAAAGTTGCTTAGAATCATGTTTTCTTTTATTAGACAAACACATATTTTTGGGGTTGACATGTCCCTTAATTGATGCTTGTTCAATCAAGAACAGCAAGAAAACTGGAGGACTATCGAAACCCTCTACGATTTAATCTCAGATGCAGACATCAGGGAATCACCCCTTATAGCCTTTGCCTGGGTTCCACCGTAAAAGGTCAGAGAGCCAATAAGATTTTACAAAAAGCCCAAAAACATCTACTAAATGAATAGGTCAGACAGATCAATTTTACCATTGAGGCCCTTGAGCATTAAATTGAAAGTCTGGAAAAAAACAAACTACCTGATGGCACAGATGGCCCAACACATAAAATTCACCACCTTACTGTCACAAAGTAGCAGTTGGAAAAGGACAAAGAGCTAAACTGGAGGCAGAAAGAATAAACACCAAAGACACGTGGGTTAAGAACCCATGAAATAGGGCAATAACTGAGTCAGAAAAAGGATGTGCTATCCAAGGGGTTGAGCAATAAATAGGAACCTTAAGGAAAGAAAAGCTGTTACGAGAAAAAGGTGATAGGTTGCTTACAACAACTTGAAAAATAGAAAGCCATTGATTGAGTTTTATACCGCCATTTTTACCCCAGAGAAGCCACACACCATGCTTATACGGACTCCCCAAGATACACAAAGAAGGAGCCCAACTAAGCCCCATTGTTAGCAGCATAAATTCAGTGTCGTACAGCATTGCAAAATTTTTGGATAACATCTTAGCCCCTTTGGTAGGCAAAATAGTGCACCCACTATATCCAGAATGCCAAAGATTTTGTAACCAAGATTAATGGCGTTACACTAGAGGCAGAAGAAACGATGGTATCATATGATGTCACTTCATTGTTCACATGTATACCTACAACAGAGGCAATTGAGACTGTAAGAAATCGATTTCAGCAAGATAACACCCTAAGCAGCAGAACCAAGCAAAGTCCTTACCAAGTAGGTTTGTTGCTAGATTTGTGCCTTAACACCACAAGCTTCAAGTACAAGGACCTTTTCTACATACAGAAACATGTGTAATGGGTTCTCCAGTCTCTCCCATTGTAGCTAACCTGTACATTGAGGAGGTGGAAAGGAGGGCTTTACTTACATTCCAGGGAACTACACTGAGTCACTGGTTCAGATATGTGGATGACACCTGGGTTAAAATCAGATCCAATGAAGGGGGGTCCTTTACAGAACACATTAACTCAGTGGACAATAACATCAAGTTCACAAGGGAAGATGTCCATGAGAACAAACTTGCCTTTTTGGACTGTCTGATATGCTTCCAAGAGGGGGTAACTTGAAAATGGAGGTATACAGGAAACTCACTCATACGGATCAATCTCTGTTATTCGATTCCCACCATCCACTGGAACACAAACTGTCATTAGAATTCTGCACCACAGGGTGGAATATGTGGCAACTGATACAGAGTCCAAAGACAAGGAGCATAAACATCCCAGACTGGGCCTTTGTCAAAACAGCAGCAACCAAGCCCAACAGGAACATCAAAAGAAATAACCACCTGGAGACACATAGTAGGTGAAATATAGTCATCCCATATGTAGCTGGAGTGTCTGAGAAACTCAGGAGGATTTTCAACAAACGCCACGTCCCTGAGTTTTTCAAATCTAGCAACACACTGAGACAAAAACTGAGGATCCATCTCCTAAAGGAAAACAAAGCAATGTGGTATACAGAGTCCAGGTTAGCGAGGAGTGCACTGATCTATACATTGGGGAGACAAAACAACTGCTCGCCAAGCGAATAGATGAGCATAGGGGAGCAAACTCTACAGGGCGATTCATGTCAAGGTGGAGAAACCATCCTTGAACAGAGGCGGGGGCCTTCAACACCACCTGTCTGCTACATAAAATGCTGTTCTCACATCTGTACCCCGGCAGTTTCAGAACTATTCACACATCCATTCATTCAACTCTCACAAGTAACACCTGTGTCTAGGAGTTACAAGACAAATTGGTAAGCACAGTAACAACACAGAATCAACACCTCTGAATTTCAGATGTCACCTCTCTGAAGATGTGCCATTGTGATTGGATGGTTGGAAGAGTCTATATGCAGAGAACTCTCCACACCAGTCAAGTGAACTGAAGAAGCTGCTCAGATGAGCATCATCGTTAAAAATTTTCAGCAACTCCAGTTGTTTTTTTGAATTACTTATATTAGATACACATAATTAAGTCCATCTAATGAAAAAAGATGTGCTGAAGAGGTTACAATTTGCCAAAGACACATTGACTGGCCTAAAGAGAAATGGTGCCACATTTTGTGGACTGATGAAAGCAAGATTGTTCTTGCCACAATTCAAGCCACAGTACACCGGGAAGACAGCGAAGCATAGTGGCACAGGCATCATGATATGGGGATGTTTCTCATACTATGGCGTTGGGCCAAATTATCCCATACCAGAGAAAATAGGAGTGTTTCAACAAGACAACAACCCCAAACACACCAGTAAACGAGGAACATCTTGGTTCCAGACCAACAAGATTGAGGTTATGGAGTGGCCAATCCCCAGGCCTAAATCCAATAGAAAACTTGTGTGGAGACATAAAAAATGCTGTTTCTGAGGCAAAAGCAACAAATGCAGAAGAATTGTGGAATGTAACAGGTGCCAGAAGTTGGTGGACTCCGTGCAACACAGATGTGCAGCAGTTCTCAGAAACACTGATTATATACAACTAAATATTAGTTCAGTATTCAAAGGAAAGCAAAATCCTGAAACATTCATTTTATACGGTGAATGATTGAGTTTGAAAAGAAGAATGCAGACACTACTATTTTTTTGGTTCAGCCTAATATTCCATTTTTCCTTTCCATTTTTCTGTAAAGGAATACTACAAATTTGATAAATTCTTCTTTTTTGTTTTGATTTGGAATAGAATGTGCAGGGTTCCTAATGCATTTTCAGGTATGGAAATAAAACCTATTACAAGCTTTATTCACTATTTAAAGCATACTGCTATTATTCTGAACACTATACTGTTTTTGTCAAATAAAAGAAAGACGTTTAATTTTGGGAAGCTGTAGTGATGGGCGAATTTATTCGCCAGGGGCAAATTTGCGGCGAATTCCCGCTATTCGCTGCTGGCGAATACATTCGCGAAACACCAACAAAAATTCGCAAAAGAAAATTCGGCAAAAAAAACAGTCACGCGTCGTTTTTGACGCGACGCGCCGAAAATGATGCGACGCGACGGAAACGCCAATTCGCGAATTTCGCTGGAAATGCGCTAATTTTTCGGCGAAGCAAAACGGGTGAGATTCGCCCATCACTAGGAAGCTGTAGTAGTTCAGTTTTACCCTGATCCACACTATTTGCTCCTGGGACAACTTTTGCTTCCACCCCCTAATTTTCAGTTTTAATGGGACTTTGAAATAATTGCAGTTCATGTGCGGATCTAATTGCAAGTTTCCTCCCATCCAGGTTTTTTTTGCTTTGGTTTTCATATTGAACACTGTTAATTAATTATATAGTAAAAAGATAAATAGCTGGCGCACTTGCTCTAGCCTTAATTTTGCCTACAAAATGTTATATTGGCAGAAACAACTATTTATAATTAGGTTTCATTAAACTAGTAAATATCACAAACGTCAGAGTCCATTAACAGACGAGTAGGTGCAAAAACAGCCTTTAGACTCCCATGCATTAAGGGTTGGGGCAGATTCGGAGGGAGATTTAGGCCCAAATTCACTAAAGCGTGAAGCGTCTAACGCTAGCGCTAATTCACCAGCGTGACGTCATTTCGTAACTTTGGAAATTCACTAACACCGACTCTGGCGAACTGCGCACTGACGAAGAATCGTAATTTCGCAAATTCACGCAAAGATCAAAATTTTACTGAACTCTACCACTTACGTTAGACTTTACTTCGCCTTGTCAGACCAGGCGAAATTCAATACAATAGATAGGAGTCTGAAAAAGATTGTTTTTTTTGGGGGGGGTTACCCTCCTTCCCCCCTAACATATGGCAACACAACTATACAGGGGGCACATGTAGGGCAATAGGACAACTTTATTTTATTTATTAAAGGTTTCCTGGGCTTGTGTAGTGGAATGTAGTGGCTGTAACATATACTTCTATTATATGTTAAAGTTCCCGCCATATGCAAATTAGGCTTCGCTAGCGTAACTGCGCTTTGCCTGGCTACTTCGTTAACGTTTGCCGCCCTGAACCCAAATTCGCATCTTAGTGAATTTGCATAGTGCTGGCGAAAATTCGCCTAGCGAAGTGCGGCTAACGCTAGTGAATTTTCGGATCTTAGTGAATTTCCCCCTTAGTCGCCTGGCGACTAATCGCCCCTTCTGCCTTACGTCTGCTTGAATGAAGAATCACCTGCCCTAATGCACTCCTGGAGCTCCGATTTCCGAAGTCACCCGAAGTTTTCTCGTGAGGCAACTTTGGAAATCGAAGCGCCGTGAGTACATTCAGACAGAAGGAAGGCAGATGGAAGGCAGTTCAGGGAGATTATCGCCCCGCAGAAGAGGCGATTAGTCGGCACATTCTGCCTTCCGTCTATCCCTCCTGCATTTAATGCTCCGTTACATTCACATTCAGAGAGTCGGATCCTCAAGCGGAAGCCTGCAAATAATGCAAAAAAAAATACAGAATTCTTTGCAACTTGCTGTGTTTTGTAAACGAACCTACGGAGTATTATGTACGCCGGATTTCTACAAAACGTACTAATTGAAATATATAAATACTATTTTAAAATGTCACATTACTTCTTATAATTGCAGACATCCCTTTTAAAGGAAAGTACTATTACGACAGCACCATACATTCATTTGCCTGGGTTATTAACAGTCCTGTAGAAAACGTACTGAAGGCAATGATTTCATAATACACAGGGCCTGACATGCAGCACTTCCCTGATAACTTTGATTAGAGTGCAAGTGCATAATAGCAATAGCAGCAACTCAGTAGTAAGAAAAATAATATATCCGTCTTAAAGGAGAACTGTCATCATGGCAACATTAATATTATCAGTCATTGAATTCCCTGGGGCTTATTTGGGCTAATTTTCCCCGGTGCAGTAACCCATGGCAACCAATCATATGTCATATAATTGCCCAGTTTTTTTAAATGAGTCCCCATGTATCTAAAATGCCTCACTGGCTTGTCATTTTACCTCTCAAATCCTACGCACAAAAGGTTAATTGTGAAACAGATTAATAACTCACTCAGTATGGGTGTGATGTCAAATAGCCAAAACAGTTCCCCTTTGAGAAACATTGCACAGTATTGAAAGTTGATCTCCAATGAAGATAAATTAATAAATAGAATATTTTGCAATTATAAACAGATACGCTTATGAAAAAGTAACTAGAATGTAACAGCATATTAAATATATATATACATATCTATAAAAGTTACAATGAACAGATATGGGATCTATTACCCGGAAACCTGTTATCCAAAATTATGAAAAGGCTGTCTCCCATTTTAAGCCAAAAAATTTAGATTTTATTTAATTTTTCCCTGTATTAATAAAACAGTATATCGTATGTGATCCTAATTAAACTGTATCCATATTGATGGAAAAATAATCCTACTGGGTTTATTTAGGGGATTATTGACTAAGCTCCGGTCTGGATTTTTGGGGCAGAACTAGAATTTTTTTTTTTAACTCAAGGTTTATTAAAGCCCTATACAAAAATCTGAAAATCCGCCATTTCCGACCTGCCAAGTTTGTGTATACGTCAATGGGAGAGGTCCTATCCTATTTTGAAGTTTCTGTGGTCTGCAATGGAAATCGCCAGAAAATCTAACCTTTTTGGGCAAAAATCTGCAAAATTAGGTATTTTCAAGAAAAAGCCCCCCAAAATTGAGCGATTTCGGAAAAAACTATGCACATTTCAGGGTTTCGCTCGATTTAATAGTTTTTTTTACCCGAATCAATTAAATCAAGCTTTTTTTTTTAATAACAAATAAGGTTAAATCGTAGATTCTAGTTTGGTCGAACTTTATTTAAAAAATCAGAAAAATTCGGATTTCTATAAATAAAACACCTGCATGTCTCATAGTTTATAAGGTGATCCAAATGAAATTTAAAAGAAATCCTTATCCAGAAAAGGTCCCAAGCTTCCCATATAATACATCCCACATCTGTAATTTAAAATTCACTAATATGGCACAATGACAGCTTTGGAGGTTAAAGAAGCAGAGCACAAATACACACACATATATATATATATATATACATACATACTATATATATATATATATAGATATATATACACACATAATGTATATATATTAACAGTCAACAGCAGCAAGCTTATACAATTTTAGATTTGAGTCAGCTTAAAGACTCCCCAGAAAACACTGTTATAGAGACAAACTACAGACTTACGATATTCTGGTGGCATAATGCCATTTAGTCCCAGTACCTTTTCCTGCATTAAACAGCACCAAAAGCCAGCGAGGAAGCATTCCGGCATCACCCCAATGGCATGCATTTCAAAATCTTTTGGCAGATCCTCTGTTAAAAATAGCCTTAGATATTATCCACTGCCAATGCTACAATAGCTTGAGAAAGAGGAGCACGACAAGCATAGGTGCCCAGAATAAAAGAGGAGGTTCAACCCAAGGTGGAACTCAGGAATTTAGAACTGTCCGGCATAACGAGAGGAAAAGAGCAAAGTGCATAGTCCAGAGCTGCTGTAGCATGCATTTAATGCCAAAGGCACAATTATAAATTGGTCTTTTACTTGAAGATATCTTGTGAAGGGGATAGTCAGGGTCCAGTTTTGACAGCCATTGCACTATGTAATTCTTCTTGTATGGATCAGACGTATTTCCTACAATGCAGGAAAACAGTACAAAATATTATTTACTTATTAAATGGAAAAAATACATTTTGACAAGAGCTTTGTCAGCGCCGTAGAAAAGGTGTAACACTATGATTTACAGAAATTACTACAGGTACATATAAAGGTTTCTTTCACACAGACATACCTAATTTCTCTGATTACAAGGAAAGCATTACAGAAAACCACTATAGCAGCGGTGTAACTATAGAGGATGAAGAACCAGTGGGACCCCCCTGCCCAGCTGCAGAAGGAGGGTGCAAGCAGCGGATGGCACACAAGGGGTAATAATAATTAAATAATCAAAGTTTATAGCAGGCATGAGGTGGGGAGAGGGTGGATATGGAGCAGAGAGTAGGCAGATGCTGGGCGGGGAGTGGTTGGATATAGGGCAGGGAGTGGGTGGATATGGTGCAGGGAGCTAGTGGATATGGGGCGGGGAGTGGACAGATGCTGGGCAGGGAGTGGACAGATGCTGAACAGGGAGTGGACAGATGCTGGACATGGAGTGGACAGATGCTAGACAGGGAGTTGGCAGGTGCTGGGCAGGGAGTGGGCAGATGCTGGGCAGGGAGTCAGTGGATATGGGGCAGGGAGTGGGCAGATATTGGGTGGGGAGTGGGTGGATATGGGGCAGGGAGTGGACAGATGCTGGGCAGGGAGTGGGCAGGTGTTGGGCGAGTTGTGGATGGATATAGGGCAGGGAGTGGGTGAATATGGGGCAGGGAGTGGACAGATGCTGGGCAGGGAGTCATGGATATGGGGCAGGGAGTGGACAGATGCTGGGCTGGGAATGGGTGGGGCAGTGGCCATTGAAATATTTCTTTGCAGGGGGGCCGCACTATAGTTACACCACTGCATTATAATCTGTCCTGGATTTGTAGGAACCCTTTCCCTAACCTCCTCAGGTCACTGATTCACTGGTCCAGCAAAAAATTATGCTAAGCATAATAATTCTGCCTACATGATACAAATGTTCATTGTAAGGTGAACTACTTTATGACCACGTATTCCATTCTACATTACAGCCAAGGTACATACCAGAACATGGAGGTAATCTGCATATCCGTATTGTTTCTGGCTTTTCCTCGCTACAGTTGGCTGATTTGTTGACATCTGAACCACAATGCACCTGCCTTTCTTCTGTACCATTGCCGCAAGTTACTGAACACTAAAATAAGAATGAAACAATTTTTTTCAGGTTAAATAACCATAGTTACGGACACTTTTTTTTTTAAAGTTACAGTTTAGTTGGCCGGACAGTCTTTAAACTTTAAACATAGCCGTTTAAAGGATACGTAAACCTTAAAAAAATTTGTAGAATTACTCATGGTACTTTTGCAATTTACACTAATTCTGTTTTAGTTTTCAGAGCTATTTATATTTAAATTCATTGTCAATATACTGAATTTTGTAACAATGGCTCCACCTGCTGGTCAGTTATTCTGAATTTAGAGCGATATACATTTAGAAGGAAAACAAAAGTTAGCAGCCTGATGTTGCTCTTTTTAGAAAAGATAAGGATTAGCACACCTTAGGGCAGTGATCCCCAACCAGTAGCTCGTGTGCAACATGTTGCTCTCCAACCCCTTGGAAGTTGCTCCCAGTGGCCTCAAAGCAGGTGATTATTTTTGAATTACTGGCTTAGAGGCAAGTTTTAGTTGTATAAAAACCAGATGTACTGCCAAATAGAGTCTCAATGTAGGTTGAAAATGTACAAGGGGCTACCAAATGGCCAAATACCAGGACTTATTTGGCAACCCAAGAACATTTCTCATGTTTGTGTTGCTCCCCAACTACTTTTTCTTCTGAATGTTGCTCACGGGTTCAAAAGGTTGGGGATACCTGCCTTAGGGTTAGGCCAGACGGAAAGATTCAGGGAGATTTGTCGCCTGGTGACTAATTGCCTCTTCTTTGGGGCGACTAATCTCC
Organism: Xenopus borealis; assembly: GCA_024363595.1. Lineage (NCBI taxonomy): Eukaryota > Metazoa > Chordata > Amphibia > Anura > Pipidae > Xenopus > Xenopus borealis. The sequence goes on from CM044436.1 coordinate 107,794,238, forward strand.
CCGAACCGCTTCCCCCTGCCTTCCAGCTGTTTAATGAAGAATCGCCTGTGTCTATTCACACGCGGCGCTGCGTTTTCCGGAGTCGCTCGAAGTTGCCTCGTTAGGCAATTTCGAGCGATTTTGTTAAAGCGAAGCAATACATGTGAATAGGTGCAGGCGATTCTTCGTTAAGGAACTGGAAGGCAGGGGAAACAGTTCAGGGAGATTAGTCTCCCCGAATCTTCTCGACTGGATTAGCCCTTAAAAAAAATAAATGTATAATTGCTCAGGGCTCTTTTCTAAGCACTTTGGCAATGTGCTGTATTTGTTTTAAGCATTTGCATATTGAAAGTTTTAATTGTCAATCCAATTTATTTTTTAACAATTGCTCCACCTGCAGGTCAGTAAAGCTGGCCATAGATTTACCAGTAATATCGGATGAACCATTGGAAATCCCAATCTTCCACGAACCTTCAGTTTAAATAAAGCAGTAAAAGAACAGATCAAGACGATGTTCTGCCCCTACAGCTATTGTACACAAGTTTGTACGGACAAAAGCTGAAAAATCGCCCGATCGGCAATACATGCAGAGATATGATCGGCAGCCGACAGAAATCTTCTAACCTGTCCGAGACCGGGACATTGCACACACGATCCGAAAATTGTACGGTTCGAGGATTCGTACGATTATATCTGTCCTTCTATGGCCAGCTTAATTTTAATTGCACGGTCAGAGAGATAAGTTTAAAAAGGAAAACAGAGTAAGCATTCTTATGTCTGCTCAGGAAAGAGATCAGAAGCTTCAGGAGACCTTCTCTGTCTCCTTCATCAGCAGAGCAACATCAGAATACTTACCCTGTTTTCGTATAAACTTATATCAGTTAGAATACAGGAACTGACCAGCAGGTTGCACTGTTTTCACAAGATTTATTATTTTGGCAGTTAATAAAATCTTAAATAGCTCTAAAATGAAATAAAAAAATGTAAATGACATAAGTGACCTGAGCAATTTTTACATAAATGTGTTTTTCCTTCTCTTGTAAGCCTTGGTTCACACCCCGACATATTTATGGGCACTGGGTAATTTTAAATCATATAGTAAGCACAATTAGGGTTGCCACCTTTTCCTGAAAAAAATACCGGCCTTCCTATATATTTATCTTTTTTTACTAGTAATAACATTGGGATCAACCATCAAAAATACAGGCCAGGTGGCGACCCTAAGCACAATGCTTTGGATGTATAAGTCGAGGTAACCACTGTACCTCCCCTGATACAGTTTAAATAAAAAGAAAACAAATATTATAGTAGGATCATTGTAATATGGTTATCCTTTTTTATATAGCACAAAAGTATTGATTAAGTTTGCTGTGATGAGGAGGGAATCATAGTGCAGCTATGAAATAGGGAAACTCCCAATCCAAGATTCGGTTCAGGATTCAGCCAGGATTTTGCCTTTTTCAGCAGGGTTCGGCCAAATCCTTGAGTCTATCTGAACTGAATCCTAATTTGCATGTGTGAAAAGGGAAATCTCATGACTTTTCGTCACAAAACAAGGAAGTAAAAAACATTTTTTCCCACTTTTTCCCTTCCAACCCCTAATTTTCATGTGCAAATTAGGATTCAGATTTGGTTCTGTATCCAAGCAAATCTTTAATGAAGGATTCGGCCGAATCCCAAATAGTGGATTCGGTGCATCCCTACTATAAAGCTAGACTGGAAGGGGAAGATTGTGAAGTTCAGTTACCATGGTGTTAATTCCAAAAGCATTTCAGAGAGGAACAGCTCTAGAGATGTTTGATAGAGTCGAGTCCTGTGCGGGTCCAGTTTTTGAGACTGTTCCCACATCCTGCAATCCGCAACCCGGACTTGCATTCTTACCCGCCTGGAATTGCTACCTGACCCGCAAGTACCTTATCCGCAAAGCCGGAGCTGACCATCAAGAATCAGGAAGTGCTGTCATTGTAACCGGAAGTGACATCATCGTAAGTAGGCACGATCAGAAAAAATTAGTAAAAATCGCTATTGAGAAGACCCGCGGCCTGACCTGCAAACCTGCAGAACTGCCGACCTGCGTATATCCCCACAGGTTTTTGCGGGTAACCCGCAGGTGCCCGACCCGCTGCAGGACTCGACTGTCTGAGGGCTGCAAAGGACTATCTGGACTACCAATGGTGACAAATGAAATTTACGTCTAAGACTCAAGTGGAATTCTTCAACGTACTATTGAGGGGTGTTTTTTTTTTTTTTTTTTTACAGTGATTCTGGTATAAATCAGTTCATTAACATGGCAAGGGGAGTATTGTAGGGACACAGGGGTTTACTAAAGTGCGATAAATTTGAATTTAAGTTTCCGCATGTTATCGCTGAGAATATTTTTCCGCCAGAATATTCACAGCGACTAAGCTTACTAAACAGCGATACACTCAGAAGTCATTAACGCCACTATAAAGATGGCGGTAAAATGTTGCGAATATTCTGGCGTTAATTTTGTCTTTCACACATTTCTCTGTTTATTAAACAGGCGTTAATATGTACATAGCGTTATTTTCAGCTAATGCATTAACTGGTGAAAACCTATTCTTGCGCAAGAATATGTGCAAATTTATATTTACCGCAGGTTAATAAACTCGCAAAAACATATCCTGCGTTAAATTTGTCTATATTTTGTGGGCAAATTTTTACCGCACTTTAGTAAACTGACCCCACAGAGCTTTATTATACTGCAGGGGAAGTGCACTGTTTTCCAGGGATGTAGGGAAGGTTTATAACAGAAATACACCGGAGCTCTGTTAAGCAAACTGATGTCACAAACAGCACCCTATATCAAGAACCGATGCTAGGATCCCTGGTCTCGGCTCTTGCTTCTGCCTCTAACAGCCCCCTTTCACCTCAGGAGGAGCCCTTGGCTAATCAGATGCCGTCAGGTTTTAATAAGAGAGGAGCCAAGCAAGGGTTCTGGACGAGCAGAGGGGCACAGTCGTTAGCAAGGTTTTTGGGCAGAAGGTCACAGTTCGAGGGGTAGGTGAAAAGTGTGGTCAGACAGGCAAAGGTCGGTTCAGGCTGAGTTCACTCAAGGTCAGACAGGCAAGGGTCAAAAACCCAGAGGATCAATCAGAATAGTCAGGCAGGCAGGGGTCAATACAGGAATTAGATATAGACAGAATCACAGCCAGGAAGCTAACAAGTAGAACCAAACAATAGGTTATGAGTTTGATTCAGAAAGCCCTTTAAATATTTAACATTCCATGCCACACGGCGTGATGATGTCACGTGGCCGGAAGAGATAGGCCACGCGCGCCATAGTAATATCGGTGCTTGAGGAGAGAGGACTAGGGCTGTGGGTGTCTCCGCCGTACCCTAGTCCCCACTAGACCACCAGGGTGAGTCGCTACAACTGGAATATCTCTTCTGTTCTTAGCATGGAAAAATAGCTGAAAACAGTTGCCAGACAGATCCTTGGCGCCCCTCCTCATGTCATCTTTACTCGGAGTGCCACATAAGAAATGGATTTGGAATCTGTTATATGTCTTTTGCAGCTCTTCCCAACAACTGTATATGCCCCATACGGACAAGGAGCTCCACTGCTTGTTTATTTATAGAGAGCCAAGACAAGGCTTATTTTGCTTGTGTTTTGAATTGCTGAATTTCAAGATGTCATTCATGTATCATGTCTGTTCACAGCGATGGCTCACGTATGCCATAATACTGAAAAATCTGTGCACAGCAAAGAATATCTTTTAGAGAGTTGAACCAATGTTTTTTTCTTCTTTGTCCAGTTCCATTCAGTGTACTTTAGATACAATCTTCTCATCAGTTTTACCTTGGCTGCCATGTTGGGAATGCACTTGCAGAAAGTTATCACACAACGCTCTTTCATTTGTCATGTCAAGTCATTTATCACACAAGAATCCTTCATTTTCTTTTGTCATGCTCAGTTTCCTTGGTGCTATTGTGTATTATATTGTTATTGTGTTTCTACCGGCTAACTCCTAAGACATACACTAGGTGCTGCTGCAAAAAATCCACAAAACTCTGAAAATTTGCAAAATGCATTGATGGGTGTCAATCGTTTTGACGTGTGGCAATTGTAACAGGCAGCAAATTTTTCCACTGCAGATTTTCTCAGCAGTTTGTGAAAAGATTTGCAGTCAGCAAAGTGTAGAAATTCTCTGTGAATCCATGCCTGGCAAATAAACTCATTAGAGGGATCCTGTCATGGGAAAAACATTTTTTTTTTCAAAATACATCAGTTAATAGTGCTGTTACAGAAGAATTCTGCATTGAAATCCATTTCTCAAAAGAGCAAACAGATTTTTTCATATTTAATTTTGAAATCCGACATGGTACTAGACATATTGTCAATTTCCCAGCTGCCCCAAGTCATGTGACTTGTGGTCTGATAAACTTCAATCACTTTTTACTGCTGTACTGCAAGTCGGAGTGATATCACCCCTCCCTTCCCCCCCCCCCAGCAGCCTAACAAAAGAACAATGAGAAGGTAACCAGATAACAGCTCAGAACAGCACTCAATAGTAAAACCCATGTCCCACTGGGTACTATTCAGTTACATTGAGAAGGAAAAACAACAGCCTGCCAGAAAGCAGTTCCCTCCTAAAGTGCTGGCACAAGTCACATGACTGGGGCAGCTGGGAAATTGACAAAATGTCAAGCCTCATTTCAAAAATGAAATATAAAAAAATCTGTTCTCTTTTGAGAAATGGATTTCAGTGCAGAAGTCTACTGAAGCAGCACTATTAACTGATGCATTTAAAAAAAAAAAAAAAAAAAAACATGTTTTCCCATGACAGTTTCCCTTTAACTACTAGGTACCCAAAAACAGTTTTATACTGAATACTGGCCTATCAGGAATTGGTAAAAAGGTATATTGAGGTATAGTGGGAATTTTCTACAACAGTTTAATGCCCATCTGGGGTAATAAGAGTAAATTTTTCCAGCCCAAAAGGGCAATATAGTGATTAAAGACCATCTTATACTATATAATTATAATTTATACAATTATAATTACTTGTCTGCATATATTCACAGTTCGTGTACTGTACATTGGCCTGTCAGTGGTTACAAACCTCACAGCGCTACTATGTAAGTCTGTTGTAAGTTTAAAGTAACTGGACTTGCTGAGTAATCTTGAAAATGTCTCCACACTCATCTGAGCAGCTTCAGTTGAAATTGCAAAGTCACTCAGGTCCAGTTGCTTTAGACTTACTACTACAAGATATGGATCTTAGGAGAAGGCAACACTGGCTGAAGAGCCACAGCTTAGACATCCCTAGTGTATTTACTAAATATTTGTAATACTTGTTACCCATAGGATGCTGGAGTCCCCAGAACACATTTTCTACTATAGACTAAAACTACAATTTAGTCCAGCTGCGCCAACATTTCTCACCATCTCTAACCCTCTTACCCCTATCATTTTAATAACAAGCTTTATCCGGTAAACATTTTATAGTGGAATAAAAATAAAAGTTATATTGCTGTACATACTTGTGACCAAGGCCCGGTTCTCCACTGAACAGGACAAGGTTGACGATTACAAGGTCTTTTGGCTTCTGGACGATCATCGCTGCAGTATTTGTTATGAACAGAGCGGTTTTTATTGTCATTTAATGGCTGAATACACTTAACAGTTCGGAACTGGTAACCGGATTTACCACATGTCACAGTGCAAGGTTCCCATTCTCCACTAATCCAGCTAGAACACAGAAACATTGCATATACTGTAAGATTAAATTGCTGAACCCTGCCTGTTCAGAATTGTTGCAAAGAATGAATAAATGATGGACAAATCTGTATATTGTGTTGCTGTTACTTTGCCTTGGAGAGGAAAAGCCCCAATACACCCAAATGTCATGCTACAATAATGATATAATAAATGTGGTACCATTTGGGGAGGTGTGCAACTGTCAATAAGTACTAAAGTAAACTCTAACATTATAAAGCTTTTACCACCAGAAAGAGAAAGCCTGACCGTAGAAACTTAGACATGGGAACCATTTGCAAAGTTCCAAAAAGTACTAAGATCTACAACAGAAAAAAGATTCTAAGGGGCAGATCAAATTCACATGTATTCACATGAATGATCGAAATTCGATCGAATTTTCAAAAAGATTCGAATTCGAACTTAGGATATGCAAATTAGGTAAATCCGACCATTGAATTCAGTAAATTCGATCGAATGAGTCGAATAAAAAACTATTCAAATATTCGAATGCTCGACTATCGAATTAATTCCCCTTTAAATTTTTATTCGACTGCCTACTTAGCGAGTTTCAATCTGCCGAAGTGGCTTGCCCGAATTTTGATCGAATAGTAAAAATTCGATTGAAGGGTTAAAATCGGTCGAATCGATCAATCTAATTTTTACTGTTCGATCATTCGACCAATGGAATAGCGGTAAAATCCTTCGAGTTCGATATTTGAATTCGAATGATTTTACTTCCCTTCTATTCAAATGGTCGAATTTCTCATTTTTTAAAATTTGACCAATGATAAATCTGCCCCTAAATATCAAGTTATACTTTAAACAAAGCATACAATGTCATCTATCATATACAAGGTTTTCCAAATTCAGTGCCCTATTCAGAGAAGTAATCATAACACTTAAGAGCTATAGTAAAATAGAAATGAAGAATGCACATACTTACAGTGGCTGGGAACATTCCTGTAGGTTGCATACTCTTCGAATTGGTTTCAGTTTTTGGATAGAATCGCAAAAGTTTTTGTGAACCATTTTGTGGTCAGATTTTCTTCTACAGCCATATTTTGTGAATTGATGACCTTGAATAAAAATATTAGTAAACTTGAAAATGTAATAATACTAACAAGCATTTTCAGTTCATGTAAAAAGTAATAATTCCTTATACAGTACATTAGGGCTTATTTACTCACGCTGGGGTGCAAGTGCAGGAGAGCTAAGAGGGGTTACAGAGCACTTCAGGAGGATTCAGGAGGTGCATCTTAGCCTTAGGGCAGGTGGTAAGCATAGGGCTCTGATGCTGGTTGCGCCTCCTGACGCTCCCTAAATTTCTAAGTTAGAGACTCTGTTTGGCTTTCTACTGTACATTTCACAAGTTTAAGGCATCTCACTGGCACATTCAAAAAGGATACCCAGTTGAATCCAGTTCCCAATCTGATGCCTTATTAGACCAAAAGCCATTAGATCCTGGATTTGTTTTTTTTTTTTAATTCTTGAACCTTATGCACCTTCTTTGACCTACTGCCTGTAACATGTACAGTAATTGAACTTTTGCTGCCTGTCTTGACCCTTGGCCTGGTCTTGCCTAATACCACTTTTTATCATTTGGACTTTGGACACACTAAGGTGTGGCATGTGACAACCTAGTTCCAACAAAATATGGTGGCCTCAACCTTGCTGCACATTTCTGCTTAAAGTGGACCTGTCACCCCAAAAAAATATCCAAAATCCTATTTTATCACATTAGTCAAGCAAAATTAACATTAATTACACTATATAAATTATTTTAATTTTGTTTCCTTCAGTCTGGGAATTCATAATTCTAGCAAGCAGGCAGGAGCCATTATGTGGACACTGTTATTAAGGCAAGCCTTGTATCATCTCAGAATCTTGTTTGTGCACCAGAATGGGGGACCTGATGTCTATCCCCATGTCCTGGCTACACAATTAAATGGTTAAGGGAACTGGGGGAATGTGTGGGGAGCAGTGACATCTAGGAAGTGCTGAATGGAAAGTGAAAGTAATTATATGCCCCGCCTCTATGCCTAAGGCATAGAGGAGTGGCAGACAATGTTTGATTGACAGCTGAGATTTTTAAATGAGCTTAAAACAAATATGAATGCTTTAATAAAAATTTTTTATTGGATTTTATGTTTAATTTGAAAAGGACTTTTATTATACAGATTTTTGTGTCTGGGTGACGGGTCCACTTTAAAGAGGGCAGAAGATGAGGAACTGTCTTTGGATGTGCTTCTGGCATGGTTCATGAGGGGGTGATAGCTAGATTGTACCAGGGCAATAACACCTAAAATGTAATGACATTTTAGGTGTTATTGCCCTGGTACAATCCAGGGGTCCCCAACCTTTTTTACCCGTGAGCAACATTCAAATGTAAAAAGAGTTGGGGAGCAACACAAGCATGAAAAAGCCTCTGGGGTTGCCAAATAAGGGCTGTTATTGGCTATTTGGTAGCCCCTTTGGGACTGGCAGCCTACAGGAGGCTCTGCTTGGTACTATACTGCAATTAAAACTTGCTTCCAAGCCTGGAATTCAAAAATAAGCACCTGCAATGGGGACAATGAGAGCAACATGAGAGCAACAAAGGGTTGGAGAGCAACATGTTGCTCGCGAGCTACTGGTTGGGGATCACTGTACTAGACTATATAAGCAAATGGCTGGCAGCTGATCTTTTTTTTAAGAAAACACATTTTTGTACCATAGATGAAAAGAACTGGAATGCTACTGCAAAGTACAGTTACAAAACGGTTATCAATGTGGCACTTGTTTACCTCCTCCACATGGTTTGGAACAATGTGACCACTTCTTCAAAGTCCATTCATATGTCACAACCACGTCTTCAACCACATTGTTGTTATCTACATTCAAGGAATCTTCGTGTATCATATATTTATAACTCAAAGAAATCTTGGAATGTCCATGTGGAATTACCTAGGAGGAGACAATAAGTTATTGAAGTTTAGTATATGAAATCCTGTCTAAATAGATAAGATTGTGGAGGGTATATAAGGAAAATATAAACAACAGAAATACATTATAGATTTCTTGAACAAAAACTTTAAACTACACCTGAACCTTTATTACCATTAGTCAGTTACAAATGTCCTCTGAATCTTTCTGTGTGCAAGACTCACAAAATAGCTTATGTATTAATATATACAGTTAGGTCCATAAATATTTGGACAGAGACAACTATTTTCTAATTTTGGTTCTGTACATTACCACAATGAAATTTAAATGAAACAACTCAGATGCAGACTTTCAGCTTTAAATCAGTGGGTTGAACAAACAGATTGCATGAAAATGTGAGGAACTAAAGACTTTTTTTTAACACAATGACTTCATTTCAGGGGCTCAATAGTAATTGGACAAATTAAAAAACTAAAATGTTCATTTCTAATACTTGGTTGAAAATCCTTTGCTGGCAATGACAGCCTGAAGTCTTGAACTCATGGACATCACCAGATTCTGGGTTTCCTCCTTTTTAATGCTCTGCCAGGCCTTTACTTCAGCGGCTTTCAGTTGCTGTTTGTTTGTAGACCTTTCTGTCCGAAGTTTCAACAAGTGAAATGCTGCTCAGTTGGGTTCAGATCAGGTGACTTGGCCATGCAAGAATATTCCACTTCTTTGCTTTAATAAACTCCTGGGTTAATTTGGCTGTATGTTTTGGGTCCAACTGTATTATGAAATGCCTCCCAATCAGTTTGACTGCGTTTAGCTGGATTTGAGCAGACAGTATGTCAGAATTCATTCAGCTGCTTCTGTCCTGTTACATCATGGATAAACACTAGTGTCCCAGTGCCACTGGCAGCCACCCATGCCCAAGCCATTACACAGCCTCCCAAATGTTTTACACATGATGTGGTATGCTTTGGATCATGAGCTGTTCCACGCCTTCTCTTTTATTTTTTCTTGCCATGATTCGGGCAGAGGGTGATCTTGATTTCATCTGTCCAAAAAATGTTTTTCCAGAACTGCGCTGGCTTTTTAAGATTTTTTTTTAGCAAAGTCCAAATTTCTATTCTTATTTACTTTCATGCAGTCTTCTCTTTATGGTAGACTTGGCTATCCATACGCCTACCTCCTGGAGAGTGTTGTTCACTTGTTTGGCCATTGTAAAGAGGTTTCTCTTCACCATGGAAATTATTCACCCACCACTGTTGTCTTCCATGGATGTCTAGATCTTTTTGCGTTGCAGAGTTCACCAAGGCTTTCTTTCTTTTTCAGGATGTACCAAACTGTAGAGTATGCCACTCATAATATTGTAGCAATTTCTCAATGGGTTTTCTCTGTTTTTGCAGCTGGCTTGTTTCACCTGCATGGAGAGCTCTTTGACCACATGTTGTCGGTTCACGGTAAAATCTTCCACATACAAGCACCCCCCTCAAATCCACTCCAGGGCTTTTATCTGCTTCATTGATAATATATCAGACCTTTTAAACATCCATTTGTACAAAAGTGATGTCAGGAATACATTATACAGGTATAGCACCTATTATTAAGAATGCTTGGGATCTTGGTTTCTTTCCTTCTAGCTGTATAATTAACACATTTGCAGATAAGGGGTCCGATAGATGTGTTTAAATTCAAATTAAACAAAATAAATGCAAATAAAGGTCATTCATAATTAAAACACACACCATATTGACAATTTAGAACACAGTTATTCAGATTTTATTGTAGACAACATAGGCCTTATTTACAATGCCCCACTCAGTGTACAAAGTGAAATCTGAAATAGGTGTAGCCCTATACGCTCCTTTTCAGAGTGCAGAGAGCTAAGTTGTGTCCTGTGGATTGATTCCTGCTGCATTAGTTACTGCTTGATTTAAGATGTGCGGGTGGGAGGAGGCATGCGGACATCCGCCCCTAATCTATGTGCCATTTACATGCGCAAGTTAGGGAACATAAGGAGGAAAACCCACATTAAACACCTGCACAGATTTTTTAAACAATGCTCAGAACAGAGATCAGCAACCCTGAGGGCCACAAGTGTTCTCTAAGTAGGGTTGCCACTTTTCAGTTTTGGCCTGACCAGCTGGTGATGTAGAGCATGGGGGTGGGCCAGAGTGGGGAAGAGTTGTGATTTTCGGGGGGGCAGGGTTGTGACGTTTCAGGAGTGGAGTCGCAAAGTTTTGATGCCAGTTTGGCCAGGAAGGGACTACAGCACTTGAGTAGGAGAGCGGAGAGGGGCGGATCTGAGGCTGACCAGGGGAAAATCTGATGCAGGCCAGGGGTGGAACATTAGAGATTACAAATTTACCGGCTAATATATTGAAGGTAAATTTGTAATACTGGCCCCTTGCCTTGGCTGGCATTTTACTGACTAGGCCAGTGAAATACTGGCCAGGTGGCAACTCTGTCTGTAAGCGGCGTATTCAACACAAGTATAAGACCCGCAGCCCGTTGAAAAGATAAAATCATAGGAAGGAAATCCATGTTTATTTATGGTGAACAATATTTATGAACAGAATTGGTGATTTATCTTGACCCCCCATCCTTTTTCAGGGTAATTAGTGTGATAACCCAGCACATTGTAAACTCCTAAATTGGCGGTAGAAACCCTCTAGTGACATAATACCAAGTTAATGAGGTGATTTCCAAGCAGCAAATCCCCAGATTGTCTTGCTTGACAGACACTTGACAGAACAGATACTGGTGGGCAGCTAGTTATGATTTGCAGTCACCTCCTGAGCTACATCAGGTAGAGGTGTTGCCTGGCTGGTAAAATTGATGCTTCACAACAATGTTATTATAGAGAGAAGATATATATCAATGAAAAGGTGACAATATGTAAAGTTCCCAAGTCGGACATTCCCTTTTCAAAAACAATTTATACTCACAAGTACGGTGACTGGATTGTGAAGAGGTCCCATGGTCTGAATTGTTTCACGGTTCTCATCGTTTTGATACTCCCATTCAATCGCCATGTTAATAAATACTTTAGAGTCTGGCATGGTGACATTTTCATCATTCAGGATGAATTTTCCTGTTGCTTGATTTTTGATTGCTAGACAAATACATACACACAAAATGGCAAAGGTTTTATAGCTGTGCAAGTGTCATGGTATACCAACACTGCTGTCCAAGGGACAACAAAATACAGTATTTAAACATATTTTACTATCATATTGTGAATATTTATATATTTATAGGGATTCACCGAATCCAGGATTCGGTTTGGGATTTGGTCAGGATTCGCTCCAATCATTTTGCCCAGCCGAACCAAATCAGGGGCGGGGAGGGAAATTGCGTGACATTTTGTCACTAAACAAGGAAGTTAAAAATGTTTTCCCCTTCCCACCCCTAATTTGCATATGCAAATTAGGATTTGGATTCAGTTCAGTATTTGGCCAAATCTTTCGCAAAGGATTTGGGAGTTCAGCCGAATCCAAAAATAGTGGATTTGGTGCATCCCTATTTATTTCAAACTAAACTAAAAGTGATGTATTTTTTTGTACAATATTAAATACAGTAGAACTCCCATTTTATGTTTATCAGGAGTCCAGAAAGAAAATACAAAATCTGCCACTTCAAGAACCCTACTTCAAGGAAGGATGGTAACATTGACAACCACCTAAGTGCCAGGCCTAACTTTAGAAACCAATTGGTTATGCAGAATTATATCAAAAGCTTTGGCATATACACATTGATCACATACGCTGCAACCCCAATGTTCAACCTCCCACTCACATCAACAGCCTGCCATTAAGGGGGCTATTTTTTAAAGTCCACTTTGAAAAAAAAAATGAATAGTTCAAGGTTTTTTTTTTTTTTTCTCAAAACTTAATTAAAGCACGATGATGCAAAAAAAAATCAGAATCCAAAAATCCGGAATCTCTGACCTGCCGAGGTTCTATATAAGTCAATGGGAGAGTTCCCTATCCTATTCGGAAATTTATTTTATAAAAAATTCTGGCTTTTCGAGAAAAAGCCCGAAATAATTATACAATTCGAGAAAAAAAATGTGTGATTTGGGTTTTCTCTCGATTTTATCGAGTTTAGTGCTTTTTAAATAATACATAAGGTCACATTGTGGATTTAAGTATGGTTGGACTTTTTTATTTAAAATAAAAAAAACAGAAAAAAAATTGTAATTTTGATAAATAACCCCCTAAGTGTGCTGCAGATACCTAGTATTTATAATTGCAAGGAAAGGATTCAGCAGTAGCAAATAATTATCATATATTATCTAACATGCCTGCAGTGTTTAAATAAGGGATATGTCCTTGTAACACTTACCAAGGTTGTGTAAGGAAGCTCCAGTTTCTTGAATCAGCAAATGACGTGCCCCAACTGGAATTTCAAATATTTTTACATTCCCTGTTTAAGAAAAAGAACACAAAAATACCATCAAAGCTGAAGAAGATGCCTATTGGGCTTTGAAATCATCATGATAAAACACAAATTATTTGTATTCAGGGTATCTGCTTAGTAAATGTCTTAACTCAAAAATAGTGGAAAGGGTGAAAATATATAAACCTGATTTTTTCGGAATTTATTAAACCCTGGGGCTGAAAAAAGTCTGAATCCGAAAATCCGCCATTTCCAAGCTGTCGGGGTCCAGTAGAAGTCAATGGCAAAGGTCCTATTTTTAAAATCATGGTCTGCGCTGAGTTTCAGCCAAAAAAAAAAAATGATTTTGGCAGGAAACTTTTGTCTGGAAAATCTGTTTTTTTCCCAAACTGATTTTAGCTAGCTGCTTCTATGATAAATAAGGTCCAATCGGCAATTTGGAGTTGTTCTGACCTTTTCAACAGAAATAATGAGATAAATTCGGACTTTGATAAGTAACCCCCTTAGTGTATGAATATAATTTATTTTAATTTGATATTTGTTTCACTCACCCCTAATACATAAATGTCTACTAATGAATTTCAGGTAGTCAATGTGCCTCATAAAAAAAAGAGGGAAAAAATGCATAACCGTAAAAGTAAATTTTCATGTTATTTTAAAGAATTCTAAAGAATACAAAATGAAAAAATGATACCTATATTGGCTAAAAATAAAAATACATTGCAAGCTTTCGGAGCACCAAGGCCCCTTCGTCAGGTAAAATACAAATGAGGGCTAGAAGGGCGCAGCAAATATACTATTAGATCAGTGAAAGGTATTCATGGCTAATAAATTAGGAAGTTACAGATAGATAGAGATCAGTTGTAGAGATAATACAATGAATTAGGGTGGGTCGTAAATAGTGCAGGAGTCTGGATTCATCCAGGTCACATAGTGTGACATGAAACCTGACCCTAAATTAAGGCCCTGTCTTAATGAGTTAAATAACTCCATACATTTGAATTCATAAATCTTCCTGCATGTCCTGAAGACTGTGATTTTGACTGCAGATTTTGACTGCCCCACTGGTGTATCACATGACTTGGTGTTGATTTAATGTCTGTGATGGTTCATCCTTGTGCGCAATTTTTATCCTGTTTCACCAATGTATATGCCTCCTGTGGAGCACCTAGCACATGTAATCACGTATACCACATTGGATGAAGCACACGAACAGTAGTCCAGAATGGTGTATACTTTTTGGGTATTGGGTATAGCAACTTGATCTTTGCACAGGATGTATTTGCAGGTTTTATATATATATTGCTGTTGCAGGGAAATGTACCTGCTTTAGTTGTTTTAGGAAGAACATTTCTGACAATCATTTTCCTCAGATTACGTGGTTGTCTATAGGACAAGAGTGTATTCTTATTGTTAGCCAATATAAGTATCACTTCTACAATACTTGGCCGGCCGACCAATTTTTAATAGATTGTAAAACTGCATGAGGTCTTTATACTAATATAATTATTTTAAATCATCATCATTCTCTGCAGTAAATGGTGAATTTCTGGCCCATGACCAAAAAAATAAAAATATATATATATTCTTTTTTTAGCCAAAAATGTCCCTTCTTAGAATCTACATGATTTCGCTGCCCTCTTGTGGACAACTGTGAATTTCTTTTTATTCTCTATTCCTAAGGTTGATTTTATCCATAACGGAACTCTTCCTTGAGATTGCCGTTTCCTTCTTTTCCTCCTTCTGTTGTCTATAAGATGCTGCCATCTACTCTTCTGTACCACCAGCTGCACCTATTTCACAACAGCGGGAGAGGAAATATGAAATGTCTGCTTTGCCGGTTAGTTCACTATGAATACGGACAACCTTCTCTGCTTCCAGAGACCCAGGGGATAGTTTGTAAAGCAATAGGAACCATCAGGATGAAGAAAACCACTGCTTAAGTTTCTGCCAACATTAAGCACCACAAATGGTATACTCTGCTATGTCGGGGTTCCTTATAAATCCATGACCTCAATGGGACTGAAGGCATCAGACTCTTGATGACCAATTATGCCTTGGGTTGCACAGCTTCTCCCAAACATCCCTGATTAGCAGATTCACATCAGTTCTGTAGCAGGTTATGTGTGGTACAGAGGATGTTATCAAGGGAGCATGGAGACACTGCCAGAGGAGTGCACAGAGGACTTTTTATCAGACCCCACAAGGAGTGATCGCATGGAGAACATCAAAGGCAAGGAGACTTTCAATACTTGCCTAGGGCAGGAGCAGAGCAGTAAAAATTGTGATTTGAGAGGACAAGGACATATTGAATTAATGTAGTATTTTATAACCAGTAGAACATTTCTAATAAATTATATTTAGAAAATTATTTTATTCAACAAATGGAATTTTAATATCGGAAAAAAATCACAAGCGTTCCCCTTTAAATGCCTTCTGCTGTTCCTTCTTCTGATAAGGAAAACCAAATTCCACCTCCTCCTCCTTGGTATAACAGAGACCCCCTCAAGCATGTAGGGATTTTGTCAAGCAGTGCCACCAAATTGATCTTCAGCCATTCAAATGTTGTTGTTTGACTGCATCAATGAGCTACAATATCTTGATGTTGGAAGGCAAAGCACTGGTGCTGGTGTCCCTAGTGTTATTATCTTCTTCCACTCCTTCTCATTGCAGCAAAGAAGACACATCTTGTGTTTGACCTATTGCCTGTCCTGACCCTGTTACCTGTACATGTATGGGACCTATTATCCAGAATGCTAGGGACCTGGGATTTTCTGGATAATGGATCTTTCTGTTATTTGGATCTTCATTTATTAAGTCTACTAGAAAATCATGTAAATATGAATTAAACCCAATAGGCTGGTTTTGCTCCTTAAAGGGCAAGGAAAGTGTAAAATAGAATAAGGGTAGAAATGCTGTATTTTGTATACTAAACATAAATATGAACTTACTGCGCCACAAGCCTAATCAAACAAATGATTTATGCTTTCAAAGTTGGCCACAGGTGGCTGTCATCTTGTAACTTTGTTATACATCTTTGCAAGACTAGACTACATACACATGCTCAGTGTGGTCTGGGCTTCTTAGGGATCGTCATAAATGATCAAAAAACAAAGCTGCTTGAGTTCTGCATGGCTGGTAAGTAAGGCAGGGGCTCCCTCTGCTGTTCATAAGTATGATTGTTTCCCTGCCAGAAGTTAGGGACCGTCTGACAATTCCTATCCACAGCACTAAATGAAGGGAGAATTTCACTGCATACAGTCAGGTTTCTTATAAAAACAGTACACATTTTTTAATTAAAGTATATTGGAGACAGATTTTTTTTCATTAAACAAAGTAAAAATGGGATTTTATATCTTTGCCTTTCCTTGCCCTTTAATAAGGATTAATTATATCTTAGTTTGGATCAAGTACAATGTAATTTTATTACAGAGAAAAGGGAAATTAAAAAAAAATTGAATTACTTGATTATAATGGAGTCTATGGGAGGCAGCCTTTCTGTATTCAGAACTTTCTGAATACCTGTATTTGACCGCAATTTTGGATTCTGACTTGGTACTGCACTGTACTTGTTGTAATGACCCTGGCCTGTACCCTGTGTACATACTGCTTGATCACAGTTCATCCGTTTTACCCCTTGTTCAGTGTAAAATATTTCACCATTTCTACCCTTCTCCCATTAAATTTAGAATAACAGGAAGAAAGCTGGATGACTTTATAACTTTATAGGATTCTCTAAGAAAGCTGGATGACTTTATAGGATTCTCTCCTGTTCTTCTGCAGTAAAGTTGTTGTTTAAATAGTCAGAACATCTTCCATAATTTGCTTTTGGACAGACAGTGATGTGCTGTTATGGATATTTTGTTTAACCAGCTGTTAGAGCACCCCATATATCGTGGCCAACGATCATTTGGTGTCTCCTGGAGAGACCTCTCCCAATGTGACAATCTGCCCAAATTAATACTACCATGAACATACTGCCTTAATGATACCTACCAACATTTGAAAACAAGAAAGAGGGACAAAAAGTTCTGGCGTGCGAAATGTGGCAAAAATTTTTGATCACGCTCCCCAAAATTCCCACTCATTTTACAAAAACACACCTTTAATTGACTCCTCCTCCACCCCTCCCCCAACTAACGTCAACAGTAGTATAATGAATGAGCTAAGGGGGCAATTAGAGTGTTCCACCCAACAGCAGCAGTAACAGGGCTGACTCAAATGGAGGGGGGGGGTTAGCTATGTGCTGGCCAGGAATTTGGGAATATTTGATAAATTAATCTGGTAAAATTGTGAGAGAAGATCTTTGCAGCAGCAACGTGCACCCAAAGCCTGCAGCACCAAGCAGAAGGAGAACAGACTGCTGGCATCCAATCTACTAACTTCTAGGAAAATTCTAATCATGCGAGATTTCAGTTCGGAGAGCTCACTGGAATGAGCCGAGATGACCCTGGAAAGAGAAGAGCCGAACAAGTGCGCCAGAAAAACCGAGACAACTGCACCAGAAAGACAACAAATACCCTCTGCAGTAGACCAGAGATGAAATGCCATAGGCTGCACATGTTACACATTCACACCAACGTGAGAGAATAGATGTTCAATGCCACAACAGGATATTTCTAGCAGGGAAAAACCCTTGCTCGTTTATTTGCGGATGCAGCGTTGGCGTAACCCCTTTGACAAGCATGCTAGAAATATTCTGTTGTGCCCTTCAACTTCTATTCTCTCACGTTGGTTTGGAGGCCGCCATTTAGATTCTCATGAAGCACCAGGACTCGCTAAGATTGGACGGCCAGGGTGTGCGAGTATAGCTCTTCACTATTACACATTCACACCAGCCTTATTATTATTATTATTATTAATAACACAGATCTATAAAGAACCAATGTATTGCACAACAATACAACGGATATATCCAATAACAGAGGTACAGACAACCATTCTGAATAGAACTTGTATTCATCCTTTCTGTAACGGTCATATTCCCCTCCCCACTGTATTATTTTCTCTGACATTTCCAGTACTTACTTAATAAGCAGCTTCCCCCAAGCTATGCAATATTACAGCAGAATCCCTACTCTGAGATTTCAAAACATCACCCCATACATTGCTACAGTAAAAGCAGACCAGGAATTTTAAAGGAGAACCAGCCCCTTCAATAAAAAACCCTACCCCCCATAGACCACCCTCCCCGCTTGCTCCCCCCCAGTGTAGCTTTTTCCCCGGGCAAATGCCCCTAACTTTTACTCACCCCTCGTGGCAGTTTCAGGGGTCGCAGTTCAAGGCAGCCATCTTCTTCTCTTTGGTAATCTTTGTTTATTGAAAGTTGTTTCGGTGCATGCGTAGTTGGAGCAATTTCCCGGCATGCGCAGAAACTCACAGACACTGCCGAAGACCCAGAAGAAGACTCAAAGATAACTGAAGAAGAAGATGGCTGCCTTGAACTCCAATGCCTGAAGCTGCCAAAAAAAAGTAAAATGTTAGAGTAAAAAGTTAGGGGCATTTTCCCAGGGTAAGAGCTATGCTGGGGGGAGAAGGGTCTATGGGGGGGGTAGGTTTTTTTTTTAAAAAAGACACACATTTCTTCACAAATATCTAAAAATTCAGGGTTTTTCTGTATTTTGTTTTCAGCTTGGACTATCTGAGTTTTTATGATTTTTTTTAGCTAAGAATTGTCCTAAAAACTTGGATTATAAGAGGTTTTCTAGGTGTTTGTAGTTTTTACTGCATCTTTCAGCATTAGTTTCTGTTCATACTTTTTTTTAATCGTGTAGGTCACCACGATTATCCCGTCGGCTAAAATCTAACGCTCGGAGCGTCACCTGAAATTGCATCACGAGGAAACTTTGGGTGACTTCGGAAAACTAAGCGATCCGAGTGTCATCCCGCCAGCGATATAGATTCTATCTGACGAGGTGGCAGTTCGGGAGATTAGTCGCTGAAGAAGAGCCTATTTGTCGCCAGGAGACTTATCTCCCCCAAACAGCACTGTGTGTCTCTACCCTTAATTTTTTACTTTAATATATTTCAGAGCCTATTGCTAAGCACTTATTAACACAGTATTAACACATATAGGTACCTTGTTTCCTAGGTGTTCTTGAGAATGTTCCTTTTACAACCTTGCAGTGTGAGTTATCACCGCCACACACCCCACACTTATCTTCTTTTCTTTTTGAGCCGATTATGTTGTCACAACCAACTTTCTGCACACACAAAACAGAAACAAAGACACTACTGAATGCATGTTAGAAAAGCACAAAACAGTTTATACACACACACACATATATATATATATATATATATACAAAAATTTGAGATAATTGAGTGCACACTGGGAACCTTCTTGTTGGTTACTTTAAAAACATAATTTTATTTAAGTTAATTAAAACTGATTGACGTTTCGGTCCGAATCTAGGACCTTTATCAAGATATATATATATATATATATATATATATATATATATATATATATGTATGTATATACACACATACACACTTCATGCACTAGATAATCGACCATCGAATGCTTATTGAACTGTTTTGGTCTATCATTTTGCTCCCAATACGATTTGTCGATTAATTCGTACGATCGGATACCAATTGTTCGATTTCACGAAAAAAATCGTGAAATTTCCTTTGAGCGTCTGAAAAATTTGTACGATTCGAACTATTAAACGGTCCGATCGTACAAATGGTATTCGAGCAGGACTTAGTCTTAGGAGCCTATGGGGAGCTTCCCATAGGCTTCTATTACAATTCGGTAGGTTCAATCTGGCGAAGTAGGCAGTCGAATAACTTTAAAATTTTGATTCCTTCGATCATCGAATGATCGTATATCCGATCATTCAATCTATTCTATCTATTCGATGATCGAAGAGGCCAAATTTGCATATACGATTTCACGAAAAATTTGTACGATCATTATTCGATCAAATTTGATCGAACTTCGATCATTTCACGTGAATTTAGTAAATTTGCCCCAAGCAGTAACAAAAATAATACTGATAATAAAGACAAACACTAGCAGTATTAAAAATAATACAGATACTAAACACAAATACTAGTAGTAATAAAAAATAATACTGATACTACTAAGGACAAACACTGGTAGTAATAAAAATAATGCCGATACTAAAGACAAACACTAGGGGGCAGATTTACTATTGGTCGAATTTCGAATATAAAAAAATTCGAAATTTGACCAAGGGAATAGTGGGGAAGTAAAATCCTTCAGATTTGACTATCGAATTTGAAGAATTTTACAGCAATTCGATCGAATATAAAAAATTTGATTGATCGATCAAATTTTTTATATTCGATCAAAGATAAAGATACCCAATTCGGTAACTTTGATCTGGCTTAGTAGGTGGTCGAATTAAAATTGAAAGGGGAAGTTATTCGACCATCGAATATTCGAATAAAATTTGATTTGAATATTCGATGGTCGAATTTGCCTAATTTGTATATTCGAAGATTCAAATTTAATACAAATTTGTTCGAACTTCGAATTATTCACGTGAATTTTGTAAATCTGCCCCTAGTAGTAATAAAAATAATATTGATACTAAAGACAAACACTAGTAGTAATAAAAATAATGCTGATACTAAAGACAAACACTAGTAGTAATGTAAATAATGGCGATACTAAAGACAAACGTGTAATTGTATACAATATACACACTGTACTACAGGGGTGGGCTACCAGTATAAAAGTACCTGTATAAAGGTACTTTACACCTAGCTTTACTTAGCCTTCACTTTTTTCATTATTTCATTGCTTCTTTAAAAAATGGGTGTTGGTTTGGGCAATCTCTCTCTCTCTTAAAAGCCGCTAGTTAGTGGCGGGGGAGGATTTAGCCCTCAGACAAACCAAGGTTCAGGACACATCTACTTCAATGTTACTATGCAGAGGGGTACTAAACCTTTTTTACTATGACCAGAGGTAAACAAGTTAGGGACCACCGTATGGGGTTTACCTTGACATGGTATGGCATAACTTTGTAACTAAAAACCCTTGTTTTTGTAAACTTATGCACTTGCATTTATACTGAATTACTCAGACAGGGGATGAGGGAATGTGCACTGATTAAATGGCCAAGTCAGTAGCGCTTCCATTATACTTATATACTTTACTAGGAGTGCATCCACAACCCTCCTTTTTGTATTTGACCTGTGTATAAAGGAAGTCATCTATTTTTTATTTTACATTTTTGTTCATAACTATGGTTGATTTATCTCCAAAACTTCTATTTGGTATTTCCTGGTTTCTATTTGGTATGTCTAGCCCCGTATCTTGTCATTTTAACAATGTACAGTATTTGGAGGGTTGGATGCAATTCTTAATCTCCGACCATTCCTCTGTTATCTGTCCTTGCGGAATTCTGCCTGCCTCTGCCTTTTCCTCTTTATTGACTTTGAGAATTTTCATGTTCCCGTGCTGTCTGGCTGAGCTTTCGCTGACCTTGACTGTTAAATTACAACTCTGCTAACTCCATCCAGTTTCCCCATCTGTTCTTATTTTGGCACCTTGGCCTGTATTTGTGGGAGTTGTGGGATGCTCATGAATCTAAAACCTGGCAGTGCCCAAGTAGCTGAGGGCCAAGCCACAAGGCAAAGATCAGTATCCTAGTTATTGGTCACATCAATATCCAGATTTTAAATATTCATCTAAAATCATGGAAATGTGCTGTAAGATAAATCTTATGAGTGCCTTGAGATATATCTTGTAGCAGCAATACATTTGTCTTTGGAGCATCAGCAACAAATAGTATATATATATGTTTAACAAAAAAAAAAAAACAGCAGTTGCTGCACTGGCTTTATTTTTAGACTGAAACTGCCCTGAAGGGAAGTGTTCTGTGACTGGCGTCTTCAGTTATGGGCATTAATGACGAGTGATGAAAAGCCAAAAGCAAAAGAAGAGGATAAATATGTAAGAGTTGACAAACGGTAACAGTGAGCTAATAGATCACAATAAAGCACTTTATGGGGCAAATTCACTAAGATGCGCAAATTCGCTAGCGTTGGCTTCACTAGCCTTTGCCGCACTTCGACAGGCGAATTTTCGCCAGCGCTACGCAAATTCACTAAAGTGCGAATTTACGCTCAGGTCGGCGAACGGTAGAGTAGTTGCGCTAGTGTTACTTCGCTAGGCAGAGTGCTGTTACGCTAGCGAAGCCTAATTTGCATACGGCGGGAACTTTAACTTATAATAGAAGTATATGTTACAGCCACTACATTACACTACACAAGCCCAGGAAACCTTTAATAAATAAAATAAAGTTGTCCTATTGCCCTAAACATGTGCCCCCTGTATAGTTGTGTTGCCATATGTTAGGAAATGTAGGGGGGAAGAAGGGTAACCCCCCCCAAAAAAATATCGATCTTTTTCAGACTATCACCCTCCTATGCTAAATACGCCAGCGTTTTTTTGGCACTTTTACAAATTTTTTTTTAACCTCCTATCTATTGTATTGAACTTCGCCTGGTCTGACCTGGAGAAGTAAAGTCTAACGTAAGTGCTAACGTTCAGGAAAATGTTCATGTTAGTGAATTTGCGAAATTACGATCCTTCGTCAGTGCGCAACTTCGCCTGGCGTAAGGGTGTGAAGTTGCACAAGTCTATCTACTTCGCTAGCGAAAATTCGCCAGAGTCGGTGTTAGGGAATTTGCAAAGTTGCGAAATGACGTCACACTGGTGAATTAGCACTAGCGTTAGACGCTTCGCACTTTAGTGAATTTGCCCCTATATCTTGTCCAGTGTGCCGCAGTGAACTTGAACATTTTACAATACAACAAATGATGTGCTGTATAACTCACAGAATAGCAGCTTAGCGTTGCCTTTTGGTTAAAATCAACTGATCCCCGTTGTGCTTTATAACCACTTACCAGACATTCACCACGAACGCAAATGTTATAAGAGTCTTTGTATGAGCAGCGTGTTCCATCGTGTGTTAATCTCTTCATATATACAACATCTCCGTTTTGTTTTGATTGGCAGTAAAGATGGCATCTTTCTTTTTCTGGAAAACAGCAAAGCGTATACATCTTTACACATTAATGCAAAACATGGGCATGTAATAGGTGTTACAAATAATATTTTCATTCATTTTGAGGGCTGTGGTTGAGCAAGCTGCACCAAATCCTGTTTCAGACGTATCCTGAATCCTACATGAAAGATTCGACGAATACTGAACCAAATCCGAACACTAATATTTTAATTATTTCAAGGAACAGGACCATAAAACAATCAGTTGCACATATTTAACCACAAATACAACCGCTAATATTGACACTTTATTTAACTGCAATATCACAATGCAAATTTTACACACATACGTATAATGAGACTATTACCAGCGCGTAGATATCCGAAAATGGCCCTGCTACTACTTCACAACTCATACTTGCAAAACCTGTTAAAGGAACAGTAATATTAAAAAAAAGAGTGTTTTAAAGAAATGAAAATAACAGTGTTGCCCTGCGCTGGTAAAACTGATCTGTTTTTTTTTAAGTTCTCTAGCGAGCACAGAGCGATCCTCTTCCTATTTCTTCTTGTGGCTGTGCATGGGCAGTAAAGAGAAAAGCCAACCTTTAGTGGAAAAGCTGGATATTTTGCTCTACTGAGCATGCATCTGTCCCAGGTAATTTAAAAACTTAAAGGGATCCTGTCATGGGAAAAAAAATTTCAAAATGCATCAGTTAATAGTTAATAATTTCTCAAAAGAGCAAACAGATTTATTTATATTTCATTTTGAAATCTGACATGGGGCTAGACATTTTGTCAATTTCCCAGCTGCCCATAGTCATGTGACTTGTGCTCTGATAAACTTCAATCACTCTTTACTGCTGTACTGCAAGTTGGAGTGATATCACCCCCTCCCAGATAACAACTCCCTAACACAAGATAACAGCTGCCTGGTAGATTTAAGAACAGCACTCAATAGTAAAATCCAGGTCCCACTGCATACTATTCAGTTACATTGAGAAGGAAAAACAGCAGCCTGCCAGAAAGCAGTTCCCTCCTGAAGTGCTGGCACAAGTCACATGACCAGGGGCAGCTGGGAAATTGACAAAATGTCTAGCCCCATGTCAGATTTCAAAACTGAATATACAAAAATCTGTTTGCTCTTTTGAGAAATGGATTTCAATGCATAAGTCTAATGGAGCAGCACTATTAACTGACACTTTAAAAAAAAAAAAAACATGTTTTCCCATGACAGTTTCCCCATGACAAATGTAAAATGGTATTCCTTCTCCTTTAGTACTGCTCAAATTCTGGCTGCTGACTGGCATTGCTTGCTACATCAAAGTTTATTTTCCACAAGTAACCCCAGGCCCTACTCCATCAAGGATTTGCTTAGACCCATTAATCCATGGATTTAATATTTTTAATTTCCAGGTGCATACCCTTCCATTTATTATTTAAAAGCATTGAATCTCATCTGCCACTTGACCACTCAGAGTGGATAGAACTTACGATCTTGCATGGTTTTGAACCCTCTGCAAACACAAGTACTTTGCTAACGGTGTTTACCCTCAAGCTATTTTTTAAAAAGTGAATCAAATACAGAACAGAAACCTGATTGTGTGGTATTTGGGCAGGGCCCCCTCCTGTTATTGATTGCTTTGTATGTAATTTATGCACCCATTTAATGTACTTTGCTGCCAAAGGTTCGCGCTTTAAAAATATGTGATAATAATAATGATTAGATAACATTACCAAGACCCCCTAAAACGTTCAAAATAACTCCCCCAGTGCAGTGGGCTAAAACAATGTGCTGCTGGATTCTGCGGGAATAAATACATTAATATTGATATGTATTTTTATTGGAATATTCATTACTAATTCATTTCTCCCATTTCCCTCAAGGCAATAAAAAGTCAGAAGTTGATCCTCTTATATCAGTATTTCAGTCAGGCATTTGCAGCATGCAAGAGCCTGTGTGATCCATTTATGCAGGTAAGAACTGTTCCCATAGGTGCTTTGTCTGTGCTAGACAAACTGCTGTATTTTATGGTAGGTATTATCTTGTTCTTCTGCTCAGTTCATTTAGGGAACCAGAATATTAAAGGGATATTGTCATGGGAAAACATGTTTTTTTCAAAACGCACAAGTTAATAGTGCTGCTCCAGTAGACTTCTGCACTGAAATCCATTTCTCAAAAGAGCAAACAGATTTTTTTATATTCAGTTTTGAAATCTGACATGGGGCTAGCCATTTTGTAAATGTTTGTCAAATTCCCAGCTGCCCCTGGTCATGTGACTTGTGCCAGCACTTTAGGAGGGAACTGCTTTCTTTCTCAATGCAACTGAATGGAACGCAGTGGGACATGGGATTTTACTATTGAGTGCTGTTCTTAGATCTACCAGGCAGCTGTTATCTTGAGTTAGGGTTAGTCCACACCAGTCGATTCTAGGAGATTAGTCGTCTGGCGACTAATCGCCTCTTGTTTTGGGCGACTAATCTCCCTGAATTGCCTACCCCTGTCTTGCACTGGCTAAAATGAAAAGATGCCTGCTGTAATTCACACGCCAGGTGACTAATCTCCCAGAATCGCCTGGTGTGGACTAACCCTTAGGGAGCTGTTATCTGGTTACCTTCCTATTGTTCTGTTGTTAGGCTGCTGGGGGAAAAAAAGGAAGTGGGTGATATCATTCAAACTTGCAGTACAGCAGTAAAGACTGATTGAAGTCTATCAGAGCAAAAGTCACATGACTTGGGGCAGCTGGCAAATTGACAAAATGTCTAGCCCCATGTCAGATTTCAAAACTGAATATAAAAAAATCTGTTTGCTCTTTTGTGAAATGAATTTCAATGCAGAATTCTGCTGAAGGAGCGCTATTAACTGATGCATTTTGAAAAAAAAACATTTTTTCCCCATGACAGTATCCTTTTAACAGGATCCAAGGGCATATATAGAGAGCACAAGAAAAGAACATTGTATTGCAGTAGTGTTAAATGTTTTTTCGTGACTTTTTTTTTCACCTTGATTTATATTTTAGCATGATGTAGTTACATAGTTAATTTGGGTTAAAAAAAAAAAAAACAGACAAAGGTGCATCTGGGTCTTTGTTCTTTTCTATGTGAAAAAAAGCATCCCTTAGGGCTGGGGCAGACAGGGAGATTCGGGGAGATTCTGTCGCCTGGCAATTAATCGCTGGCGACAATCTCACCAAACTGCCTTCTCCCTGTCCGCCGCCTGTTAAAATCAAAAAGCGCCAGCGCTAATACACACGAAACGCGGCGATTTCCGGAATAGCCCGAAGTTGCTTCGTGAGGAAACTTTGGGCGATTCCGGAAATCGCCGAATCTCCCTGTCTGCCCCAGCCCTTACTGTGTGTCTATAATGTCATCCATGTCCTCTAGCAAACGCTATTCTCCAGATAATAAAATAAAAAAAAAAATCCAACCTTGTTTCCAGTGTTGAATTTAAAAGTCATCCCACTTACGCTAGCAATCTCTCAATGGTTCAAACAACACATTGGTTTAGCAAGACTGTGCTCAGAAAGAGTAAATTGAAAACTGAAAATTTGAATTGATTAGCTTCCGGATTAAACTGCACTTTAAGGGGCATTTATTATGCTGAGTAAATAAAAAAAAAAGAGGGATAATACACCACACATCGCGAGGCTTCACCGTGTAATAAACCACGTTAAAATTTTACACGTTTTTACACGAGTGACTTCCGTTAGAAACAATGTAAAATAATGGCGGCAAATCTGGCATTCGCATGGTGTAAAATTATTAGGGATGCACAGAATCCTCTTTTTGGGATTCGGCCGAATTTGTGAATCCTTCATGAAAGATTTGGCCCTAATAATCAAACCAAAAATTTTATTTATATATGCAAATTAGGGGCGGGAATGGAAAAGGTGGGGGGACAAAAAAAGTCACGATTTCCCTTCCCACACCTAATTTACATATGCAAATTAGGATTGGATTCGACAATACACAAGGATTCACCCAAACCTGAATCCTGCTGAAAAGGTCCAAATCCTGGCTGGATCCTCAACCAAATCCTGGATTTGGTGCATCCCTAAAAATGACACCTTCTAACTATATCTTTTCAAAATGAATAGCGCCTTTTAAAGAATGAGGATACCCTTATTCTCTAGGGAAAGCTAGATGTAATGCACCCATGAGTTTAGCTGGGGGGTCTTTCTATAGCATTGTTGCACAGCAAAAACAATTTTCACCCAATTGCCAACATTTTCAAGGAGAAACTTACTGGTTATACCAGGTGATTTGGGTCTACACATAACTGCTACAGAAAGAACCATCAACCCAATTATAGAAAACAGGTTTAAAATTACCGGAGTGTGTTTAACATATTGGCAAGGGATGCACCGAATCCAGGATTCGGTTCTGAATTTGGACAGGATTCGGCCTTTTCCGGCCGAATCCTTCTATGTGGCCAAACCAAATCCTTTTTTGCATAAGTAAATTAGTTGAGGGAAGGGAAATCATGTGACATTTCATCTAAAAACAAGGATGTAAAACTCTCTTTTTCCTTGCATATGTAAATTGGGATTCGTATCAGAAAGAACCATCAACCCAATTATAGAAAACAGATTTAAAATTACCAGAGTGTGCCTAACATATTGGCTAGGGATGCACTGAATCCAGGATTCGGTTCTGAATTTTTTCCAGCTCGATTCGGATTCGGCCGTATCCTTGTGTGTGGCCGAACAGAATCTTATTTTACATATGTAAATTAGTTGTGGGAAGGGAAATCACATGACTTGTCATCTCAAAACAAGGACGTAAAACATTCTTTTTCCCTGCATATGCAATTGGGATTCCAATCGGTATTCAGCTGAATCTTTCACGAAGGATTTGGCCGAATCCCAAATAGTGGATTCCGTGCCTCCCTAATATTGGCATACCCCTGTGAATTAGGGTTTCCTTGCCCATTAATATCTGGATCGTTGCACAATTGAGCAGGAAAACACTTGCCCAAATCAAAGCCACATCACAAAAAAAAAAAAAAAACAACGAAATATATGCTGGCCCTATATAAATAAATGTTAATAAAATCTGCTGTGTGTGTGTCTGCACCCGGCCAATGTAGTACCTGTGAGTGAAAACACACAAACAAGCAAATCAGTTGATTATGGGTCTGTGTTTATTCTCTTTCTCTTTCTTCTCTTTTATACACAGTCCCATCTGGCAAGACCCTTGCAATTTCCATAGTAAGTGAGTTTACCATCGGGATGTTCGTATGGAAGCCAGGTATGTTTAGAATCTTGATATTCAAAGTACGGATCCCATTGTGTACATTGCTCTTCCCGGAAGTCATCAAAATCTGTTTTGCAATCTTCAGTGTTGCAAAGCTGTAACTCGTAGTTTGGGCCACTGCAGGAACGGCCGCCATTAGCTGGACTGAAAGGAAATACATTTTTATAAATACAGCGGAAGAGTTATACTGAATAAATGTGTAATAAGATCTAAAATGTTCAGCATAAATTCCATTCATATAAAAGGACAGACGTGTAAAACAAAGGGGCAAATTCACTAAAGCATCTAGCGCTTATTCGCCAGTGTGATGTCATTTTGCAACTTCACCAATTTACTAACAGTGTCCCTGGCGAAACTTCGCACCCTTACACCTGGCGAAGGGACGCAACTACGCTAATTCACTAAGATGCCCCTTTTATTGAATGTTACCTCTTGCACTAGGCTTTACTACGCCAGGTCAGACCTGGTGAAGTTCAATAAATTAGATCTTTCTAAGTCCCCAAAAAAACGCTGGCGTATTTTACTTTTTTTTAGGGTTACCCTCCTTCCCCCCTACATTTCCTAACATATGGCAACACAACTATACAGGGGACACATGTTTAGGGCAATAGGACAACTTTATTTTATTTATTAAAGGTTTCCTGGGCTTGTGTAGTGTAATGTAGTGGATGTAACATATACTTCTATTATACGTTTAACTTTGCGCCATATGCAAATTAGGCATCGCTAGCGTAAATGCGCATTGCCTGGTGAAGTGACGGTAGCACAACTTCACCAACGTTCACCGCCCTGAGCTCAAATTCGCATTTTAGTAAATTTGCAGCAGGCTGGCAAATATTCGCCTGGCAAAATGCAGCGAACGTTGGCGAAGCCAACGCTAGCGCATTTTCGGCGCTTAGTGAATTTGCCCCAAAAAGTCCAGCTGAA
This sequence comes from Xenopus borealis, assembly GCA_024363595.1. Taxonomy (NCBI): domain Eukaryota; kingdom Metazoa; phylum Chordata; class Amphibia; order Anura; family Pipidae; genus Xenopus; species Xenopus borealis. The sequence continues at coordinate 107,823,418 of CM044436.1, forward strand.
ATGATACCAATTTTATATCACTTAAGTCTTGTTCCATTTTGGATGGGAGGCCAAGTTGGTTTGTTCCATATAACAAGTTATAGGGTGTGGCTACTTCATTCTCTAGGTAGGTTTGGATCTATATCACGGCTGGCAAATATCAAAGTATAGCCACATGGGTTTGTCTTACAGATGTGACATTTTTGTGGCTTTTGCATGGAATAATGAAGAACTCATCTTATATCCTGAGATGGTATAAACACTGGTCCATATTATGATGCCCTTAACCCTTTCACTGCCAGCCATTTCGTCCAAAACGGAACATCTACTGCCAAGCA
>CM044436.1:107823834-107856007 GCA_024363595.1 Xenopus borealis
ATTGGCCATTCTATAACATAATAAAAGTTACCGTAAAGGTGAACCACCCCTTTAATGTCTTACGAGATAGAACCAATATCGAAGACCCGGACCCGACCCAGAGCAGCTCGCGACCTGAACTGCAACCCACATATTAACCCTCTGCTACCCGACCCGGACCCACAAATGCCTTATCCACAACCCACCAACCACCATCAAACAGGACATAATGTTGCTGCAAACCAAACATCACATGGGCGGGACAGAAATAAATATTGAAATTTTTTAAAAGGAGTAAAATATAGACAATATAACAGAAGATAAGAAGTTTAGATGAGACCTGCAACCCAACCCACAACCTGCAGACCCGTGACCCGCATCTATACCTGTAAACCCTACTCTCATTCTGAAGGGTACCCATTTTTTTCCCTGGGTACCCGACTGCAGAACTCTACACAAAGCTATGAATATCCTGTAACCTATATCCTTATAATCTACAGTCTGGTCATTTCCCTATGACTGTAAATTATATCCTTATAAATGGTGCATGCATCCGAATTTGATGCTGCACATCAGAATTTGACACCATGCAACTGAATTTGACGCCGGTGTATCTGAATTGGATGCCAACGTGACCGAATTGGACGCTGGCGCACCAAAATTAGACGCAGGTAACCAGATTTTGACATCGGTGACCAGATAGTGACGCCGACCCCTCTGACCCCCCTTCACGACCCCACCCCCCTCCCAACATTTCACACTAACTGTAGATTATAATGCATAAATGCATGAAATTTATAAACATATCAGAAGTCACCTCGCAGTTATGTGGCCTGCGGACCCGTGTTTTTATATGGTCACATAACTCCTCAGTGACTTAATAATAATAATAATAATAATAATAATATGATTATATCTTTATAAAATACAGTAGGGTGTACATTATCCACTATATAATACACAAAAGCCATGAATATCTTGTAAATGATATCCTTATAAACTGTTGTCATAATGTCTGATGTCATCAGTTATAAACAGTGAGTTCTGATGTCATCTGTCACATGACTCACTGAAACTTGTGTATTATAATAAATAAAGTACCCCCAGTTGCAAAATATCAGGATATTAGAAGTGACCTTGGCGTTCCATAACCTGTATAAAAACATGTTCATGAAACTCTTAAGTTAATTATAATATCCTTATAATTTAAAAGAGGGGGTGCTTTATTCACTATATATATATATGTTCTCTATTATGATAAACAGTATAATGATACAAGCATGATCAGAGCTGTGAATATATAAAAGCACACGGCCCCAGCCTGAGTTGTTTCATGTAGGACACAGCATTCTCAGTCTCTGCAGAGTTTGCCAAATTACTTGGAAGTCAAACATTGAATTGTAGCCAATTCAAACAATGAATTACAAAAACTGTCGGGGTACTAAAAGTACTTACTTTTGGGATGAATTCCCCATTTCCAATGAATAAATGAGAAGAACAAATATTGCAAGGGAATAGAATTCTCAGCAAATGTAAAAAAGGAAAGGGAAAGCGATGCAGGAGCAAACCAATCACCAAACCAGCGTAGAAAATAAAGAGTGAAAAGATTTCTTACTGTGGATTGTCACAGCTCCGGGTTCTGTATTTCACTCCTGTACCACAGCTGCGAGAGCAAGAGCCAAATTTGCTCCACTGCCCCCAGTTTCCATCTTGCCTGAGGAGATCAGGAGTGAGCCAGATGCAGTGTCCCTTGAAGCAGTGCTTATAGAAAAATACAAACATATTCTTCCGTTAGCCTTGACTCATGAATACTTATCTTTATGCCCTTATATAATACACTTCATTACATGCAGTACTTTACTGTAAAGGCAATGCAATAAAAGTAGACGTTTTGTATGTACGCAACATTTATACTTGATTGAAATATGCATTGTATGGTTGTATAATTACTTTGTTTGAACTGCTAATCCCATGTATTCTTTGCTGTCTATATTATACAAAGAAATGCCTGTTATGTATTCTGGAACACAGTTCACATTTGACTGGGTTTCCATATTTACTAAGGATGCACCCAAATCCAGGATTCGGTTTGGGGCTCCGCCAGGATTCATCCTTTTTCAGCAGGTTTAGAATTAGGCCAAATCCTCGTGCCTGGCCAAACGGAATCCTAATTTGGGAAGGGAAATCATGTAACTTTTTGACACGAAACAAGAAAGTTAAAAATGTTTTTTTCCACTTTTTCCCTTCCAGTTCCTAATGTTCCTCCAGGCAATGCTTTTTCAAGCAGGTCAAATTTTATTGTTTATACTCTGTTTATTAGTAACCACACATTATGGGCTGGAGAATTAAACCCAAAAAATGAATATGGCTAGAATGCCGTATTTTATATACATGTATGGGACCTGTTATCCAGGATGCATGGGACCTGGGGTTTTCTGGATAAAGGATCTTTCTGTAATTTGGGTCTTCATACCTTAAGTCTACTAGAAAATCATGTAAACATTAGATAAACCCAATAGGCTGGTTTTGCTTCCAGTAAGGATTAATTATATCTTCGTTTGGATCAAGTACAAGATACTGTTGTATTACTACAGAGAAAAAAGAAATTGTTTTTTTTTTTAAATTTGGATTATTTCATTATAATGGAGTCTATGGGAGACGGCCATTCCGTAATTCGGAGCTTTCTGGATAACGGGTTTCCAGATAACTGATCCCATACCTGTACTGAACTTATGGAACCATCATCTCTAATGCAGTAATGACCCAGGCCTTCAAAGTTGTCACAGGAGGTTCCCATCTTATATATTGCCAGTGGCACTGCACATGCTCATTGTGCTCTGAGCAGCTGTTGAGAAGCTAAGCTTAGGAATCATCACAAATCATCAAGAAAAAACGGTTTCCCCTGTTTATAAGCTGATGTTACAGGGCTAATTATTACGCTCTGATGCTAATTGTGCTAGATTCTGAGCTTTCATGTACCAACAATATGAATTATAACTCACTGATCTGAATCAGCCTTATACTATGACAGCAGCCTTATACTGCACAGAACATACTCAGTGAATCAGAATCAGAAAAGAAGATGGGGAGCTACTGGGGCATCTACTGGGGAGACACAGATCTTTACTGCTAAAGGGCTGTGGTTGCCGCGGGCTGGTACACAAGCACAGAACAAAAGGTACATTCCTGCCTTACTTCTTTAAAGGGATACTGTAATGGGAAAAAACATTTTTTTCTGAATGCATCAGTTAATAGTGCTGCTCCAGCAGAATTCAGCATTTCTCAAAAGAGCAAACAGATATTTTTATATTTCGTTTTGAAATCTGACATAGGGCTAGACATATTGTCAATTTCCCAGCTTGCCCCCAAGTCAAGCTTCATTTAGAAAGAGAAATTATATATACATACAGTATATATATATATATATATATATATATATATATATATAGACATATATACAATGTGTTGTAGGGACCCATAGGTTTCTATATGGTACCTATGGAGTTAAGTCCCTGATCATCTATCACTAGGCAAAAGCTTATGTTGCATTTCTATTATTATCAAATAGTTATAGCCCAGAGAGTGATGACCACTTCCTGCCACACAGTTTTATAGTGCTGGGAAGGAGTGGCCACTTCCTCTTTGGCTGCTGGTACTGAACAGGCTGGTTGTTTCCATTGAGCCTGGGATCAACAAGGCCCCAGCAAGCCACCTGCCCTAACAGGACCTCCAACTGTTAGTGACCTGAGTCGGGAACCAGGCCATCCCGTGAATGAGGATTAGCAATATACAGGTTAGCTTTTGTAATAGTCTCTCTAGAGAGAGAAAGATAGTGAGTGTTATTTAGTATGAACAGTTCTATGTTCCAACAAGGAGTGTTAGCAGTAAGCGATCTTCCTTACAAAGCTCCCCTGTGAAGCTTTTAGTGCAGGGATAACATTGTAATGAGGATTAGGGCACTTAGCAGCAGCTACTCGGCCTCATCTGGTATTTCATTAAGTCACAGCCACAGGACCTTTGTATGAGAATTGATGAACCTTGACTACCCTACCTCTGAGGAAATTCTTTACTATGATGTGGGTATGAATATTTTCTGACAGTTCTACTACCTGTGTAATATCTGCTAATATCCACTCCTGCGTGAGTATCCTAAACCTGAGTACAGTTGCCTTGTGTATAATAAACATCAGTTACTGTTTTCATCACAAGAATTTCCTGGCGTCCATCATTCACCATTATGCATAGCACCATAGTTTGTGAGTTGTAGTACACTACCTCATATTAACGGAATCTTCCACTTAGCGAAGGCCCTGACCCTGAAGTGTGAGTCCAATGTAACCCATGCTCTTCCATTAGCTGGACACCCTACCTATTTTGTGCTGTATAGCCCAAAAAAGCGTTACAGTGTAATGTACATTAATATTATAGAATAGTATAATCTTATTAACATTATATACAGCATAGATTTTCACACAGTATGAGAATCCAGCTGCTAAATCTCAAAACTTTGCAAAGCTCTATCTACATTTTCTATTCCTTACCCTTAAGAATAAGAAATGAAATATGATTTGTAGAAGATACTGTTGGAATGGAATTATTTGTGAGTTGTATTGACAACATATAATGTTAGACCTAGAATAAAATGACCTAGAATAAAATGAGTGATTACAAAGGAGCTAGAAGAAAAAGAGCATCACGAGGTCCTGCTCTAAAACAATCTACCTTCATATGGTAATGAGTTTAGCATTTTTAGTTCGTTTCACTGTACAATAGCTGCAAATTACAGACTTTCTCTTGTTTGCTACCTGCCTTGACCAATGCCTGCTTCATGGACTTGCTTTGATTCATTGCCTGCCCTGACCCCCTGCCTGCCAAAGGATTGGTTGCCACCTGCCTTAGCCACTAGATTGTTATCAGACTTTCCTCTCCATTTGCACCTTTGTGCTTTTCTGCTGTTGTTCACTTTTCCATAACCCACAATAACATGGTTTCTGCTTTTCTTCAAGCCAACAACACGTACAACCTGAGTTACACAGCACATAGGCTCCTACACACCAGCCTCACCCCTGAAGTATTTCCAGGATATTTCTCCCATAGTTTTGTACTTTTATCTTTTTATTGGAAATGTTAGCAGGAGGAAAACAAAAACACCCTAGTGACACATTTGAAGACACATACACACAAATATTCAAACATTTAGTGGCACGTACATATACATGCATGCACAAACACTGACTCTGACATATCTAAACCAATACTTATACACCGACAGATTGTGGAAGGCACTAGAATATCCATAGTCACCTTAAATATAAGGGCTGATATTCGTGCATTTCACTGCACTGCAATGCAACTTTTTATTTATCTTTGGTCGGTTCTTTGGGTTTATACCCTTTCAGCGCTACGAAACAAGTTGGCGCTATAGAAATACATGTTAATAATAAACACAGAGAAAACTTACAATATGCCATGTTAGCTCTTGATAGCACTGTACTTGTTTCTGTGTGATGTCTGTTTGTAAAACTAATTTACTGTATATCCTAGTACAGGTATGGGACCTATTATCCAGAATACTCTGGACCTGGGGTTTGGCGGATAAAAGATCTTTATGTAATTTGGATCTTTGCACCTTAAATCTACTAGAAAATCATGTAAACATTAAATGGACCCAATAGGCTGGTTTTGCTTCCAATAATGATTAATTATATCTTAGTTGGGATCAAGTACAAGCTACTGTTTTATTATTACAGAGAAAAAGGAAATGATTTTTAAAAAATTATATTATTTCATTATAATGGATTCTATGGGAGATGGACATTCTGTAATTCAGGACTTTCTGGATAACGGGTTTCCGGATAAGGGATCCAATACCTGTATACACAACCAGGGCCGGATTTACATTGCTGACGCTCCTAGGCCCACTGGCATTCATCGCCCCCATAATCTGCCCTTTATTCACAGATTTTCATCATGAAGACCAGAGCAATAGGGATTGGCGCATGGGAAATGTAAAGGACTATCATATCCCCAGTGTTTCTGGACCAATGTGGGTGTGGCCCCCTAAAATCCTGCCGCCCTAGGCCCGGGCCTAGTTGGCCTTTCCACAAATCCGGGCCTGTACACAACTCCTTACTGAAATGATATACAAGAACGATATCTAATTAAGGCTTCCTATGTAGCGCTTTATATATCTTTCAGTAGTGTATTCACTGAATTCTAAATAATATCTCCCTTGGGTTTATTAAAGCAATAAAAGTCACAAAGAGTGTTCTGATAATCCAAGAATTCTCAATTTTTTTTCTGTAGTACATTAAATTTACAGAATTAAAATTTGATTTCATACATAGCAGAATTACAACCACCAATACTGATGGAAATAAAGTTATTCTCAAGCAAGAATATGGATATTATAATGGGAGACAAACCCACCATCCATCTTGCAGTTGACCTCTCAAGATGATAGTAGTTTGGGAAAGGTGAGGTTATGTGATCAGCCGACGTCCCACCATGCCCAAGACATGCTTTATTGGCCGTATAATCTGGGGAGGGAGCAAAGAAAAAAGGCCACTTATTGGGCATTCAGACGAATCAATTTAACCCATGAGTATGGAAAACATTATGTGGCAAACTTTTTGCCGATAGAAAAAAAAAAGAGCTTTTCCATTCTGCTGGGATAGTGACATGAGAGATTTGTAAAGTTTGTAACTAATCAGTTGTTTACGTTCAGTTAGCTGACTATTAGGCAACTTTGCAACTATTGGTAACTTACACCATACTGGTAATACATTAATACGGTCAATAATGTCTGCTTACCTGACAGTTTTACTGTTGCCTTTTTGCAGTTCCACTTATATTCTGGATATCTTGTTAGGTTAAACACTAATAAATTGTACATTAATTCCACAGTATTTTTTTTTTATTTGATTCAAGCAAATATGTCTTCTTTGGAACTATATTCAGTGAAGGGTGTGGTTAATAGACTGTGCTGAACTTGACTTATAGTAAATTAAGAGGACTTATTTATGATTGCCAGTGCAAAGCACAATTTTGGATGCTATAGTTAGCATGTATTAATGCTATTCAGAAAGACACTTGCACACATCCCTGCTTCTTGTGTATTAACCTTCAGTTAGTACACAAGTGAATGCAAGGAAAACCTGGAAGCAGGACTACCATCAGGGGTGCACAGGGGGTACTCACGTAAAGGGCCTGAAAGGGGAATCCAACATAGGGGTAAGTAACAAATTAGGGGCAATAGCCTGGGGGAGGAGGGCCTACGGGGGTGGGGGTGATGAGTTAGCGCCTGGGGGGCAGGACTGGACTGAGAATCAAAATAGGCCCTGGCATTTCAGTTACACAGAGGCCCAATCAGCCCACATAGAGGCCCAAACAGTCCCCACCAGCCCACTAAATCCTGACTTTCTATGGCACCTTATAGCAGCCCATCTGGCATTTGCCCTAACCCACAGATTGCCAGTCCAGCCTGCTGGGGGGGTTGGATTCCCCTTTAAGTGGGGCCTGGTGGCACGTTTCGAAATTGAAGTGGGAAAAGACCCAAAGCCATGAAAATTGCAGAAGCTGAACACCAATGTGTGTTTTATAAAAAAATCTTTTTAAACGCCTGGCCACCAATATATGTTTTTAATACTCTATAGGCCCCTTCCACCAATGTTTTTTTTTGTTTAAATATTCTCTGGGGCCACAATGTTTTTGTTTTTTTAACCTGTAACGGGGGCCCTGGCACCAACTTTTTTTGTTTTTAGAAAAACTTTTATGGGGTCGCTGGTGCCACAGTTTTTTTTAACCTATAAGGGAGCCCTGACCATCAATGGCTTTTTATAACTTGTGTGCTGGGGGTGTTTACAGTTTTTGCTGCTGAAGTCTGTGTTGTCTTTAAACTATGGTATGGAGTGGAGTGGGTTGGATCTGAGGTGGGCGGTGCTCTGAAAATCTTGTTGTAATGGGCCCTGTGATTTCTAATGGCGACCCTGCCTGGAAGACCTGAACCTGTCAGTAATTCTAGGATTCCCTTAGCATGCTTTATCACTACCTGAATTATGTAAAGTCAATTGGACACTGATGCCATTATTATTGCCGCACACGACAAGCGATGCCATTCCAACATAAACCCTAGCATAATCTTGTACACATAAAGACGTACAAACAATTAGTCAACCATACATCAACTGACACATATTCAAATAAACACATATACTCAGACTTTACATATAAACACATCAAAAGCAAAGCATGACCTGAAAAAATACATGGACACACACTAAAATGGATACATACAAACACTCCCATTCACACTAATTCTGTCACACTGATCACACATTGATTTTCATAGATAGAAACATAATACAAATAATAGCAAATGTATTACTAAACAACAGTTGTGGCGTGTGAACTTTGCTGAAAGGTTTGGGGCCATGCATGTGTCAAACCTGACCTGGCAGAAAATGAGCCTTGAAAGAAGAAAGAATATGAAAGCTGCATGGTCTAAGGAAAGCTACACTGGGCCAGTGTGACTTATAAAGGAGAGGAGGGCCAGCAGGAGTATAAGGCAAGCAATTAAAGTTACTAGCGGGTTCCTAATAGTTTGGTACCATGGTGACGGAGGTAAAGGCAAAAAATTAAAAAACATTTTTAATTTCTTTATAAAGAAACTTTAGTTAAAAATTTAATTTAAAATTGAACCCAATTTAACTAGCATTAGCTTAGATCGAATTAAAAAAATTTGATCGATTAAATCGTTCGAATCGATCAAATTGCGGTAAAACCCTTCCAATTCGATAGTCGAATTAGAAGGATTTTACTTCCCTTTTATTCATATGGTTGAATTTCGAATTTTTTTTTAATTCGAAATTCGACCAATGATAAATCTGCCCCAAAGTATATATTTCAGTTTATAATCATGATACTACGATAACATATTGGGCATGGGGACATTGTAAGGTGTTAACATTGTTAAAAATACCTTTTTACACAAAACTAGAGAGCTATAATTTTTGCTAAACTTTTTTTGAAAATTTCCATATATTAAATGAAAAGTTGCACTTGGTGTCTTTGCTTTCAATAACTAGAGGATACAAGGGCTCATTTGTGAGCATGGGAGAAAAACATGGGGATTGCACTTGAAATAGGGTTACCCCCTGTCCAGATTTCACCCAGACAGCCTGGTTTTTGGAAGGGCTGCCCGGAAAATTATTCATTTAAAACATTTTATCCAATATAAGACCATAGTTACCATTCTGAAGCCATATTCTTGGGTAGGATTCAATATACAAATGCCATGGGTCGTCTGACTTGTAAATTTATGCATTATGCAGGGAAAACACTGTATTCATGATGATATTGTTTGCACCCAAGAACATTTGGGAGATAAGATGCTGAAAAGTGCCATTTATATAGAAAGTTCATTTTGCCAAGATATGCAGTTTGGTATTTTTGTGGGTAAAGAAATCTAAATCCATTCTGAATTCTTCAGGCAGTTTTGTTTCCAAAAGCATGTGGTTTACTCGTGCTGAGTAATCCTATGGTAAGCATGTATTAAACTATTCAAAAAACCTGGTGCATTCATATAACAAAGTTTTGTCTTTGAAGCCAAGAACATAAATTGCCAATTTTGTGGAAATAATGAAGACACAAGATATATTTGCCCATTTAAAATTTTTCCAAAAAGTAAGTTTTGCTCTGGTTAACTTATTGTTTGAGAGGTGACACACAATATACAGTACAAGTTTTTTACTGTTTTTGTTTTTTGAAATGTGGTTTAGACATAGCACCCATTTGTAATCCAACAGTGTATTTTTTTCAAAATCATATAATATCCTTGATTAAATGTTTTGAGGCACATAAAAAGTAGTGTGTTGTTGACGTCATTGATGTCTGTATTGACCGAAATGGTGAAAATGGCGTTGAACACAATAGTTTTGTAAAAATGTAATAATAATAATACTAGAATGCTGCATAAAAAACTGCATTGTGGAATACAAGAAAAGGACAAATCGTGGCTGATGTATCTGCTTTCAAGGTAGAGTCACACAAGTAAATACATCTTATAGTTTCGTAAATGTGACTGTAGTGTCGACACTAAATGTTTTAATTTATTTAATTTTTAAGGAGAAACCAATGCAAAATAATTTAGTGTCCTGAAATATACATATATTAGCAGTAAACTAAAACTGTAACCATACTTGATTTAGGCATGAGTATGAATTTGTGCCTTTCTTTGTGTCACGGTCGGCACCCAACACCAGAACCAGTACCAACACCCTGGTCTAGGCTCGTGCTTCACCAGTAGTGTGACCGCCTTTGGCTTTGGGTGGAGCCCTCAGCTACTCAGATGCCACCTGGACTTTTAAAGAGAGATGCAAGGGAAAGGCTCTGGATAGGCAAAGGGGCATGACTGTTTGTAAGAGTCAGTAAGGCCAAAGGTCACGGTACAGGCAGGAGTAGGCAGATTCGTAGTCAGACAGGGTGGATCGAGGCAAAAGGGTCTAAACCGGGTAATTAATCAGATGGGTTAAGGCAGAATCGGAGTCTGGTCAAAGCAGAACGTCAAACAGGAGGGTTAAGCAGATACAAAGTTGATTCCAGGCAAAGGTCAGGTTTTCAGAGATCAGAGTAGTCAAGAGCCAGGCAGGGTCAAACACAGGGAATCAGGATCAATAACAAGGTCAGGAACAAGCTCAGAGCACCAGGTAAAATAACCTATTACGGGCAAAGAACCAATACCAAATGCCCCTTTAAATATATTTGAATTTCGCACCATTGCGTGCCAACGTAATAACTTAGGAGGAAGCCGGCAATAGAGAAGAGGAGCGTTGCGGCAGGCAGTTATGAAACTATAAGATGTATTTACTTATGTGGCTCTACCTTGAAAGCAGATACATCAGCCACGATTTGTCATTTTCTTGTATTGCACAATGCAGTGCTTTATGCAGCATTCTAGTATTATTATTACATTTTTGCAAAAATATTGTGTTCCCCACCACACCACTAACCCATCAGGGTATGATTTCATGACACTTTGCTGGAAATATACACTTCTCAGAAGATTTCTTCAGCCCATATAGTAAGGATATCTATGGGAGATTGTGTATACAAATAAACATATTTTAATAGGAATATGGGAGCAGCTGCTCTGGATTTCAGTTGCATGACATGTACCTTCACTAGGAATAATGAGAAAAGATTCCATTCAGGCTTATTATTGAGGTATGGAAGCCCGTTACCATGAAAATGACTTATGGGATGGCAAAGGCCACATTACCATGACTACCAATCACCTATCTGTCACACTTTGTGGATCTATAAAGCTGAGGAGCTCAGTGATTGCTTCCACTTGAAAAAGATCTCATTAGAGACTGAAATATTTATCATATAATAAATCTTCTGCATTGATCTGCTACTGAACTTAACTTCTTGCAGGATTTTCCTGTATCTTGGACCTTCCATTATTTGTGCTTTTGTAACAAGATGCCCACTAATGAAAAGGCAGAAAAACACAAAAAAAAGAATAACCTCTTTACACAGTAACATAGTGGGTGAGGATGAAAAAAGAAACATTTTTTTCCCAATGAGACCAGCCTAAATGTTTGTTGATCCAGAGGGAGACTAACAGTCCCATCCGAGGCCTCTCCAAAGGGGAAAAAAAATCTTCCTGACTCCAAGATGGCAACTGGACCATATCCTACCTAGATCAACTAAGTGTAAAAGGCATACTGTCATGGGAAAACATGTTTTTTAAAAAAAAAACATCAGTTAATAGTGCTGCTCCAGCAGAATTCTGCACTGAAATCCATTTCTCAAAAGAGCAAACAGATTTTTTTATATTCAATTTTTAAATCCAACATGGGGCTAGCCATTTTGTCAATTTCCCAGCTGCCTCTGGTCATGTGACTTGTGCCAGCACTTTAGGATATAGCTACTTTCTGGCATGCTGTTATTTTTCCTTCTTAATGTAAGTAGGAGTCACAGTGGGATCTTCTGCATTGATCTCCTACTGAACTTAACTTCTTGCAGGATTTTCCTGTATCTTGGACCTTCCATTATTTGTGCTTTTGTAACAAGATGCCCACTAATGAAAAGGCAGAAAAACACAAAAAAAAGAATAACCTCTTTACACAGTAACATAGTGGGTGAGGATGAAAAAAGAAACATTTTTTTCCCAATGAGACCAGCCTAAATGTTTGTTGATCCAGAGGGAGACTAACAGTCCCATCCGAGGCCTCTCCAAAGGGGAAAAAAAATCTTCCTGACTCCAAGATGGCAACTGGACCATATCCTACCTAGATCAACTAAGTGTAAAAGGCATACTGTCATGGGAAAACATGTTTTTTTAAAAAAAAACATCAGTTAATAGTGCTGCTCCAGCAGAATTCTGCACTGAAATCCATTTCTCAAAAGAGCAAACAGATTTTTTTATATTCAATTTTTAAATCCAACATGGGGCTAGCCATTTTGTCAATTTCCCAGCTGCCTCTGGTCATGTGACTTGTGCCAGCACTTTAGGATATAGCTACTTTCTGGCATACTGTTATTTTTCCTTCTTAATGTAAGTAGGAGTCACAGTGGGATATGGGTTTTTACTACTGAGTGCTGTTCTTAGATCTACCAGGCAGCTGTTATCTTGTGTTAGGGAGCTGTTATCTGGTTTCCTTCCCATTGTTTTGTTGTTAGGCTGTTGGGTGGGAGGAAACGGAGGGGGTGATATCACTCCAACTTACAGTACAGCAGTAAAGAGTGACTGAATTTTATCAGAGCACAAGTCACATGAATTGGGGCAGCTGGGAAATTGACAATATGTCTAGCCCCATGTCAGATTTCAAAATGAAATATAAAAAAATGTGTTTGCTCTTTTGAGAAATGGATTTCGGTGCAGAATTTTTCTTGGGCAGCACTATTAACTGATGCATTTTGGGGAAAAAAAGAATTTACCATCACAGTATCCCTTTAAGTTCAGTAATTTTCTATTTTTTCACTTGCTAATTAGGCATCCAACCCTTGAAATTACATATTGTATCTGCCAGTACATCTGCTTGGGGAAAGAATTCCATAACTTTGCATTTCTCAGAGCAACAAACCTTTTCTGTATCTTAAGATGAAATGTACTTTCTTTAAATCAGAATCTAGTCTACCAGTTTTGTCCCCCTGTAAAGATGCCACATCCTGTGTGTGATGTGATTTTCTAACTAAGTACAAACAGCATTACTAATACCAACAAGCCTTAGCTTATTAACTATAACCATGCAGCACATAATAACAAAGAAGACAGCCAAGTGTCACACGGATATGAGAAAAGTGGCTCTTAGCACATGGTAAAAACAAAAAGTCTACTGCCATGATGTAATTGAAACAAAACCCTCAATGAAACACAAAGGGGCCAGATGTGCTGGGAAAGTTAGTTTCTCCAATTCTGGATTTTTACCACACTTTTCTCATTGTTCCTTAATTCACTAGTTTTTCATAAATTCCACAAATATAAAAGTACGACAAGTAAAAGCTGTTGAGGTCATGTAGAACACAGTGGACGCTGCCCTTTTTTTCTTTCAAAGATCGGTCTTTTTTGAGGGGAACTACTGCAAAATTAACATTTAGGGGCAGATTTACTAAGCTCGGGTGAAGGATTCGAATGCAAAAAATTCGATTTCAAAATTTCAAAATCGAACTGAATGATTTAAATGAATCATTCGATAGCATCGAATGATCTGAATAAATCGTACGGTTCGAATCGTTCGACCATTCGATGGTCAAAGTACTTGCCCTTTAAAAATGTATTTGATTGCAGATTAAACCTACCTAAAGCTCCCATAGGCTTTTTCTGAAGTTTTCTTGATCGAATAGAAATCATTCGATTTCTCGATATAATCGAACGAATCGTACGATTTTTTCGAAAAATTGGATGATTTAGTACGTCTTTTTCGAGAAATCGGACGGTTTCTATTCGATTGTTCGATATCTCGAAAAAATTTATTTAGCGGTAAGATCCTCCAAATTCGATATTCGATTTAATCGGATTTCACCTCGACCTAAATTCGACGGTTTTTAACCCTCGAAATTCAACCCTTGATAAATCTGGCCCTTAATCTAAGCGAATATAATGCTGTAATAAGATTTTTTTCTAAATATTATCAATTAAAAATTCTGTACAATTCCTGGAATAATGAAGTTATTCTTCACATCCATCTTTCTTTATTCTTTCCTCATGCAGGAGTTGAATGGTCAAATCTAAGACAGCCTTCGGAAGATGCACCTTTTCCCCAGAACATGTATTATAGCTCACTCAAAATAACCAACTCTAAAAAAGAATCTTCTCTCTCTACATGCAGGATTTCTGCTGAAGTCGGTTATTTGAGTTAGCTCTAATACATCAGCTAGGAAAGAAAACCCCCCTTAAAGATTTAGCTCTACAGCTCAAAATCTGACTCCAACACCTACATAAAAAAAAGACAGATTCTGAGAGGGGAAATGGAGAGAACAGATACAGAATTGTTAACTGATAACATTTAGAAAGGAGAATATTACTCATTTGGGCAAGAAGAAGCTTATATTAAATTGTAAGTTTCGAGATAGCTCCCTTTAAATGAAGACTATTATGTGAATATATATTGTATTTCACCCCCTGTATTATAAAAGGAGTGTAATTTATATTATATTTCACCCACTGTATTATAAAAGGAGTTTATTTCCTACAGTTTATGTTATTTAGACTTGACAAAGGCTTTAGGACTGAAACCCTGTGTTTGGCACCTTAATAAAGCCATATCTTGCCTCTAGATCTCATTTAACACTTTGGATGCCACAGGTCAGCTTTTCTTCTGATTACTGTTTTTCTTCTAGACTGCATGCATTGTTTTTTTGTTCCTTAGTCCAAGCCCAATTGAAGCTTAGAAGTTAATGAGCACCATTAAAGTTCTGTGTCTCAGCTGCCTGAGACATGACATGCCTATGTGATATAATTAAAAACTTGTTTTATTTTGATGTGCTGCCTATTTCACTACTCCAATAAATTCCTGAGGAAAACATTCTCTCCATGATTGAAACTAGCAGCCCTGTTTATCTTAAGTAGACGCAGAGCATCTTTCTTTCATTAATATGAAATGGCCCCTAACAAAATTCCTAAATTGTATTTGTATCCTTACACTGAATGAATAATCCTTCCTACAAAGCTACGTTTAGGTTAAAGCAGACATCCTTAGAATTTGCCTTATACTCAAACCCAGAAACAATTCTTTACAGATTATGGGACATAGTGGTGCCCCCCCCAGTGATCCCTGAGCACCTGTATCCAACACTGGGGTCTGGGATAATTGCGTTCTTTCTTTTCCCATTATTCCTATCCTTGTGTCTTTCCTTGACAAGGATCTCAATAAAAAGATAAAAAAGACAGAAGAACATTCTAGTATCTGACACATCCCCACTTTGGCTATTAGCATCATTAGCATCATTTATTCCCCCATTTCCCTATTCCAGGTTAAAAAGATGGATTATGCAGACCCTCATGAAATGTTCTCAGAATATTTCACTTCGAACTGTCTAACGCAGTCACTTTTTATTGAGCCTGTACGTGCTCTTTGGATCTCTATACATTTATAATCCAAGGGCCTATCATGAATGTCAACCCAGACATGCTCTCAAATAGTGATGGGCGAATTTATTCGCCAGGGGCGAATTTGCGGCGAATTCCCGCGATTCGCCGCTGGCGAATAAATTCGCGAAACGGGCAAAAAAATTCGCCAACAAAAATTCGCCGCGCAAAAACGAGTCGCGCGTCGTTTTTGACGCGACACGCCGAAAACGACGCAACTCGTCGGAATCGACGCGACGCGCGTCAAAAACGACACGACGCGCGTCAAAAACGACTCGTTTCGCGAATCGGCGAAAAATTCGCGAATTTCTCGGCGAAGCGAAACGCGGCCGTTTCGCCCATCACTACTCTCAAACTGAGTAATCATGTATACCTGTGTAAAAACTTAAATAAGTGAGGATTATATAATTATACATAGGGATTGAATGTTCAATGCCCATCCATAAACTATCATACACTAACTTCTGTTCTCTAAATTAACTTCTATTCTCTAAATTAACTTCTATTCTATAATTGTCTTTTCAGTTTCGTAATTTCAGTCATGCCTTTTATATCCATACTTTTTAAGTATATGTTTGTCATTTGTTTGCTACCTGATTCCTTTCCCTGTTATGTTATCCGTGTGTATATCTATGTTTGTGTGTGTGTGTACCCTCGAGTGTAAGGGGCTGATTTACTAAGGGTCGAAATGAAAATACGAATTTAAAAAATTCAAATTTCAAAGTGATTTTGGGCTACTTCGACTATCGAATTTTCATTCGATTGAATGCGGTGAGGAAGCTTCTGGTACGAGCCGCCATATCAGCTCAAGTGCATGCGCATACTGAAAAGTGGCCATAAAATCGTGACAGCTTTTCATTGTGCGCATGCGTGTGGCGTCACAAATTCATTATGCGCATGCGCTTAAGCTGACATGGCAAGTAGGCTAGCACTGGCTTTTAAAAAAAAAAAAACTACTGTTTTCCCCAACCGGAATGCAAGCTCTATCAGTCCACACCTTTGGTTGGGGGTAGCATTCTTTGCCAAAAGGTGCCCTTTAAGTTAGAAATTTAACTTTGAGTGTCAAAAAAAAGCTGTGCAGGTCGAAAACAACGCAACGTGCATCAAAAACGTGACGCAACTCATTTTGCGAATTTTTCACCAATTCGTGTATTTTAGTGGCTAAACAGTTTCTGGGTTCGCAAAAAGGTATATTGCATTCGCGCAAAGCAGAATTTGTTCGCGCAAAGGCTTAACTTTTCGCATTGCATTGAATAGTTTTTTGCGTTACGGACTTATATTACTTCCCCTAAAGATGCCTTCAATATATTGTTAATGGGTTGAGTGCAGAGGATTTCTTGTATATATATATACAAAGGGGCGGGAGCTCCGAAACGTCGTTGTTGCTGTTGTTTGTTTGCACACTGCCAGAATCTGGTAAAATGTATTTTTTCACCTTCATATGTGGTCTGGACTTTTTTGTTGATATATATTATTTGCCTGCGAGAGCGGGCTAAGTCTAAGACAGGTCTGGTTCTCCACTCCAATTTGTACGTATATATATAAATATATATATAATACACAAAAGCCATGAATATCTTGTAAATGATATCCTTATTCGGTGAGTTCTGGTGTTTTTATATGGTCATGAAACTCCCCTGTAACTTATAATATCCGTATAATTTACAAGAAGGGGTACTTTATTCACTATAGAATCCCTCACAATTCTTAAATACTTCTATTCCAATATGATGGGTTGTGATAGGTTACCCAGTGTGCATAGTAGAGTATCTCAGTACTGACTGCACCATTATAAACGTTGCTATTAAGGAATTCCAGGAACGAGTTGCATTTAATTTATATTATAAGCGCATCCTTCCCAGGAAGAAGTAAATATTGCAAATGTAAATAGTGAACTGGCTCTCTATAAATAATTACGCACAATATGCTATTATATTAACATTGGATGAGTTATTATGTAATTCTGACATTTTCTGACAACACTTCTACATTTGCTGCACAAGAAAATGTTTTCTTCTACACACAGCTATATATACATCCTCTTCTTGTAACTAATGTGTGCATCCCAGATTTAGCACAGAGTGTACATGCCCCTATTGGTCATAATCCTCATTAAATTTAAAATTGCACTGCTGCAAAATTCATTTAAATGGAATTGGTCTTAAAATGTACTATTATTTTGTAAATATATTTAAAGGGGAACTAAAGCTACTCTGAAAGTAAACTTTTTCCAATAAAAAGCACAGAGAGTCACCCTCAACTATTTTATCTATAATATAACATCCTGAAGTATGACAGGCCACAAACACAGGAAGTTAAAGATGTTAAAATTCATCACAAATCTTTTTTAAAGGAGAAGGAAAGGATAAAACTAAGTAAGCTTTATCAGACCTCAGGAGACTGCACAGGGTAGCCAGGACTGCAGAGAAAATCATTGGAACATGCCTTCCCACTCTCCAAGATCTGTACTTATCCAGAGTGAGAGTAAGAGCTAAGAAAATCACTCCGGACCCCTCACACCCAGCTCACTCCCTTTTCAATATGTTGCCATCTGGTCGACGCTACAGAGCACCCAGCACTAAAACGACCAGACACAGGAACAGTTTCTTTCCCCAAGCAGTCCATGTCATGAACACTTAACAACACATGCAGTACATACGACACTTTATTTGCTAATTGCACATTCTTTGTATTCTGTATATTTTGTACATTCTGTATTCTTTATATACTCTTTTTATTACCTGTGTTTTGTCTTGTCACTGTCATTGTCATTCTGTTGCACTGTTGAGCTCTGTCACTTAAACAAATTCCTAGTATGTGCAAACATACCTGGCAATAAAGCCCATTCTGATTCTGATTCTGAAAGGTCTATAAATATACCAGTAGCCCCTCAAAGTAATGCTGCTCTGAGTCCTCTGTGAAAGGAAACACAGCATTACTGTCCTTCTATTGTGTACACATGGGCTTCTGTATCAGACTTCCTAACAAGTTGTCTAATTCTGGGCAGTGTCATTCTTTAGCCACTAAAAAACAGCAAATAAAGTTATAAAAAAGGGCATAAACTCAAGGGATGAAAACATAATTATACCTCTTTATAGATCCCTAGTAAGGCCTCATCTGGAGTATGCAGTGCAGTTTAGGACTCCAGTCCTTAGGAGGGATGTAAATGAGCTGGAGAGAGTGCAGAGACTAAGGGGCAGACTCACTAAATTCACATTAACGATTCCAAATTCAATTGAATTTTCAAAAAGATTCGAATTTGAATTTACGAATATTTTTCAAGGCCACTTTGACCATACAATTTTGAAAATTCAATTGAATCGAATGATTATTAACATGTATTTCTATAGCGCCAACTTGTTGCGTAGCGCTGGAATGATTCGAATAATTCAAAAAAAAATTCTATTTGAATAATTCGTCACCTGAATTATTTGCCCTTTAAATTTTTATTGTTTTAATCAAATTTTTTAGTCGATCGTTCGTTCGATCGAATTGTGGTAGAAACCTTCAAATTCGATATTCGATTTTGAAGGTTTCAAATTCGACCACAATTCGATTGCTCGAATTCGTGGGTAAATTCAGCCTCGAATTCGACCAATAGTAAATCTGCCCCTAAGTGCAACTAAAGACTTAAATTATGAGGGGAGACTGTCCAGGTTGGGGTTGTTTTCTCTGGAAAAAAGGCACCTGCAAGGGGACATGATTACACTTTACAAATACATTAGAGGACATTATAGACAAATATCAGGGGACCTTTTTACCCATAAAGAGGATCACCAGAGGCCACCCCTTCAGACTAGAAGAAAAGGACTTTCATTTGAAGCAGTGTAGGTGGTTCTTCACAGTGAGGACAGTGAGGTTGTGGAATGCACTGCCGGGTGATGTTGTGATGGCTGATTCTGTTGATGCTTTTAAGAGGGGTTTGGATGATTTCTTGGACAGACATAACATCAAAAGCTATTGTTATACTAAACTCTATAGTTAGCATATTACCTTTTATATTTTATGTGAAGGTATGGTGGGGTGTGTTTGTACGCTGGGTTTTAATTTGGAGGGGTTGAACTTGATGCCTTATTTCAACCCAATTTAACTATGTAACTTCCTGGATTCAGCTTAAACCTCCTTGACCTGGGAGTGAGCATGCTCTGTTTGCTCCTCATCCCCTTAACTTCTCTGCTGTAATCTGACTCTGGCAGGAAGTGATGTCACATTAAAGTAATACTGCGGCTGCTATCCTAAACAAGCAGAGAGCTTCTAGATCTTTTTACTCACGTATGGTAAAACATTCTACAGAATAAATATAGCATTCTAGCTTGCACTAATGTGGCTAATCTATTGGCAATAAAATGCATCCGTAGCTTTCCTATTTAAGTGTAAATACCGCCTATGCAGGCTTGAGCTTTTAGTTCCTTTGATAAACAAACCTGGCACAGTTCTGGCTCAAAATAACCTGAACGTATTTTTATGAAATGTTGCAACTTGGTTTGTAATGTGTTCTTTTGAAGTGTTAATTCAGTTTTCAACAGATTTGTCCAAAATTATCTAGCAAATACATTTTTATTGGCACAGTCAGCTGTTGCAAGCATATACATAATAATTTAGCCAGCATTTGTACTGCTCACTGTATTTCATAAAATTATTAATTCATTAATTATACCCAGATTAATGAGAATAAAATACTTCTTTAAAAGCATCGCCTAAGCCACCAAAATGATACAAAAATGTTCATAAAAAATGCCCTATCGTCAGTAAATCTTTTTTAGACCCATGTTTAAAAGACCATTCAATCCCAGGTTCTTGCTTTATCCCTTCTTTTCATTTCTCCTGAAATGTTTGCTTCTGTATTTCCTTTTCTGGAGCTGTGCCATATGACAGTAAGCCATATACTTTTATCAAAGATCTTACTGGCAAGGGGTTTAAAAACAATGTATTGCCTGTTTTGCCAAGGCAAAAAAACCCACATCCAGAAATCTGATTTGACCTTTTATAGATTAAATTATAAATTAATAAAGAAGAAGTACAGAGTAGTAAGCTGTAATCAGTAGAACAGGTATCGGACCTGTTATCCAGAATGCTTGGAACTTGGAATGGAGTTTTGACAATAGTTTTATGCAAGGAAGGAAGAAGATTTAAAAAAATTATAGAAGATCATGCATTTACTTGCATCAAAACTCTTTAGTTTCCTTTGCTTTTTTTTTTTTGGTCTTACCTTTCCATAAGAACACATTGTTCCATCCAAGGGAGGGCCCTTTTTTGTTTTACAGAAGTAAGGGTTATCTGAATGACTGCACCAAAGCTGCCGGCAGGGGTCAGGCGTCCGAAACTGTAAAACATGATAAAGGTTTGCAAACATATTTACTCCTATAAGAAGATTAACATAAAAAAACGTAAGTAACTATTCCATTTGGTTGTAAAATATTTGCTAAAGGAGAACTAAACCCCCCCATACCAAAAGCCCTCCTAAACTGCCTGCCATTGCCCCCCTCCCCTCTCCACACTGTGCATTAGTCAAAAAACCATCTTTTAAAAGAAATCTGACCCACTTTGTATACTTTTGGATTTTTTTAAGGGGTTGTTTTTTGACTAATGCAAAATGCACGGGGGGGGGGATGCCAGGCAGTTTAGTGGGGCTTTGGGTACAGAGGGGTTTAGTTCTCCTTCAAACAACTAGAATATTTTCAGAAAACTTTCAAGAAGGGAAAAAAACAGCCGGCCTTCATTTATCATCTCTTTGGATGGAAATACAAACAGCAAACTGCAATACTAAACAGTTTCACAAGAAACCCTGCTACCTTTGAAGTTGTACTGGAAATACATTGTATGAAGGTTTTAGGGTGCGCAAGGTGAGATATCTATAAAACAAAGCCTGTTTATGTATGTCTAATTGACTGTTATCAAAATATATTCACCGAACAGTGGGGAATCAAGTCCTGATCTCAAGGGCAAGAAGATGCATTACTTTCTTATTAGGATGCAGCTGGAAAGAAGAGGTGTCATGGCTACTAGGGATGGCGCGAACCGCCGCAAAAAAGTTCGCGGACGTCGCGAACCCCATAGACTTCAATGGGAAGGCGAACTTTAAAAGCTAAAAAAAGACATTTCTGGCCAGAAAAATGATTTTAAAGTTGTTTAAAGGGTGCAACGACCTGGACAGTGGCATGCCAGAGGGGGATCACGGGAAAAGAACAATCCATTATTTTCTTATGTCAAAAGTGTTACAAAGTATCTTACCTGCACCTGTTAGCTGTTCTGGACTCTCTGCCAAAAGCCAAGTTCAAATCTTTGCTTCTTTTTCTGGCTGTTCAGTGAGGGTCTTTCCAGTGAAAGAGGGTCCTCCAAAAAGAGGGTCTTTCCAGTACAAATGAGGGACAGAGGGTTGAGCTCGCAAAAGAGGGACAGTTGGGACTCGGGAGGTATGCACATTTTTTTTTTTTTTAGTCCAGGGGGTGTGTGGGGGTGGTCCAGGGTTGACGCGCGACACGAACTCAAAATGCGCGTCGCGAAGTCAAAATGCGAACGTCGCGCGACGTTCGCGAACTTCCGGCGAGTTCGCGCCATCCCTAATGGCTACTCAATAAATTGACTCTAATATATTAACATGTTGTAATTAACTTAGACTGAACTAAACAAGATCAGGGCCTGATGAGAATGATTAAGATTCATAATAACAAAGAATAAATAATGGCTGGAGATAATCACTTCAGAAGGTCTTTTTTATTTGCATGCAGAGACTTTACTTTCACCATTAAGAATGCATTTAAATGTTCTTTTATTGCCCTTAAACCAAAAATGTATGGGTTTTGTATGCATTTATTATAACATGCTGTTACCCTGCCTTGATTAAAACAGAGTGTTTGCCTGAGACACAATACAGCAGTTAATTTAAATATAATGTTGTGTAGACACGAAGGCAGCCATTCATGTTGAAATTGTGCTATGGGACACGTTTATTGCTTTATAGAAAGTGAAGAAAAGGGAATGTTAGACTGTTCCAAAAACAGCAGTGTCAGAAAAGATGTGTACAATACAATGATTTCAGTTTTAATAAGTAAGATAAACAGGAGTAGAGCATGCATTGCTTTCTGAAATAATTACTGATGAAATAATAGAATATTAGCTTGGAACATATTTTTTATACTAGCTGAGGGTTAGGTAGCAAAGAGTGGTGGTAAGAAACCATTTAAGCAATGCCGAGTCCATTTTTTTGACGCCGGCGAATGAGCGCGGACGCCCAAAAACGGACACCCGTGTCCAAAACATGATGCCTACAACGTTTTGCGAATTTTTCTCAGTTTCGAGAATTTCTCAGGAAATTTGCAAAAAATTAGGCGAAGCGAAACGCCCCAGATTCGCCCATCACTATGGACCAGTGTTGATGGAGTACAGCATGGATCTGTACTTGGTCCTTTGCTTTTAAATTTGTTTATTAATGACTATGGTATTATAAATACTACCCTGATTTTGCTGAGTATACTAAACTGTGCAAAACTATGTAATAAATGCAAGTTATACAATAAAATGTAGAGTGTTTAATTAAGAAGAATTTGGGGATTTTTGTGGATATGAAACTGTGTAACTCTAGGCAGAGTCACTCAGTGGCTACTAAAGCAAATAAAGTGCAGTCAAACAATGCAAAGGGGCATTAAAGTGAAAGATTAAAACATGATTTTGCATCTTTATAGGTCCCTGTTAAGGCCTCCCTTTGAAAATGAAGCCCAAAGCCCAAGTCCAAGCCCAAAACATATTTAAAAAAAAATGTAGAGTGCAGAGCTAGTGAAAGGGATGGCATTATTAAACTATAAAAAAAAGACTGTGAAGACTGAGGTTGTTTTCTCTGGAGAAAAGGCACTTGTGAGGGAACATGGTTAATCTTTACAAGTACAGTAGAAGACATTATTCCAACTTGAGGACAGTGAGGTTGTGGAACTCCTGTAAATTTCTTGGCCCACGTCCCATAACTAATCATACATGGGTTTCAACCTGCACCCTTACAGAGAACATTTAGAAACTGTAAACAGAACAGGTTGAATACTTACCGCTGTACACATCATGTAACCCAAACCAAAATCAAATCTGCATTGATCATTCATAGAATAATGAAACCCTGGTAGTTGAGGTAGAGAAGGCCAATTGTGATCAAAAGGATCATTTCTGAGACAATCATATGAACTGCAAAAATAAAGGAAAAAGTTATTCTTTTTAGGTCTCAAATGCTACAATACTGTTATTTAGTGACTAAACCAATATCAATGCCTCACTTTTGCAAAAAAAAATCCATATTGATGTCAGTTCTGTAATAAAAAGGGAGGGAAGGAATAGAAAAACTTAATTCTGAAGATCCAACACTGAGAAATTCTTCATTTAATGAGATTAGCTAAATATATTGTTAAATAATTAGATATGAAAAGGGCACAGCTAAAGGCACCATCAGACCAATATAATAATAAAATCTATTTGAAAGCAATACATACAAATTTGTGAATTTGGGGACAAACACAGAAATCACATAACCCCATGGCAGCTGAAAACAAATGATATATTATACATCTTTTGACATAGCAGACTATTTTAAAGACTTTAATTAGAAATACCACCAAAAAATTAAAAATTCTATAACTATTACTGAATAATTGAAGAATACAGCACAGCTATCCCTATAAACAGATATTCCAAAAACAGGCTAATTGTTTGGTTTCACCTTATATTGCAAAAACCTTGAAAATGTAAGTTTTTGACGGAGCTCCAGGAAAGATTTAGAATATGAAGACACTTTCTAAAAAGGTATTCATTTATTGTAAAGCACCGATTTACAAAGGGGAAAATCTTTTAAGTGGTGTCCTTGACACTGTTACACTTTTGTATAGGCGATATTATTATTACTAAAATAACGGCAATATATAATTGTTGCCAATTTGTGCTGGTAATCTGGGAGAGTCTGTTGATTAATATAAGATATAACCTAGATATTCCAGGTATTGATGCAGGCAAGAGAAAACAAAATGATTGTGAGTGCCAATGATTTGATGATGTTTTTTTCCCTTAGGGAAAGCTGTAATTTGGGAAATAAAAAGCCTTTTATTCACCGTATCCTCCTGAGTCGTGGTGTGCGTGCCAAGTGGAAGTTTTGTCAATATTGTCTCCCTCAAGCTGCGGGTTCGGGGCAGAGCACCCGGACCAGATCATAGGAGCGGTGAGTAGCCTGCCATCACACTGTGTTTCTTTTTGGAAAGAGGATTTCTTGGAAGCGATAGGTCCGGGGCATGTGCACCCGGGCCCCTTTAAACTAAGGGTGAGCACCGTAGGTCAAGGGCAGGGGGCCATACCTGCGGTCCATTTAATTAAAAGGACTAGAGCTTACTATTATTAAATTATACATGTTTTTTAAGGAACCATTTTCAAATTTCAATGTGTAAGGAGGTGATTTTTATCTTTGCATTTGATTTGTGTATAGAATGGGTCAAGGTCTTCTCTCACCATGTATAGCACTAAAATAGCTCTTTTTTATCTGGTTGTCATGTGGTAATGCCACAAAAACATGCCCAGTGACTGTACACTGCATTGTAACTACTATTTCGCTGGTGGAATGGACAAAGCTATTCACCTTAAGTAACGCCTGAGCTCTTGCTGGCTACACCGAGACCAATGAAAGCGATGAAATGCTGCCTGTACCAGTGGGGCCATTATGCTTCCCATTCGTACCTCATCTCCACAATGATTCCCTTGGCCATCATGTTCCATTCCTAACCTACAATATGCATATACAAAAGAATTAGACTTTTTAAAAATCAAAACAGTACAAACAATTTATATATATATATATATATATATATATATATATATATATATATATATATATATATATATATATATATATATATATATATATACATATTTCAAGGAATGACGCACTCCAGGACTTCATAGAGACATGAAAAAGTGAAGTTTATTTGTCAACGTTTCAGTCCAGTCTGGACCTTTCTCAAGACATAACCCTTGCTATGTTGTTATGTCTTGAGAAAGGTCCAGACTGGACCGAAACGTTGAAAAATAAACTTCACTTTTTCATCTCACTATTTATCACAATTTATTTATTTGTGTTGGACTCTACTGCTGTGTTTGTAGAATAATGGTGGGAGAAATATGTGGCTGACATAACCGTGAAAACCAGCCTTATGGAACAAAAGCCTATCTTCTACCTTGAATCCAATTGATCTTATATAACAGACATTGACTAGTCCCAACCCCAAGTGACTTTAGTTATGTTTTTTATTTTTTTAAAGCCTATTAATCATAATTTCCGCAAAATTCTGTATCACTGCTGGATCTAGGACACAGTGATCATTGACTGATTATTTAATTTCCTAAAGATGCTGCCATAATGAAGTCAATATTAATCATGAAATTAAAAGTTTGCCTGCTAAATTGGTTTATTTTTTCTGCTAAAACCCCAGCTTAGAACCTAAGCACATTTGGGAGGTTAGATGATGAAAATTGTAAGATTTCAGGTGAATTTCACAAAATAGATAAAACTTCTAAGTTTAACATAACGACGAGATGAAAAAAATTAGACCATTCTGCTTGTTTTCTCTACTAAAAAAAATAAAAAGCATTTCCCTTCAGAGCAGCTTCAGGGAAACATTTTTGGGAAAATCCTTCAGCTTGGCCGAACCGAATCCTAATTTGCATATGCAAATTAGGGCAAGGGAGGGAAATCACGTGACTTTTTGGCACAAAACAAAGAAGTAAAAAATGTTTCCCCTTCCCGCCCATAATTTGCATATGCAAATTAGGGTTCGGATTCGGTTCGGTATTCGGCCAAATCTTTCGGGAAGGATTCTGGGGTTCGGCTGAATCCAAAATAGTGGATTTGGTGCATCCCTAATGTAATGACAACATACCGGCATCATATTACTTACACATGACCAGTCTCATGAGCTATTACAAAAGCTGAAGAAAATCCATCTTCGTGATTAAGTGTGCAGCTTCGTACAGGGTGGCACATTCCGGTAACTGGAGCATAACCTAAATATTTAAATATATACAGAGAAACACATAAAGTTCCATTAACCTAAATATTAAAATACATACAGAGAAACATAAAAAGTTACATTTATCATGGAAGATCAAATGGTTTATATTATTGAACTCACAAACAATACTAAACAGATCAATTTAGCAAGTACCGCAGGCCCATTTCAATTTTCCCTGGTCTATTGTGTATCTGGTAATATCCATGGAGGGGTGGAGATGCCTAAAAAGAGAAGCAGGCAAACCAGTATGCAAGTGTCAGGGGACAGAACCTGAGGTAGACAAATATGTTCACTTAGCCACTGTACAACCTCTCTAAATATGTTTCTAAAAAGAAGAGTTGTCCAGACATTGTCACCTCATGATCTACTCCTGCCATCCATCATGAGACCTACCTTAAGTACTCACAGCAGGATGACAGAGGCAATTCCACATATAAATAACCCCAGCTACCTAATTTAGTAGCATGCAGGCTGCTGTTCCTGACATCATATACACTTTCTATTTAAAATTGTTACCAGGATGGGAGACTTACACACAAGTACCCTAAGACACATTCCTTCACAGTAGGTACAGCAAAATGAACAGCAGCTAAAGACATCTCAGGTGAGCAGATAAAAAAAGAAGCTATGAGAGTGGAAACCTGATAACTAAAAAGGGTAGGCCAGAAGATCATTGTATACGGTGTAAGTTCATAGCCATACAAAAAATAAGTGATTTTAAAATGAGAAGCATACATTTAGACTTTCTTTATTATTTATATTTTGTCACCTTGTTCACTTCACTCCACATAAGCCATTGGTGATGTATGTGCTGAGCACTCTGTGAACAAAGCCCATCCTTATATATCAACAGTCAACACCTTTCCCTTCAGTACACCGGCTCAGTTCAGCCTTTACAAAACAACTGCGTTGTTATGTACTGAAGGGAAAAATGCTTCTGCTGCTGCTAGTAGTGGCTGGCAGGGAGCATGGGGTAGAGTCCTGCGCGGGTCCATTTTTTGGGACCCGTACCCGACCCGTACCCGCAACCCGGACCCGCGACCAGCATTCTTACCCGCTTGGACCAGCAACCCGCAACCTGCTGACCATCAAGAATCAGGAAGTGCTGTCATTGTAAACAGGATGTGACATCATCAGTAGTAGAAATGCTCAGAAAAAGGAGTAAAAATCGCAATAGCGAGGATCAGCGACCTGACCCTCAACCCGCCAACCTGCAGAACCACCGGCCCGCTTATATACCCGCATCCAGAAATTCTACGAGCAACCCGCAGGGTACCGGACCCGCTGCAGGACTCTAGCATGGGGTGGAGAGAAGGAATTGATGTAAACTGCATGATGTGGACTTGGGCAAGGATTTAGATAAGTGGCCCATCATTAAGAAGATCTATATGTGTCATATATTGTCTTTGGTATAGTGGTGAGACTTTACCAGGGTTTTCCCAGCAATAGGTTAGGACACATTTAGCCATGGTAAAGACTGTTGTAACTACATACTCCAGCTTGGTGCAATAATTGTGAGATTTAGAACATCCTATGATGTTTAATAAGGGAGTCAAACCCCAAATATATGCACTTTTTTCCCAAGCGATGCAGGAAGTGCACATTCTTTCATGATTTTTATGATGTCATTTTTATCTAAATGACACTGTTTACACAGCAAATTATTCACTCTACCAAATAAAATTTCATTCCTGAACCAGCAAGTGTATTTTTCTTAAGTTGTGGTATGTAGGTGCATCTCAGGTAATTTTGCTTGGTCATGTGCTTTCAGAAAGAGCCAGCACTTTAGGATGGAACTGCTTTCTGGCAGGCTGTTGTTTCTCCTACTCAATGTAATTGAATGTGTCTCAATTGGTCCTGGATTTTACTATTGAGTGCTGTTCTTAGATCTATCAGGCAGCTGTTATCTTGTGTTAGGGAGCTGCTTTCTGGTTGCCTTCCCATTGTTCTGTTGTTAGGCTGCTGGGGGGGAAGAGAGGGAAGTGATATCACTCCAACAGCAGTAAAGAGTGACGGAAGTATATCAGAGCACATGACTGGGGGCAGCTGGGAAACTGACAATATGTCTAGCCCCATGTCAGATTTCAAAATTATTGATTCATTTTGAAAAAAAAAATTCCCATGACAGTAGCCCTTTAAGGTGGATTTCAAAATGATTTCAGTATACACTCAGCCCCATACCTTGCATGCCCGATGGACCAAATTCTTGCCTTGTGAGAAATATTGCATGATCGTGATTTTCAGCGTGTCCAGCCTCTGGTTTCCGCAGCCGATATGCCCATCGACAGACATTCTCTAAACTCTGAGAAGGATTTCCAACCTCGATTAAGGTGGAAGACTATAAGAAAGCATAAGCCATGTTTAGAGAGTTACCAGATAGAGAGTTTGCTTCTATATCTATGTCTCTGTCTGTCCCTTGGTTGTATTTAGAAACTTCTTGTAAAACAGACATTGGTTCTTTATGGAAATGGTTGGTCTCAGGTCTCAAAACTGACTCCAAAACCAAAAAAAAGATGTCTTCTTTCCAAATGCAGTACTAAGTTAAATAGTAGGTAATAGCAAAAACAAAATACTTCCATATATATTTGTGTACATACTTATCCAAAAGGTGTGGGACCTGGGGATTTCCAGATATGGAATCTTTCCATAATGTTGTATCTTTATACTTAAAGTCTACTACAAAAACATTTAATCATTAACTAAACATATTAGGATTAATTTGGCACCAAATAGGGTTGAGTACATCTTAGTTAGGATAAAGTAAAAGGTACTGTTTTATTTTTGTAGGGAGAAAGGAAATACATTTCAATTCATCTGATTAAAGTTGAGTCTATTGGAAATGGCCTTCACATAATTCAGAGCTTTGGATTGGCTCTATACATGCTTATAGAGAAATGTTCCCCTTACTTGCTCTTGCCATACTGAATTTGTGTATACTCTCAAAAAGCTGCTAGAGGTCTTTATGGCCTTGTAAGTTAAAGGAGGACTAAACCCTAAAAATAAATATGGCTAAAAATGCCATATTTTCTATACTGAACTTTTTTCATCAGCCTAAAGTTTCAGCTTGTCAATAGCAGCAATGATCCAGTCACAGGGGGTCACCATCTTGGAAAGTGTCTGTGACACTCACATGCTCAGTGGGCTCTGAGCAGCTGTTGAGAAGCTAAGCTTAGGGGTCGTCACTAATTATCAAGTAGAAAATTAGGTTTGTCTGATGCTACAGGGCTGATTATTAAATTCTGATGCTAATTGCACTGGTTTCTGTGCTGCCATGTAGTAATTATCTGTATTAATGACTAATCAGCCTTATATTGTGACTATATTTCCATTCTATGTGTACTGTATATTGTGAGTGGGTCCGTAAGCTCAGTAAGTGACAGCAGCACAGAGCATGTGAATCAGTGAATCAGCAGAAAAGAAGATGGGGAGCTACTGGGGCATCTACTGGGGAGACACAGATCTTTACTGCTAAAGGGCCATAATTGGGCTGGTACAGAAGCCCAAACATAATGTAGAACATTTCTAGCTGCTTCTTTAGTTGAGCTTTAGTTCTCCTTTAAATTTTGCTTATGTGCAATGAGGTGCTGTGAAAAGTATTACAATCAATTCCAGGGGTTTAGGGAAAAATACATAGAATTCTGGAAACAGTAAAATGGGGGGTACATAAAATATTTCTCTATAATATAAAAAAATGTGTTTGTTTATAGGTATTTTGTCATATATTTTATTACAGAAGTGCAATTACACAAATATCTGCTAATTCCCAATATGTACATAATATAAATATATTTTGTACCCCAATGTAAACTCCAGGGAAGCAAACAAAATGTTCAAGAGTCACCACATAAAGGGACAGATTCAATCAAGAGAGAAAACGCTTTCTCATGGATTATCACATGAAAAGTCATGGATGAAATTCAATTTGAGGAAAAAAATATTCTCCTAATTCACTTCCTGATTTTTCCCCAAAGACTTCAATAGAGTGTGCATGTTTTTCTGAATTGAATATCTAATTGAATCTCGTCCATGACTTTTTATGTGATAAACCTTTTTCTCACTGAATTGAATCTGGCCCTTTAATCTTACTGTAAATCAGTGAAGTGGCAGGGATGTATTTATAACCATAAAAATATATTTTTAAAAGCACAGAATGAAAAGGCATACAATGTGGGAGAAAAGCATTTGGCAAGAGGTGCATGCCTTTGAAAATGCCATAAAGAAGCATCATTTCCATGGGAAAAAAAATATTTTACATAATTTAGGCCAAATTCTGTACAATAATTTTAACTTCATCATAAACATTACAAACAACACTAAAAAACAAAATAAACTTACTTCTGCGTGGCTTAACATTTTGATCTGTGCAACCACAATGTTAATATGGGCACCCAAAGATTCATCATGGTAGATTTCATTAACCTAGAATACACAATAAATTGAAATGGTAACGGCCTTGCTTTGTGTGTTCTGTGAGTTACTCAGCTTTATATATTAGCTGAGCGCAGTAGGCCATGGGTCAGCTTCCACTGAATGTTTCTTGATGCAAATCAACGCCATGGCACTTGCAAACAGGAATGATGTAGACAAACATGGAAGCACAAGGAAACCCTGGTGTTTACACCAGCCTGGATGTAGCAGCAGTTCCAGCAGTGAATTACATGAAATGTCATTACTAACCTGCTCCATAAATACTCTGTGTTAATGCACCCCCCAAAGTTAAAAATTTAAATTGCACCCTTAGAAAGTCACAAGCAATATGCCAAACAGGTATTTTGTTACAATTTTCAAGTTATGCTAAAATTCTTGAGGAAAATGTTGTATTGTTGGTCTCAAAATTGTGATTTGCTGCATGTTGCACTTTAAAAGCAGAAAGGAAAGGCAAATTTTCCAACCTTATACTCTTTTTTCTTTATTCCTTCCTATAGCAGTGCTACCACCTTACTTATATTTACCAGCGATCCTTGCATAGACTTAGATGCCTTATTAACGGTCAAATTTTAGTGGTTTTAGAGGTTTTTGAAAACACAACTAAACTTACATTCTCTAAAATCACAAATGTCATGGACTTTTTTTTTAAAAAGATCCGAATATAAAAAGTATGAAAAAAAGGCTGAAAAATGCGCTTAAAAATAAGAATAACTCTACAAGCTCTAAACATGCGAGGGGCAGATTTATCTAGGGTCAAATTTCAGAGTGAAAAAACATCAAAATTTGACCACTGAATTTTTTAGAAGGGGTTTTTCAATCGAATAGGTCAGTTTTCAATCAGATTAAAATTGTTTGAATCTTTCGATTCGAGCGATTCAAACAATTTCCTCCAAAAAATGTTGTTTTAACATAAAATTTGTCCAATAAGATCAGCGAATTTCCCACCAAATTCCATAGGATTTTGACAACTTTTACTTGGTGAAGTTTTACATTAGAGGTTTTCATGGTTTTTTTTTTTTTTTTCAACTTTTTATTTATTCTTCATACTTCATACAGTCCAAGCACATAGTATGTCATATAAAATATGTAAGCATATGAAAGTTACAGGTCTGCTAATTACATCTTGTTTTTCCAATTCACA
>CM044436.1:107863454-107901814 GCA_024363595.1 Xenopus borealis
ATAACATGCGGAAACTTAAGTTCACATTTACCGCACTTTAGTAAACGGACCCCTATATTTTTAGAAACTTAAGTATCTGTATTCAAAATGAGTAATTCTCAATATAGGGCTAAAGCCCTGAAAACATGTAACATGAGCAAATGCGTGATATCACTTTGCACATGGTGTCATCCATTGGCGTTTATCCAACTTTCCTCCCCACTTATGTCTGGGGGGGATTAGGCTAGTATTAGCTGTTTAGAATTCAAGATTTTTTTAAAATTCTTATATTGGCAGCAAGCCCATGCTTAAAGCAATATCACTTGGGATAAATACATATGTGGCTTTATACGCCCAATGTGCTGCCAATTAATTTTTAGGATTGTATTATTAACCCACAAACATATATATATATATATCCAAAAATACTTCAGTTAAAACCTGTAGAAATCATGTAGAAGTCAATGGTCCTTAAACAATTGGAATGTTTTTACCTTCAGGATTCTCAATAGTTTTTGGCTGTTTTACTGGTTTTTATTCAATAATCCCATAACTCGAGTTGTCAAGGCAACAATTCAATAAAGTCGAGTTTTCAAAGCGACGATTAGAAAAAGTCTTATGATTCAAATTTGCTCACAACTTATTTCTTGCACCAAATTTTCAAGAATAATTAGTGGTAAATTAATTAATTAATTAATTAATTAATTAATTAATTAATTAATTAATTATTTGTCCAACTTTTTCAGGATTATCACCTGAAAAGTACAAATTTTTCAGATGGACATCTGTCATTGACTTCTACATGACCTTGACTGGTTTGAGATGGAGTACTTTTTTTATTCTCACTTTTAGCAGCCACTGGGTATAATAAATCTCGAAAAAAATTAAAGTAGGACTTTAGTAAATAACCCCATAACTGTTCATACAATTCCTATCATCATAGGGAACTCCATTACCTGACTGCATTATAGTAAAGAATACGTTGCAGTACAGATCATGAGATCTTTTATAACTTTTCTTACCTTATGTAAGAAAAGTTGCCACTTGCATTTAATTATGTTAAATGGCAATTCCACACCATACTGTCTGACCATTTTTTCTTGTTCACAAATCACTGAACTTTCAAGCACTCATTGTATGTACCATATATCTTAATATGAATACAATTTTCCCAAATGGATATCAAAATTAAATAAACTACACCTAGTTCCTATATGTGCTGCTTCCTTTGAAAGTTCAGTTCCTATTATCTAAAGTAGTGGCCTCATACAATGATATGTACTCTTTTAATGACCTCATAGTTTCCTTATAGTTTCCTCATTGTTTAATTAACTTTCGTGTGTTTAGCTGCATATCACTAAACTCTCTTTACATCATTAATATTCATCTTAAAGACTGGGGCCCAAAACTGCACTGCATACTAAAGATGAGGTTTTACCAAGGCACAATTATGAGTCAGTGCCCTTTATATGCAAGAGAGAACTTTTTTACTGACTGACACTACATCTAGTTGTACAAACTGCTATCCACAAGAAAGGGAGAGGGACAAGGATGCCTTCATGCCTCACACCACCTGAATACACATCCACTGTCACCCCTATGTCTAGGGATCTGCTCACTTCCTCATAGAATTGTTTAGCACAAACTAGTATTTTGATTTAAATGTTGTCCAGTATTATTATTGCCTTCCTACAACGGGTGTCAAGCTTATAGGTCTTTCGTTTTCAGGTTAAGAATGATAGCACATCAGCAACTTGCAACAAGCAATCACAGAGCTAAGTTCTTTTAATACCCTGGGGTACTGGATCATCTACTTTATGCTTGCTCTCAGTGGGCTGTGCAGGCTTTCAGAAACGCTCACTTTTGCAAATACTCTGACAGCCTATTACAGGACATGGGGCAGGCACATGATGAAAGGCAAACTAAGTTACAGCCACTGTATTTATTGCCCCTCTCGCACAGAGAGCATACAAACACATCATATATCATCTAGACAAAAAATTCTCATCCAAATCTCCACACCCTCAGTTTTGCTTATATTAGAAAAACGCCTATTTCAGCCTTATCATCTCAGCATTTGTTTTACCCTAGATTTGCATTAAGACAAATGCTTGTTATTCAGCCAGACCACATCTAAACAAATCCAAAAATCACAAATGATACCGTTTTTTTCAGCTGAGATTAAATTTAAATAATCAAACGTGTATGTCTCAGAGAATAACAATGTACAAGATTACAAGAGGAGAACACTTTATATTACCATCTGCATCAAGGACTTTATACTATATTAATTTTGCCATACGTCCCAGGCTACCATTATTAACATGCTCACTGATTATTCTCTTCTTCATATATTGCTCATTGGGGATAGGAATTATTGAACAACTGCTATGCGGTGACGTTGAGCTTTCCTCATATAAACAAAGCCTTCCAAATAAAGATGACTACTCTTGGGCAGGTGTTCTCCATGCTAAGGAAAGAGGTTGGCACTTATAAAGCCATTTCTACATTTTCAGCATGAACATCGATCTTCAGTTTAGACTGGGTATGTGATTGATCTTGTGAAGCTAAATTATAACTTAACAGACAACAAACCTTCCAACTAGCTCTTTTGGACAGGGTCCGCTATACCCTTTGTATTGATTATTGTATGTTTTGTATATGTTTAATGTATAACAGCCGTTATATATATTATTAATATCAATACATTGAATTATTTTTATCATTATTATTAATAATATTAATAATAGCCTGCTGTATATTTGGGCTCTCTCTGTGGAAGAAAAGGAAAAGGTTTCTAACTTCTACTTTGCATCAGAGAGAAATGTCTGTTCAGTAGCGCCTGCAATTCTGATGTGTTGACATCACTGATATGTTCTGATTTACTGATATTAACAATACATTTGGAGTGATGAGACCCTTTCCCTTATGTGCTGGCAAAACAGCAAGAATCCTGGGAAGAATCCCAAGCTGCATTCCTAAACATGTTATTGCCATGGAACCACTTTCCTGGCTCCACATATGCTGATCAGAACACGCAAGCTGACAGACCCAAGCTGGGTAGACCGTACTACATGCTCCCTTGCTCTAAAGGCAAAAAGTATTTTCCACCTCTTTGCACTCCAGCACTTGTACCTATACCTGCATTCATGCCCTTGACCAGTTCTTAGTTCCAAATCACCAAACATTTGAAAAATTTAAAAAGGGACAAAAAGATCTGCTGTGCGTAGTGAGATTAAATGTTTTTGGTCACACCCATTTTAAGGCCACATCCTCGAATTACCATGTCCATTTGAAAAAAAAAAAAAAATTGGCATTTGAAAGTTAGAACACATTTCTTGGGGTTTTAAGGGTTATGTTTTATGGGGAAAATTCACTAAAGAGGGAATCGTCGAACGCTCGTGCTTATTCGCCAACGTGATGTCAATTCGCAACTTCGCCAATTTACTAACAGTGTCCCTGGTGAAAATTCGCTAGCGACATAGATAGACTAGCGCAACGTCGCACCCTTAAACCAGGCGAAGTTGGCCACTGACGAAGGGACGTAACTACGCTAATTCACCATTTTACTGAACGTTACCTCTTGTGCTAGATAGGTCAGACCTGGTGAAGTTCAATACAATAAATAGGAGTTTGAAAAAAAAAGTCCCAAAAAACGCTGATGTCTTTTTAAAAATACTTTTAAAAATAGTGTAATTTTTTTGGGGTTACCCTCCTTCCCCCCTACATTTCCTAACATATGGCAACTCAACTATATAGTGGGCACATGTTTAGGGCAATAGGACAACTTTATTTTATTTATTAAAGGTTTCCTGGGCTTATTCAGCTTCTAATGGTTTTGCTAATGAAAGTGAATGGCCCTTTAAGCTGCAAGTCTCATTTTCCCCAACAGACCTGCTTATCTTGAATAGTTACAATTGTATCCTTGCTTATCTTTTAGGGCTTCTCCACACAGGGAGATTTCGGGGAGATCTGTCGCCTGGTGACTAATCTATTCGGGGAGATTTTTTCGCAGCGATTAGTCGCCAGGTGACAGATCTCCCCAAAATCTCCCCGTGTGGCCTTACCCTTATAGTTACAAATGGTGCAGCAGCTGAGTATTCTGATCTCTCGGCCAAAAAGTATGATTTAATTGCGTTTCAGAAACTTTGTATCTTTTTCTGGCCTTCACGCATCATCAAAATCCAGGACTGTAGGTTGAGTTGTCAAAATCGGTATTGTCCCGCAAAAAAAAGCAACAGTTGGGAGGTATGCAGATCTCTCAGTTCTCGTTTTGCAGAATCATATGTTGAGGTTTTTGTTACGCGTGATATTTTTATTCCAAACCACTTAAAAGTAGTTTGTTTTTGTGACTTTTTGCATTAAAAACAATAGCAATAAAAATGAAAACATTTAAAGAAGCTGTTTGTATTTACCCTCATTTCTGTTTATTTGGCATATGTGTTCTGTATATTTGGCATCATGGCTGTGGATATCAAATTCCTTACAGTTAACAGGTTGTGTCTTTCCAAAGAGTGAAGGCAATAGGCCATTGCCTGCCAGTATCAGTCCCCTTTTTCACTAACAAACATGGCAGGTGGGCAAGGGGTATGTGAAAGAGGAGATTGCTGCATATCAGGCCCTCCAAAGTTCTACAGGCTTGACTGATATAGGGAATTTTGCTTCAGCCTGCCTCATTTGGTACATGTTCTCAACTGCCTCTGCACATCAACACCTGAGCAGCTGATATCCAACCAATCGTGCTATACACAGGCAGACAATGAATGAATCAAATCCATGGACTTAACTTGAGTATCAGTGAAGTAATGTAAGAGGCCACCCCAGTGCGGGGCCCCCTCAGTGTGCATCAGCATCAGTGTCAGACTGGCCCAGTGGGATACCAGGAAAACTCCCGGAGGGGCCCTCATGATGCTAAACATTTAGCCTATTTCATGGCCATTCCCTGTCTCAATGAGAATAAAGAGGCTAAATAAATGGAATAATAGATTATAGTATAAAAAGACAAGGAGAATAGAGGTTGAGTGATGGAGTGAGGAAGAAAAATAGTACTGAGAGTGGGCCCCTGGTCTAAGGTTTTTGGGTGGGCCCTTGGTGTTCCAGTCCGACACTGATCAGCATGTGCAAACAGGAGCAAGAACACAAACGTGCCAGCATCCTTTCAGTTCCTCTACTGAGAGTGCTTGACACTTTAGCAGTGAGTTAGGTAGGGATCAGGGAAGGTACAAGCCTGCCCCTCCCAAGCACATGCCTCTTCTACCTAGCCCTAGTTCTGTCCTTGGACCACCCTACCATTCCACAAATCCATAAGCACATGACTTCACTAGCCAAGAACGTGTAGACTAGGAAATTAAGTCATGGAACTTGCTGCTGTTTAAGGGCAATTTACTACCATCCTATATCTCATAACATGCCTAGTGAACTCAGCAGGATTGTGTAACATATGCATATATGTAACATATAGTTGAACTGAATTGAAATGCACCCCAATACAGCAACAGCTTTGACTTACTATAGGGGAACTCCACACAAACATAATGTAAGCCTTTTGAAAAGTAAACATAATTTCAAGCAAATTTGAAATATATATCAATTAAAAAATATACAGATGTTTCATGATTTTTAATGGATTGCAACAGTTCCCTAAGACTAGCCCCCTGCTCTCCTGCTGGTCTGTCTGACTACTTTGCTGAGCTGGCTGACAACTGTTACTTTGTATCAGCAGCCAGCTGTCCTCAGCATACATCCTCCAACCCCCACATTTTGCTGCACACATGATTTCAATAAGGAATATCACAGTGTAATGCATTGTGGGTTATGCAATTCCTGCATGTTGTCTGTAAGCTGCGGAGAAGTTGTTACATTTTGTAACATCAGTGTTTAGCCCCTCCTTCCCTGCCAGGATTTCAAACAATGCAGAAAAAGAGAAGAACTGTTAAACAGCTGGATTTCAGCATAGAAAATAGCTGTTTCTTCAAAAAGTATGAATAAATGCCAACTGTGGGGTATATTAGGGGTTTCTGTGTTATATGAGCCTCTTTATCAAATATTGGTTTGGAAGCCGGAGTTCCCCTTTAAACAATACTCACAATATTTAAGAGTGTCAGAAGGTATTTCTGAACATATTCCTTTCCGTGGAATTCTACAACAGAATAATCAACTCCAAGAAGAATCTCAATGTTATAGGCATCATCACTTGCATGTCTCCGAGTTCTTTTTCTCGAAATGTTGACTTGTTCTTGTACATTGTCAATAATATTTTCCAAGAGATTTGCGTTAGGCTGCGTGGTTTCTGAAACAGAAACAGAACACAAATACAGTCATCTAAACAAGCTGCAAGTGAATGAACTGCACGGACACATAACAGGACAGAAACGGAGAGGTGCCAGACCTATTATTTTTATTCCATCTTTTTAGTTTCACCTTTTAAAGCGAGTGTTAATAGTTACGTAATAACAAGCCTTCAATACTGCAGTCTTTTTCCCTATGATGGGCAGTTGGACTGTCTTGCATTTTTTTTGGATTAATGGGAATTAGAAATACATACCACACTCTTCAACTGCAAAGCTACTATGTGCCACAAAGTGAGGAGGCACAAATTCTGCCCAGATGTTCTTTGGGCAAAACTGGATTCATCTTAGGAAGCATTTAATTACATATTCCCAGAGATTTTGGGCAGATTTATCAAAATGTGAGATTTGAGCTCACCACAGAAAAGCTCACCCACTTTCTATGAATTCCTATGGGGTGTTTAGAATTAATCATGTTAATCAAATAGTAATCTCTTCCTTTCACCCACTGATAAATATAATTTTAACATTCCTTTGGAATGAATCGAAAGTGGGTGAGTTTTTGTAGTGACCACAAATCTCACAAGTGTGTAAAGATCATTAATTGAAGTTCCTCATAAATTCACCAATGATATTTTCTATTTAAAAAACACCCATGGCCAGATAATAAAGTGAACATGGTGGAAATGAAGGCTCAACATAAAGGGAAAGGGATATAAAGAAAAAACACATGTATAAAGAGTGTGTGAAGCCGACATTTTGAAGGTATTACCGATTATCTTGTAACGCTGGTGTACTGCTTGACAATATATTACAAGTGCTGTATGTATTGACAGATTCTCCTTAGATTGTCGGAGATACATACACCAGTGATCTCCCAGTATTAAATCGTATCCAAATTTGCTCAGGCGGATGCAATTTAAGTGAACAGGAGACAGAGGCAACATTGGGCACGCACTGGAGTGTTTCAGCAGAAGGAAGGATGCACCACTTTACATAACCCAGATATTCTAGCCATTAAAATGAAGAAATGGTGGAATTAATGCAGGAACAAAAGAGAACATTTGTGTTTCCAACAACGGCTGATTGTGACACACTAGTCTGCAAAAGTAGCCTCATTCCTATATCTGCAACTGTTTTAAAGGAGAAAGAAAGGCTGCATTTACTTGGGGTGCCAAAAGTTAGGCACCCCTAAGTGATTGTATATACTTACCTAAAACCCCAGGCCGGTGCTCCTATAAGGAGAAAACTGCACTGGTCCGGGTATTGGTTTCATTCTTCATCTTTCTTCAAATTTCCTGGGGCAGACGCATGCGCAATAGAATGAAACAGCCGACTTCTTTGTTAAAGTTCTGCTTTTTGCGCTACTGTGCATGCGAACCCACGCGAATAAAGAAGAAGAGGGAAGCAATCGCTTTGTGGTGCTTGTTGGAAGAATCCCTGGACCGGTGCAGTTTTCTGCTGATAGGAACACTGGCCCAGGGTGTCAGGTAAGTATATACAATCATTTGGGGTACCTAACTTTTGGCACCCCAAAGTAAATGCAGCCTTTCCTTCTCCTTTAAAGAAGAACTAAAGCTTAACTAGAGAAGTATGGTAGAAATGTTGTACATGATGTTTTGTGCTTCTGTACCAGCCCAAGGCAACCACAGCCCTTTAGCAGTAAAGATCTGTGTCTCCCCAGTAGATGCCCCAGTAGCTCCCCATCTTCTTTTCTACTGATTCACCAATTGGTTTTTAAATCAATTCTGTTATTGAACATATAATAAAATATATAGATTTTTTTTTTTTGTATATTAGTACAAATGTTAAATCTTATTACAAAATAGGAATTGCCCTTCAATTCAGACAGACTGAGCAAGCTTAGGTTGTCCTCAAACAAAAAAATGCAAATGTGAGGCTGATTAATATTAAGGCAACGGGATCAAATAAAAAACCTTTCTGTTGTTGAGCAACAGTTCTGTTCCAGAAGTAAGAAATTCATTACCTAAAACCTGGTAAATTTTTTGAAGGAAAACCAAAATCGGCAAGAATTAATTCAGGCTTTTCCCTTTCCTCAAAAATTAATAAGCAGCCCCTTAGTGTTTCTGTGAAAGTTCAACATTAGGAGATGCACCTAATGCAAACATTTCTTGGTAGTTGATTATTGATTATTCTGCCAGTGAAAGGGGTAAAAATGTAAGAAAGAGAATAGACAGGCGAGTTCTAAATACCAACATTACAACACATTTCCTGCTCAGTAGCTTACTACCAAACCTCCAATACTGATGTGATTGTGATACAACAATTGCAGACGCTACAAGGTCGATCATAATATTGCTCTTTCTTATATCTTATATCCTGGCTCTGTATGATAAAGGTATTCTTTTATTTCCACTGACAAAGTATAACAAAAAAAAATACTGTAATACAATGGCTAAAGAATACTGACAGGCTGAACGCTCACTGAGTGCCATATATAGAATTTTTATTATCTTCACCTTGCCCTTAGTGGCTTTAGATTGCTATGACAACGCATAATGTGTACTATGTTCTTCGAAATACAGATAAAATGGATCTCATGTTGATATTTTTTTTCCAGTATCCTGTTGACTTTTTCTTACATACTCAACTGCACAATAATGAAAATTTAAGTAATTGGATAATGACCAAACACAATCATATATATATATATGTATACGCAAATTTACAAGTACAACCCCATTTCCCAATAAGTTGGGACCTATGACCTAAGCTATGAGTTAGAAGAGAAAGAGTAGATGGGAGACAGGGAAAAAAGAATGGGTGGGTGGAATAAATGGCACAGAGCACAGTGATTAATAAGTATCCAATCAGGGTCCAAGATTTAAGATTCTGTGTTCAGAAATGCTGTATATAGAAAATTTTATGAAAAAAAGTATGTTTGTATAACCCTATTTTGGTATACTCTCTTAAATAGCTAAGACATTGCAATCCAGGGCCCTGAATGCTCTTTTTGCGTAAGACAGATACTGGGAACTGGGATTTACAGCTCAGTACCTCTAAATAGGTGGCACAAAGGAGTTATACCTCAAGGAAATTCCACCAGTAACAATGAACACACAAGTTTGCAGTTAAACAAATATAAACTTTATATTTAACTGAAGAAAAAGAAATTGGGCAACTAATACACAATGCACTCCTTCACTGAGGACAGATGGACACCTACCTAACCCAATATTATCTTTCACACTGACTATCTATCGAACACAGTTCTTTTACTGTATTATCACAGTCCCAATCATATCAGAAGTGGTTAATGACCACAGAGTTCAGTTCAAATGAAATGTTCCTTCCCCAAGAGCTCTTATATCCCAGGTAGCACTACTTTCCCAAAAGTACCTCTCCCGCTGGATCTTAGCTGCCACTCCCACATAGCAGGTACAAGTACAAGACCTGTCCT
This sequence comes from Xenopus borealis, assembly GCA_024363595.1. Taxonomy (NCBI): domain Eukaryota; kingdom Metazoa; phylum Chordata; class Amphibia; order Anura; family Pipidae; genus Xenopus; species Xenopus borealis. The sequence continues at coordinate 107,873,142 of CM044436.1, forward strand.
CACACAGGGGCCCCACAATTGTATCCTTAGCAATATTCTCCTTTGGGTGCCTCACTAACCGGGGGTTCTCTCAAAGGCAGTCACACTGGAGATTACAGGCAGCTCTGCAGCAGGATCAATGTCACCCCCTTAGTTCGGGTTGACAGATCAAGCAAAGCCCTTACAAAATTATGACTGGAAAGCCACAGAAGTACTATACTGCTTCATTTGACTGCATCGCTATACATTACATACCATGTTATTTTATCTGTCTACTAGTATTTTAAAGATATCTACTGCATTTTCTGAGTGTAACAAATAAAACAAAAAAACTATGTAAAATCATTAGAACAAGCTGTAGCTAGAAGCCAGTGCCTTCATGCTGGTACAAGTGTTCTGAAGAATCTGGGCTGCTCCAGACAGTACTTCTTACAAAGCTATCTGTTGGCCAAGGATATATTTATGTATATTTATTTTCATATACACAGGTACATAATTATTCCTGGTTATATGGGTTCTTTAATGAAAGAGATAGTTCAATCAAAATATATATTTATTTAAAATTTATTGACACATAGCTACAGAAACAATACACATACAAAACAGTTACACTACATATAATGTATAACGAATATTTACAAAGAAATTTAGAAATAAGTAGCGATGGGCGAATCTACCCCGTTTTGCTTTGCCGAAAAATTAGCGAATTTCCAGCAAAATTCGTGAATGGGCGAAAAAATTAGTAAAATGAGTCACGGCATGTTTTTGACGCTAGTCGCGTCATTTTCGACACGTCGCATCAAAAACGGCGCGTGACTCGTCTCTTCAGCGTATTTTCGCCAGGCAAATTTACGTTGGCGTTTCGCGAATTTATTCGCCACCGGCTAATCGCGGGAATTCGCCCCTGGTGAATCAATTCGCCCATCACTACAAATAAGTATATGTTACATCATAATCCACTGCCTCCCTGATACTCATCCTGCCATAGGGTATGGCATCTGTGTCCTCAATGCAGGAACTCTCTGACTAACTTAACCTATTCTATTAACCTAAAAACTTACCATAGCTACATGTGATGCGTCAGTGAACATTAGGTTAATCTAAGGTAGTTGGACATGGATTCCTGGGGCAGTCCATTCAAGACAATAGAAGGTGGAAAAGGTGGTGTGGAGACAAGAAGGTTGGATTTCTCAACTGCCCTTGGTAAAAGGGGAGGGCAACTGTGTGGAGTACTGTACATAATGAGGTCCAGCACATGTGTTTTTTTTTTTAAAAACTGAGAAGAATTTCATTTCTCCTCCATAGGGTCCATTCTTACCACCCAGGGTCTTAATAATAGTTATCTACAGCATCTGAAGTAGTCATTACACAGTTTGTTTGGGTGGGAAAACAGTCTATTATCTACAGTTCTATCACCACATTTGTCACAAATTTGCTGTATCCCTAATGGCACTTTTGTATTCTATCTCCATTTCATGTATTTTCTCCCAGAAACTGATAACATTTCCCAGAATGCATAATCAATGCAAGCGTTAACTGTTCAACCAGCATCGAAGTTTTCTGCTCGTTCCATATATTCTGTAGTATGAACGGTGAACTTTCAGTGTTTCTGTGTGATGTGAATGGTTAATTTTATCTCCTGGTGAAAGTGTGGTTGCCTAGCAACATGTAAGGTGCAGATATTAATGAAGAGATAGAGACATTAGCAGTGCTAAAGTTCAAATCACAAAGAACATTTTTCTCAATGTTGTTGTCTGGGCTTAATCTTGATCTGTTGAGAATATCCCCCCCCCCTCCTCAAGAAATCTATATTGTGTAGAACACTAAGCATTTAGAAAGTCAACAAAGCTGTGGTCTTTTCTGATTCTTGGACAACAAACTATTGTTCTCTATGGCTAAAACTCCAAGCTAGAGAGTTCCTCTCTAGGAAATAGTAAAAAAATAGTTACTTAGCAGCATGTAAGAAGTATATATTCATGGAAATAGAAAACAGAGAGTGGATAAATGTCGTTTTAACAGTGCTAGTCAATATCCTGATCATTGTTCAATGTCATCCTTGAAGACCACATTGAATAGAAGTGAGCATTGCAATAAAGCTGAAAAAAGATCCAATTTCTATGGTTAAAACTAGAATTCCCTGAAAGTGCCAGCATCAAAGTTATAATTGTTACATGTTGTACTGACAGGGTCAGACTATAGCCTTGGGGGCTCCTAACAAAAGACCCTCCTGGCAGTCCCTGGGGCCAAGTCCTGACCTCAAAATTCCAGGCCTTGGTGAGCACATGATCAAAAGATCCAATGTGCACACACTACTGCGGCGGAAATGTCACAACATCAGCTCTTTATAGAGCAGCAAGGGAGCAGGTCTGGGTCAGCGGGGCCCATAAGGGCTGAGCCCACCAGGTTTTTTCCCGGTGTCCATCCAGACCAGTCCGGCACTGTTTACTGACGAAGTTACCCTCAAATACCATAAATTTTAAAAAATAAGCATGTTTCTGGTACGTCTTAATGTTTTCATCACAACCAACATTCCATTCCTACACAAAGGATGCCCTCGTTGTCTGTTAAAGGGGCAACATATACCTGTTTTCGCCATGAGTAAGAAAAATTATGTTGCATATTTAACCAAAAATGAAGTAATGCAGAATTTGTTTGCTTACTACCTCCCTTTATTTGGTTTCTAATTGGAAGATGGTCATGATATTTCCAATGATACGAAGTAAGTGTGATACTGTCAATTACAGGTTAATTTGGGATCTCCCACATAGGAGGCTTCTCAAACCTTATTTTATATAAGGGAATACCAACAGAATTTCAAGATTCTGAAACTTCCACTTGAGAGAATGTGAATGAGGCCAAACTGCCTGTCCATATAAGCAGCCCAACTCTTCCTTCTACAGCTTAATTTTTATCTCAAACAATATTTACAAGAATACCAGTTATTAAATACCATTACAAGAAAGATTCACTATGAGAGACTAAAAAGATACACTGAAATTTAAATGTATGAGATACAAAGCCAAAAATAACCTTCAAACCACTTAAAAAATAGAATGAATGTACTGCATACTGGAAAGTTACTTTGAATTAATATTTTTTTTTTATTAGGCAGCATTATTTTGAAGGGTTTACATTCTCTTTAGATTTCAATCTGTTTATTCTGCCTTAGTTAACCTTTATTTTTTTTATTCTCATTGTTAAATCAGCTTCAGGTATCTACAAATTGTAGTGTAGGAAATGTTAACGAGCCATTCCGATAAAGGTTAATTGATCCTGCTTTGTCTTCTGGGACTGAGTTTCTGTTCTTTGCCATGAAGGAAACAACAAGCTTCATATGGGAATCGAGACATGGATTCCATCACACAAGCATAAAAGATGAGGAGTTTTTTCCAAAGTAAAACAAAGTAAAAAAAGTATTTGTTATTTTACACGGTGTTCCAGTGTTCTGAAGAAAAAAATAAACAATTTTTGTTTTGATTATCAGATCCCTTTTTTAATGAGCGGTTAGTTTATTTTGGTTTCAGAAAACTGCTTCAGTTTATCATCTTAATATTTTCCAAGCTTATTGAATCAATTATCTGTAGAAAACGATATAATTTGATGATGGCCACTGCCTGTCTAAATATTTGACATGATATCAGTTATATTCAAATATAGGACAGGATTGGTTTGAGTTGTGTCATTAGCTTCAATGAATCTAATAATGGTATTTACAACTGAAGTCAAGCAGTTCATGGTAATCACCCTAAGGGCCGGTACACACGGGCGTTTTGGACCTGCGCTCCCCTGCGTTGCGTTTGGCTGCGCTCAGCCGCAGGGGAGCGCAGGTCTAGACGCACCTAATTTTGTTCAATGAGGTTGTACCCACGAGACGCGTGTAAGCGCCGAACGCAGATTCAGACGCAACATGCTGCATTTTTCCTGCGTTTGTCGTCTACATGCGTTCGTGTGAGTACAGCCCCATTGAAAATAATTGAGTGCATCTATACCTGCGCTCCCCTGCGGCTGAACGCAGCAAAACGCAACGCAGGGGAGCGCAGGTAAAAATGCCCGTGTGTAAGGGCCCTTAAAGGAAAACTACATCTCCTGAACAAGTGACTTGAGGGGGGCACATGGATCATAACTGTTGCTTTTGAATCTGAGCTGAATGCCGAGGATCAACTGCAAACTCACTGAACAGTTATGTCCCATATGGCCCCCTTTCCAGTTGGAAAGCAGGAAGTTGTATTCTGTTCTGTTATGTTAGACATCCAGTCACTCCAGCCGTGGCTAACTAACTACATAGTAACATATTAAGTTAGGCTGAAAAAAGACTCGCGTCCATCAAGTTCAACCTTTTTTTTTTTTTTTTACTTTTAACTGCCTAACTGCTAGTTGATCCAGAGGAAGGCAAAAAACCCCATCCTAAGCCTCTCCAATTTGCCTCAGAGGGGGGAAAAAATTCCTTCCTGACTCCAAAAAGGCAATCGGACTAGTCCCTGGATCAACTTGTGTAATGAGCTATCTTCCATAACCCTGTATTCCCTCACTTGCTAAACACCATCCAACCCCTTCTTAAAGCTATCTAATGTATCAGCCTGTACAACTGATTCAGGGAGAGAATTCCACATCTTCACAGCCCTCACTGTAAAAAACCCCTTCTGAATATTTAGGCGGAACCTCTTTTCTTTCAAACGGAATGGGTGACCTAGTGTCATCTGGAAAGACCTACTTGTGAATAAAGCATTAGAGAGATTATTATATGATCCCCTTATATATTTATACATAGTTATCATATCACCCCTTAAGCGCCTCTTCTCCAGCGTGAACATCCCCAATTTGGCCAGTCTTTCCTCATAGCTAAGGTTTTCCATCCCTTTTACCAACTTAGTTGCCCTTCTCTATACCCTCTCTAATACAATAATGTCCTGTTTGAGTGAGGGAGACCAAAACTGTACAGCATATTCTAGATGTGACCTTACAAGTGCTCTATAAAGTGGAAGAATGACCCCCTCCTCCCGTGACTCTATGCCCCTTTTAATACAGCTCAAGACCTTATTGGCCCTTGATGCTGCTGACTGGCACTGCTTGCTACAGCCAAGTGTATCATCTACAAGCACTCCAAGGTCCTTTTCCATAATGGATTTGCCTAGTGCAGTCCCATTAAGGGTATAAGTGGCTTGAATATTTTTACATCCCAGGTGCATGACTTTACATTTATCAATATTGAATCTCATTTGCCACTTATCTGCCCAGATTGCCAGTTTGTCAAGATCCTGTTGCAAGGATGCCACCTCCTGGATGGAATTAATTGTGCTGGATAGTTTTGTGTCATCCGCAAACACGGATACATTACTTACAACACCCTCCCCTAAGTCATTAATGAACAAGTTAAATAAAAGTGGACCCAACACCGAGCCCTGAGGGACCCCACTAAGAACCTTACTCCAAGTAGAGAATGTACCATTAACAACCACCCTCTGTACCCAATCCTTTAGCCAGTTCCCTATCCATGTGCAAATGACTTCACTAAGCCCAACAGACCTTAGTTTAGAAAGCAGTCGTTTGTGGGGCACGGTATGAAACGCTTTGGCAAAATCCAAATATATCACATCTACTGCCCCCCCACTGTCCAGCATCTTACTTACCTCATCATAAAAAGCAATCAAATTTGTCTGGCATGACCTATCCTTCATAAAGCCATGCTGATTGCTGCTCATAATGCCATTCCCTAGGACAAAATTTTGAATGTGATCCCTTAACAAGCCTTCAAATAATTTGCCCACCACAGATGTCAAACTTACTGGCCTATAATTGCCAGGCTGAGATCGTAATCCCTTTTTAAATATTGGGATGACATCAGCTTTTCTCCAATCCATAGGCACCATACCAGATGAAAGTGAAACTATATTAGATACATTTTTTTTTTGCGCAGCCTATCTATTAACCCAGTTTTATTTTTACACTGAACAGGTCCTTTAATACTGACTCTAGGAGACATTATGTGAATTGACACAAATTAGGAAACTATCCAGGGCTTGAACTGGGTTGAAAAAAGTGAAAGGATGCTCTGTGTGGTGAGCTTAGCGCAGCATGCTAAAACAAGCCCCTCACTCAACCATAAGCCACACCCATTATTATATTAAACCACACACGCCAATACTTTCTGGTTTCACCCACTTTAAAGCTAGCCAAAGATGCAAAGATCCGCTCGTTTGGCGATGTCTTACCCCAATATGCCACTAACTGGCAGGGCTATATCGGGTAATCCGAACGATCAGAATACGACTAGCTCAATGGACTTCTGACAGGTCAGTCGCAAGAAAATCCAGCCTTTACAATCGATATTGTGTTTAGATATCGGTCAGGAAGCCCTCATAAACGGGGAGATAAGCTGTCAAATCGGTCTAAACGACCGATATAGGCAGCTTTATCTTCCCGTGTATGGACAGCTTTAAGCAAAACCATTTTGCTATTTCCATTTTGGTAATTCCATCTAATGCACAGTTTAATGCCCAGTATGCACAGATTTACCTAAGTATGTGACCTGTAGGCAGGGCCGGGCCAAGGGGTAGGCAGAGTAGGTACGTGCCTAGGAAGCAAAGCTGGGGGGTGCCAGGCATGTACCTCCTCTGCTGCCTAACCCCAGTCCGGTCCCCTCTCTTGCCACCTCTCCACGCTTATTTTTTCTTTTAATACTGCGCAAGCACACTTTTGCACATGTGCAAGAGACCAAGACCAGTGCCACAACCTTGTCTAGGGCACTGGTGCGGAGCTCTGCCTGTAGAGCAGGGCCGATCCGGCCATGAGGCAAGGTGAGAACCTTACCTCAGGCGGCACGGAGCGGACAGTTACAAGGAGCAGCAAAAAAGCCGCCTCTTGTAAATTTAAGAGCTGAGGTTTTAACCCGGAAATTCAGCTCCGCTTGCGCAGAGAGCGCAATTGCGCTCAATGCACTAGCGATACCGCCCCCTTTTCACCCACTCCAACGCTGATCTTTAAGCGCGGAGTGGGAAGGGGGCGGCATCGGGGCAGCAGCCTCAGGCGGCGGCAGCCCCAGAATCGGCGCTGCTGTAGGGACTCCAAAATGAAAATTGTGCATGTGAATTTTCTTGGCTGTCAATCCAGCATCTGCCTGTGTATTGTTTCATAACATAGCACAAACCCATCTTATTCTATATTACCTAAGATTATTTCGTACATATCATTCTCTCACTATTCTGTAACCCGCTGCTGTTTAATACCTTCATTTTCTCTTTTTGTTTCTTCTGCTCTCTTTTTCTCTATAACCCTCTCTGATGCCTCCACTTCCCTATCTCTATTCTATTTCTCTCCCAGAAATCTTTTCTCTCCTTTTATTTTCTATTATTTAACTGCATTTTATTTGCATGCAAAAGTGGAGAGGAGCAAAACACAGTTCTGGGATGTTAAACTCTTGCATCCCCTGAGGAGATGATGTCACAAAACAAAAGAATTGAAGGGATGGCATCCCATATTAAGGAAGTCTATACTGGGATTAAAAAGGAGTCCCCAGGTGTTGTTACATTATCAGGTAGAAGTGAGACATAAAACAATATTGGAAATCCTTAGTTTTTTTTTTTTTTTGCATTTGTAATAGGTTTGCCTAAAGGAAGGCTGAGACCCAAATATGGCAACAGTTAAATTTATATTAATCTCCATGACTGAGGAATTGAAATTTCTGAGAAAATTCAAATTGCATAACAATATCTAACATGATCATTCTACTCTTTGCAGATGGATAACAAGAAGAGAAGATGTTATGAAACCAGCTAAAATTGCCTGCCAACTTGGAATAGGAGAAGGGAGAAGTTCAGTTTGTGCAACGCCTCCAGATGAAGAATTCCTTACTCTAGTGTCTTCATGGTAATGAACTGACATGCCTTTTTATGGGAAGCCAAATTAATACAATCTGTACTGTTTGTTGCCATTAAAAAGTCCCAGCCTATCTGTTCACCCAGTAGAGCTCCGGGTTTACCAGAAATAGTAACATCTATCAATAAAGATTCATTCAGGTGCCAGGAACGTTTTGGCTCCTTTACATCTGGCAGTTGAAGGAAAATAGGTATTGAGGCATGATCCAGCCAAGTAATGCGAAGAATCTTGGCATGAGGAATTGCTCCAATGAATTAAGGGAAGGTTCACCTCTGAGCAACCACCTAATTATAAACAGCCTATTATAAAGCTTTATTTTTGCAAAAGATCTTCATTTTGTACAATAAAGCATTTTTTGATATAACTACCAGAACAACAAAAAGGTTACATTTGATGGTAGTGTTTTTTTTATCTACATTACAGTGGTACTGTGTTGCTACTTAAAGGAAAACTATACCCCCCCAAACAATGTAAGTCTCTATAGAAAGATATTGCCTAAAACAACTTATATGTAAAACCCTGCTTCATGTAAATAAACCATTTTCATAATAATATACTTTTTTAGTAGCATGTGCCATTGGGTAATCATAAATAGAAAATAGCCATTTTAAAAATGTATCAAGTATTCATTTTGGTATAGTTTTCCTTTAAGATGGCCTACTCTGATGTGTGTTATGGGTCAACAAACCCCTGCCTACATAAGGAGAATTCCATAAATTCCTTCTTTGTTAATAAATAATAATAATAATATATAAATATAATATATAAAATTATATATAATAATATTAATATAAAATAATATTCATTCTCTATATGAATCAAGTGAAGCTATAAACCAATATAAAGAAGAAGGAGCATGCCGTGGGCCCCCAACATTAGTCTGTCTGAGCTCCCACTGAAGCAATTTATCTTGACAGTCCTGACACTGCTGATTTTAGCTCAGTCTGACAATTTCTGAAATTCAGTATTTCCCAAGTCACTCACTTGGCATTTGAATAAATTATTGAGATCCTTTAGGGAGCAATGTTTCAGAGCAGTTATTATGCTGCCTGAACAAAAGTGAGTAGCTGTAAAAAGTAGTGCAGGTTCAATGGTCCATTTTTTTGCTGTTCAAGTCATAAACTGAAATGGGAGATCTTAAATCTTGTGTTCCCTGCAGGGTCGGACTGGGCCGGACGGACACAGGAAAAAACCCGGTGGGCCCTGGCCCAGACCCGCTCCTCCAAGCGGCCACCCCCTAAAGAAACAGATTATGTGCACAGGGTGCCAGAATTCGCTCACTCATGTAAATTTGCAATTCAGGAGCGGGCCTCTAGGAACTGCTAGGAGGTCCCTTGGTGCCGCAGCCCCTGTGGGCCTCCAATGCTCCAGTCCACCCCTCGACTAAACACTAAATTCTGACATATCACAAAATTTTACAAGACTTTTAAGTACTTTGAAGCAATTAACAACCTGGATCTCTACATTGTGCTGGGTGATTCTGAGGATACCAGCTTTCTAGTGATAACCAAGTAAGCCAATGCCCCACATGACACTAACACCAATAAAAACCATGTACATGGTGGACAAAATACTACATCTTGATTATCAAAAGGTTCTTCCATGAACAGTGTTGGTGAAAAAACTATTTTATGTTCCGTTTGGAACTTACACACATAGATTAGGTCATCTATTTAAGAAGACTCCATTTGCTTTTAAGCCCAAAGAAGCTGTTGATTTACTAATTTTCACATAGGAAGAAATACCATAAGGGTAAATTCCCTAAAATATGACGTTATTCTAGTAGCCATACTAGGAAAATGAAGTGCAAAAACAAAAGCTTTTCCATGTAAATAGTTTCTTCATTACTTCTAGGAGACAAGAAATGCTAACAGCCTGCTAGAACTAGAAGTAGCATCAAACAACTATGATTTATTTTTAGGGGAATATATCATGAGGTGGCAGGTAGTAATGGGTGAATCTGGGTCGTTTCGCTTCGCTGAAATGTCGCTAATTTCTACTAGAAATTCGTGCAACGGCCTGGCATCTGTTTTTGGACGCCGGTGCCCCTTACCAGCGTCGAAAAAACAGACGCCAGTGTACAAAAACAGACAACCGCATCAAAAACGAAGCGCGGGCGAATTTTCGCTCAGGCAAATTTTTTCTGGTGTTTCGCGAATATATTCACTTGCGGCGTATCGCGGGAATTCGCCGCAGTCAAATAAATTCGCCCATCACTAGTGGCAGGTATATCTGCATGTCTATGGCCAGCTTCATTTACACTGTTTTCACTGGAAGTAATTCACTGTACAATATAAAATGTAATTCCTGAACCAGCAAGTGAAATTTGTTTTTTTGTAGTATTGGTGTGTATGCTGCCATCTCAGGTCATTTTGCCTGGTCATGTGCTTTAACAAAGAGCCAGCACTTTAGGATGGAACTGCTTTCTGGCAGGCTGTTGTTTCTCCTACTCAATGTAACTGAATGTGTCTCAGTGGGACCTGGATTTTACTATTGAGTGTTGTTCTTAGATCTACCAGGGAGCTGTTATCTTGTGTTAGGGAGTTGCTATCTGGTTACCTTCCCATTGTTCTGTAGTTAGGCTAAAGGAGGGGAAGGGATGGGGTGATATCATTCCAACTTCCAGTACAACAGTAAAGAGTGACTGAACTTTATCAGAGCACAAGTCACATGACCGGGGGCAGCTGGGAAACTGACAATATGTCAAGCCCCATGTCAGATTTCAAAATTAAATATAAAAAAATCTGTTTGCTCTTTTGAGAAACGGATTTCAGTGCAGAATTCTACTGGAGCAGCACTGCTAACTGATGCGTCTTGAAAAAAAAATCCCATGACAGTATCCCTTTAAATAACAACTGTCATTGATTTTAATGCAATTTGTCTGAACAAATTATTCTGACTAGACAAGTCTGTTAATCAGCTGGCTGCTACAATATTTCAAAAGTCTGACCTACCAATGCAAAGAGTAGCAATAGACAACCAGATACTTCTTATTTCAATTTACATTGCCCTTTTTTCCAATAAATGTTTATGAAATGTTGGGCATAATCATATGTTCTTTAGCAAACATGACATTATTGGGTTTACGTTTTCATGAAGAAGAAATTAAAATTTTTGCAGCCATTAACAACCATTTCCATTACTTTTCCATTGACTTAAGATTTAAGTAATAATGGGTTGTTTGAAATGATTTATTGGCTGTCCCTGAGCCCCTCTGATTTTTACATTTCATGGGGTGCATTTTATATGGAGTCAGGAATCACAATCTCATTATATTGAATTGTTAAGTGGCTGATTTACTGATATAAGATAAATTGCACATATGCAGTTGCCCAGGGCAACCAAGCAGCAAAATCAGGCTACTACAAGTTAGAGCAGTGCTGGTCAAATTCTTTGTTAATGAGGGCCATAATTGTTCTGGCTTTCAGGAGAAAGGGCTGTTAGTAGACATTAAACCAAGTTTATTTTATCCATTTTCCACTCCCACTTTTAGACGACACACCCAGAACAGTGGCATAAACTGCATGAGTGGGAGTATCGAACAGCTGACAATGTTGACAACTCCCTGCTTCTCAGAGTAAAACATACAAATAGTATTCTCCCCTTGGACACTTGCTGCACAACCACCAAAGGAAGAACATGAAATAGCATAGCATCGCTACCCAAAGATATTCATTCCAAACCTTTGAAGGCCCATAAATAACACAATAAAAAGAAATATTTCATTAGCACAAAGAATCCCCCGTAGGAACAGCAACCAATTATAAATTGCACATTTAGCTCTGGTACGAAGAAAAGTCAAAGAGCAGCAGTTATAGAATAATGACTCCAGATCTTTGCTTATCATAGCTAAACGTCTGCTTTGTCAATAATAAGTCAATAACAAGAGCAGAGGGTCAGCTGCCAAAAGAACCGTTTCCAAGTAAATGAAGTTATATAAAGAGCAAACTCTAATAAGGAACAGATGTAAAGTCATTTATAGAAAGATTTAAATATATAATTAAATGCAGGATACAGGATATTTTTAAAATATGATATAATTTACACGGTAAATTTGGGTTAAAAAAAAGACAACAGTCTATTAAGTTTAAGAGTTTTATACAGACATATCTATACCCTCACATATAAACTGCATATACCAATTACTATACTAAAGGGCACATTTATTGTTATTTTTTAACTCTTAAGTAGTGATAGGCGAATCTGGGGTGTTTCGTGAAATGCTGCCGCGTCTCGTTTTGGACGTGGGCATCAGTTTTTGGACGCCGGGGCCCATTGCAATGGGTGCTGCTGTCCAAAACGAGGTGCCGGCGAATTTTTGCCAGGCAAAATTTTTCTGGTGTTTCACAAATTTATTCGCCTGGGGTGAATCGCAGGAATTCGCTGCAAATTCGCCCATCACTACTGTTGAGAATGCGATTTTACTAGAAATAATCAACTATTTATTAATAAAATCAAATATGTAAAACTTGGACGAATTTTACCGACTCGAAAACTCAAATAGACTTTGAATCTAATACAATCAATTTCGCAGAAAAAGCTTGAATGTCAGGACCGTTACAAATATCACCAAATTGATCCCTGGACCTCTTCCATTGACTTATACAGTAATTCAGCAACTTTTAGGTGGCGAATAGTGAAAGTAGAATGGTTAAAGGGTCAGAGAATCATGGATCTCGAAAATCAAATTTTTTTAAAGAAAGTTGGGAAAATAAACTAGTCAAATCTGACCATAAAAAAACGTGAAAATTAGAATTTTCAATTCAGTCCTTTATAAAATCTAACGCCTACTGTAGATCTAAAGATCATGAGCAACCAATAATAAATTGTCAATGCATTCCTAAAAAAAATGGTCCAAAAGCACAGCTGAACTTGGCCGACAGGGCAGCTTGCAGCGATTTGCAGGTTGGGGGGGTCTTTTGTAGCTTGGGTGGTGGCCCCCAGTGAGTCTAAAGCATACAGTGGTCAGCAGCAACATGATACAAACAAACATTTTAAAACAAAAAAAGCAATAATAATAATAGAGCTACTGTAATGTATCCCAGAAAAGGCAGAAAATAAAAAAAGCTAGTTGTGGCTAGTCAGCTAATCATAGATAACTACAGGTAGGAGCCTTTTATTCTAATCTCAGCCCTCCACACTCTTGACATCTGTTGTAGGAACTAAAGTGTAAAATAGAATAAGGGTAGAAATGCTGTATTTTGTATACTAAACATAAACATGAACTTAATGTACCACAAGCCTAATCAAACAAATGATTTATGCTTTCAAAGTTGGCCACCGGGGGGCTGTCATCTTGTAACTTTGTTATACATCTTTGCAAGACCAAGACTGTGCACATGCTCAGTGTGATCTGGGCTAAGCTTAGGGATCGTCACAAATGATCAAAACAGCATAAGTCAAATAATATCTGCCAGAAGCCGATACAGCAAGACTGATTAATAATCAGAATATACAGACTGCACTGGGTCCTGTGTTGTCATGTAATCTAATGTGGATTTTATAGTTTTTCGATTGTTTAATACAAAATTTCTCCAACTCTGCAGAATGAGATAATAATCCTCCAAATAGAATCCCAGTTTATCTGTTTAAATCCCTGCCACTGGAGTTGGGATACAGCAAGACTGATTAATAATCAGAATATACAGACTGCACTGGGTCCTGTGTTGGCATGTAATCTAATGTGGATTTTATAGTTTTTGTATTGTTTAATACAAACTTTATCCTTTAACTTTAACTCTGCAGAACCAGTGGCTGCAGCAAAATAATCCTGCAAATTATCGAATCCCAGTTTATCTTTTTAAATCTGGCGCCATGATCTTTGTCCCTGCAGCTGGTGTTGGAAACAGTAAAGGGGATGTAAAGGCAAAAATAAAATCCAATACAAATCTCTACACAGTCGCCGACTGCTCTACAGGGAAACAAGCAAAGCTGCTTGAAATCTGCACAGAATGTGAGGCACAATAAAAATCATGAGAATCATGTATAGCCAAAAACCACAGGTTCCATTTACAGTCATATGAAAGTTTGTGAAGCCTGCATAATAATTTACTTCACTTTCAACAAAAAAGATTACAAGGGTATGTCTGGGAGTTCTTCCTACTGGTAAAAATAGGAAATGAGGGGCCCTTATAAATTATAATTTGCCATTTATCAGTTCTTTCTCATAGCTCTAGATATCCAAAGCTAATAAAAGGTTTGAACCAGGTGAATCTAGAGAAGTTGCTGTCTAATTAAAGCCTCATTTCTCAATGACTTACCATTTCGTTGAATGTCAATCTTATTGCCTTGAAAAGACTTCAATATAGCTGATCTCCGATAAACAATGTGAACTCTCCCTTCCTCTTCTCCGTCCCTGTCTTTTTCCAGTGGTTCAATAAAAAATTCTTCCTCATCTGTGCGAATTATACCAGCCTAAAATGAAACAAAATCTTTTTACTGTAACCCTATTTATTATGCATACATATTGTGGCATATCTATATACATTATTAGGCTACACATACAAATAAATTGAGAGTGTAGAAGTGGTAAATTCTTATTTCACACTTTTTATACAGTTGATATATCTGCCCCATTGGGTAGGATTTAAAAAGCTATTTTAAAGGGGTGGTTCACCTCAACCTTCAGTATTATGTACAGGTATGGGATCCGTTATCCGGAAGCCCATTATTCAGAAAATTACGGAAAGGCCGTCTCCCATAGACTCCATTTTATGCCAATAATCCAAAATTTTCAAAATGATTTCCTTTTTCTCTGTAATAACAAAACATTACCTTTTACTTGAGCCAAACTAAGATACAATTAATCAATACTGAAAATGATATTTCACCATAGGGTTTATTTAATGTTTTCATTATTTTCTAGTAGACAAGGTATGAAGATCCAAATTTCAGAAAGATCAGATATCAGTAATTATCAGGTCCAGAGCATTCTGGATAATAGGTCCCATACCTGTATTCGTATTTAGTATATTTTTATTTTTTATTTTCTCACTCTATGGGAAATGGCTTCATTAATTCTGAACTTTCTAGATATTTAGTTCTGAATAACATAGTTTATCTGCAGTACAATATAACACAGTATAATATGTTATACAAGATATTGTTATTTTCATTTTATCTCTTGCATCTAAGCATCTCCCCAACTTGTACCACAACAGGGTCAAAACCAAGATTTCTGGACCACTTTTTGATAAAGAGTTATTACACTAAGCCTGCGAGTGAAAAAACAAACAAAAGCATTTCATGCCAAACTTCACCAAGCAAAAGTAGTCGAAGTCCTGTAGAAGTCAGTTGGTGTAGACTTGTGATGACTATTTTTGTCTTAGCAACTTTTTGTCTCCAAACTTTTTTGCCCAAATGCATTAAAGTCAATGGGCATTTTTTTCTTATGGTGACTTTCGCAAATGGCAAAAAGCAGAAATTTGCTGGGAATCTATGCCTGGCAAAAAATCGCTCATCACTAGTGCAGATCCTACTGGCCCATTATAAACCAGAATGTTAGAAGCTTTCAGACTTATTTCACTACGAATTGTCTGAAAAACTCAAATTTATAGAGCTTTTCATGGTATTCTTTTTTTAGGAACGTTCAACATTTTTTTCATTTGTACTTTTTTTTAATCGGAACATTTACGAAATTCAATGACAATCATGGTTTTAGCGTTGGTGGGTTTAGTTCTGGTTCCAAAAAAACTCTAAAACCACTAAAATCCAACGTTTAATAACAAAGCCTCAAAGAGTAAGGACTAGAAACGGTATGTCCTTTTTAATTGATTAAATATCTCACTGCAAAAAAACTGAAATGGAGATACATACAATAATGTGAAAATATGATAAAACATTCCATAAAGCTAATTTACACTTGAACTATTTGTGATATAAAAAAACGAAGGCGCTTTTTTTACCTCTTTATGTTAAATCCTCAAAAGTACTGGAAACAACATAATATACTTACTACTGTAGTCTGCTCCCTGTTTGGTTAGATTGAGATCTGGGCATGCTTCTCTTTTAGAGAGCTCACGGAACATGATCACTGGAATGTTGCAGATTTTTATATTGTAAAGATCGACATAAAAATGAGGCTAGAAATGCTCCACCATCTGGCGCATTTACTAACACTGGGCAACTCTCCATCTGGGAAGTAACCCATGGCAACCAATTACATTTTTGTTTCATTGTTCTACCGTCAACTGGCTGCACAAGATTTATCACTCACTGAACTACAAATTGACTCCCAGATAGAAACCTCCCCAATTTTTTGAAATTGAGCTTCCTCTTTAAAAGCCCAAATCTATCACCACACTTTAGTGGTGAACGTATGTGCCTCCAAAGATGCCCTAAGGAATTACCTGCCTTCTTATCTGTTTATTCATAGCCAGCAGTATTTCTCCCAAAAGCTATAGCAGCTTTTCTGTAAAACCCATCAAAATGTCATATGTTGTGTCATATTAGTTTTCAATAAAATTTCCTCCCAAGTAGTCTAACCCCTTTATTTATGATACAAGCAGCATAGACTCTATCCCTCATGTTCTAAAAGACACAAATGTTTTCCCGGGAGCAGTAACCCCTAGAAACCAATAAGAAATTTGCTTTTAAAGAGGTGACCAGTGAATACATTCTGCTCATTGCTCCTGGGCAAACATAGAGGCCCATGTTCTATTGATCTAATTTGATTTATTCCACAGATTTGTGGTTTTCCCTAAAATTTTGGTAAGTAAAAGTTGTCAAGGTCCTACAGAAGTCAATGGAAGCTGTGTCGATCTTATTGGATTTTAATCAGAGGTTTTCTGATTTTTTTTTGTTAGGGATTCTCAAAAAAAACTGTATTTTTCGAAATTTTCGTATTTTTTATAGCATTGTTAAGCATTGTTAAGCATTTTTTTTTGTTTGTACTTTCTATATTCATATTAGTGATATGCTATACCAGTCAGAAACCCCCCCCTGCATAAAATCTTTGGGTCCACGTTGAGCACTTCTCCTGCTCTCCAAGCCCATGACCTAGCACTGTTGGCTTCCAGCACCTAAATTTTTAGACTCACGTCCGCCCCTTTTGTGACATCACTATGGGGTGAGCGTGGGTCCATATATAGAGGGGGAACAGTGGGCTGGGCCACACACCACTAATTCAGATATTTTAATATATTTAATGATAATCGTAGAGTTTATGAGTTTAGTCGTGATTTCAAAAACCTCTAAAACCACAAAAATTCAACCCTCAATAAATAAGGTTCCATGTGTGTCTATCTATATAGATATGCTTTCACCATCTGGGAAACATATATGCTGTAATGAACAAATGTTTAGTGTCATTGAGGCATATCCCAATAGCCATTGGCTTACAGGCCAATGGGCCCCATTCAAAATCTAAAGCAAAAACTCACATCTCCCTGCTAGTTTTTTTATTCTTAACACCCCTTACTTACTTATACAGCGTGGGAATGGAGGCAGGTACCCAGTGCATTGGGGGAGCTCAGAAAAATGTGATGAAACCAGAATCATTGACCACTCAACATATGGCTGGCTTACAGGAGAATTGTCAAGGTTTGAGCATAATGGGACATAGACAGGTGGATCAGGGACATGGTCAGTCGTAGATTATTTATATATTGTAATGATAATCCAAAAATGTAACATAGTGTTGTCACAATGTGTTCAACCAATAAAGTTGTGCTGAGCAATATTATTTTTGAAATAATGAAACAAAATCCTAAACTACGAGATTGGAGTGCTATTGGGACAATACCAGACCCCAACTCAAGAAGAATCTTTGGAATAGCTCTGGAAAATTGTAATTTAAAGGGAACTATCTCTTTCTCTTTATTCTCTCTTCATGCAGCAGTTGGGTGTCAGATAGCCATTGACAGTTACAGCCAATATATTTTATAGGGGGGAATCCTTTCTTTGCAGATGAATTAGAGCTCACTCGAATAACTGATTCCAGTACAAACAAAATCTAACAAAATAAATAATTTGCACAAATTCTGCATGTAGAGAGACAGGATTTCTGGTGATTTTAATAGAGTGAGCACTAATACATCTTCTAGGCAAAAGGACTCCCCTATAAGATATATTGGATCATACATCCGACACCCAACTCCTGCATGAAGATAGAAGGAAGAGAAACAGATGCGTAGAGAGGACTATTGAAGATAAACTTGATTATTTTATATGAACAAAATAACTGCCTTTTGCACAAATTCTGCATGTAGAGAGACTTGGGGGCAGATTCACTAAGATCTGAAAATTCGCCAGCATAGGCTTCACTAGCGTTCACCCACTTTGCCAGGCGAATTTTCGCCAGTGCTACGCAAATCCACTAAATTGCAAATTTACGCTCAGGTCGGTGAGCGGTAGCGTAGTTGCGCTAGTTTTACTTCGCTAGGCAGAGCGCCGTTACGCTAGAGAAGCCTAATTTGCATGCGGCGGGAACTTTAACTTATAATAGAAGTATATGTTACAGCCACTACATTCCACTACACAAGCCCAGGAAACCTTTAATAAATAATATAAAGTTGTCCTATTGCCCTACATGTGCCCTCTGTATAGTTGTGTTGCCATATGTTAGGAAATGTAGGGGGGATGATCCCCCCAAAAAACATTATCAATCTTTTTCAGACTATCACCCTCCTATGCTAAAATTCGCCAGCGTTTTTTCCTCCTATCTATTGTATTGAACTTCGCCTGGTCTGACCAGGCGAAGTAACGTCTACCTTAAGTGATAACGTTTAGCAAAATGTTAATCTTAGTGAATTTGCGAAGTTACGATCCTTCGTCAGTGCGCAACTTCGCCTGGCGTAAGGGTGCGAAGTTTTGCAAGTCTATCTACTTCGCCAGAGCCGGTGTTAGTGAATTTGTTAAGTTCCGATTTGACGTCACACTGGCGAATTAGCGCTAGCGTTAGACACTTCGCGATTTAGTGAATCTTTAGTGAATCTGCCCCATAGAGTGAGTTCTAATACATCTTCTAGGCAAAATTAGCCTCCCTATAAGATATATTGGATCTACCTGTCAGTGAATATCTGACTCCCAACTGCTGCATGAAGAGAGAATGAAGAGACACAGATGCCGAGAGAGGGATAAACTTGACTATTTCAGAAACGGTACAGAATTTTCAATTAGTTGCATTTATACAGTTTCTTATTTCAGTATACATTTAATTATATTAAATTTTCATTTTCTTGATAGTTCCACTTTAATCATCCCTCAGAAGGTTCACTGGTTACTTATATATATATAATTTTCCTTTCTAACTGAATTATGAAGTCCTAATATATTATTATGTATTTATACAAATAGTATACAGAAGAGTATGTTTCAGTAATAATGTATTATATATAGGTGTGTGTGTGTGCGAGATGGATGAATGTTTTGCTAAAACAATTATATTCAATGCATAAACAGGTATGGATTTTTTATAGGGTGGTAAGGTTCTGTATTGTTGTCTTAATCATTTGTGTCTGACATTACCATGGAAACTTCAGGACTGCACACATCTCTAGGGAGACCTTTGTTTTAACAACCTAGATTCTTATTATTCCAACTGCTCACATCATCTCAGCAATATACAAGGCTGTACATAAAAAAAGGGCAAGGCAGATTTATTGCAAATACCACATTTGCAATTATTATGCAATTTCATATACGCTCCCCCCCCCCCTTGATTTACCTTCCTGAGAGCTGAGAGCTTCCTAGTTCAGTCAAGTGACATTCAATCTTCTAAGACTCTTTAGGGTTCATTTAAAAACAGGGTGGGGGGATTTCAATGCCATGGGTATATAATTGTATTTTATCCATTTATTTTGTATTAATATTTTCATTACTAGACTTTACCGGTCCACGCTGTTCTAAGACTTAGGGAAAAAAGCAGTAAGAACCACATGACTCTAGAAAGATATTAAAGGGGTGGTTCACCATTGATTTAACTTTTATATTTTATAGAATGGCTAATTTTAAAGTAATACTATACCCCTCAAACAATGTAGGTCTCTATAAAAAGATATTACATAAAACAACTCATATGTAAAACCCTGCTTCATGTAAATAAACCATTTTCATAATAATATACTTTTTTAGTAGCATGTGCCATTGGGTAATCAGAAATAGAAAATGGCCATTTTAAAAAATAAGGGCCGCCCCCTGGGATCCTAGTATTCACGGTGCGTACAAACAAATAAAACATGTTTGGTCACATGAGCCAATTAACAGACAGAGTTGTGTCTTTTGCTTCCATACTTCTTCCTGTTACAGTAAAATATTTCTGGTCAGGTGATCACTGAGGCAACAGACAGACCATCACCAAATAGTGGTTCAAGGCAAGAGATGTAAAAGGGCAATATTTACTTAAATATATATACCAGTTTGATAAGATTCTTTACTATGCCACTTAATTTGCTATAAACTATCGGGGGGTATAGTTTTCCTTTAAGCAACTTTTCAATTGGCCAATTTTTTTTATAGTTTTTGAATTATATAGCTTTTTTTTCTGCTCTTCCCAACTTTCAAATGGAGCCACTGACACCATCTAAAAGCAATTTTTTAAGGATACAAATGTATTATTATGATTGTTATTATGATTTTTATTACTAGTCGTCCTCTTCAGGGCCCTCACCTATTCATTGTCCATTATCTTATTTAAATCAATGCATGGTTGCTAGGGTAATCTGAACCCTAGCAACCAGACGGCTGACATTGCATACTGGAGAGATGCTGAAAAAGCTAAATAACTACAAATAATAAAAAAAAATGCAAAGTGTCTCTGGACATCACACTCTACATCACAATAAGGGGCAGATTTACTAAATTTGTGTGAAAGATTAGAATTTTGTTAGAATTTCAAAACTACGAATTTTTCGAAATTTTTTTTGGCCACTTCGACTATCGAATTAGCTAATTTCGATCAAATCGAATGATTTGAATAGATAGAATAAAAATCTATTTGATCATTTGACCATTCGATGCTATTGCTATATATCCCTATGGGATGGAATCGATCGAATGCTTAAAATCGTTCAAATCGATTGATTGGAATGATTTTATGGATCGAATTTTTCATATTCGATTATTCGGAAAATCGAATTGCGTTAAAACCCCTCGAATTCAAGGGGTTTTAATTCGATAAAAATTCGAGGGTCGAAATTCTATCCTTAGTAAATCTGCCCCTAAACGTTAATTTAAAGTTCAACACCTTTAAGACTGATGGCATACATGGAATTCTAACACTGTGCTCAAATCAGTGGCGGTTAAAAACCAACATGCTAATCTGGTACAGGTATGGGATCAGTTATCCGGAAACCCGTTATCCAGAAAAGTTCTGAATTACGGAAAGTCTGTCTCCCATAGACTTTATTATAATCAAATAATCTAAATTTTTTTAATTGATTTCCTTTTTCTCTGTAATAATAAAACATTACCTTGTACTTGATCCAAACTAAGTTCTCATTAATCCTTATTGGAAGCAATATTATTGGGTTTATTTAATGTTGACATGATTCGCGAAACGAGTCACGTGTCATATTCGTCGCGTCAAAAACGACGCGCGACTCTTTTTTTTTATGCCTGCACATTTTTGCTGGTGTTTCCTGAATTTATTCGCCGGCGGCGAATCGCGGGAATTCGCCCCTGGCGAATAAATTCGCCCATCAGTAATAAAGATCCAAATTAGGGAAAGATCCGTTATCCGGAAAAACCGCAGGTCCCAAACATTCTGGATAAAGGGTCCCATATCTGTACTTTATGACATACAGATGTATGGAAAACAAACTCCAGAGCTGACTGGGAGAGCACCTTTCAGAAGCACCAATACAAGCCACATCATACAGAACAGTACAAAGCACTTCAAGGGGACACAAATCCAAAGTCAATATTTTGCTAAATTATATGTATTTGAAGCAACATTCCAATACCCATTCATTGGTATTTTTTTTAATTAACATAACATTACTTGCAATAGTTTTTGGTCCCTGTTTGCACTGCAGCTTCTCTCTCTTGACGAATATAGCACAAAGCCTTCCATGCTTCTTCACGCCTGCTTTCTGCTGCCAGTTCAAAAGTCAGAACCATGGCGAAAAAAAACAGAAAAGGACAGATACTAATTTCAAACAACTTTAAAACTGTTGTTGAAATGAATACTGCACAGTTGCTTAAAAGTACAATTTCTTTCAAGTTTACATACCCTTTAAAAAGTACATCAGAGCTGCTAGCTCATTTATATGAAGAAGCACACACACACAGACAAAACTGCCAACGTTCATGGTTAATCGGCAATTTCGCTAAATATTACTGCCTTCACCATATCTTCACTGGACTTTTGCCAAGGAGCATGAAAACCGCTTGCATCTGTGTTTTTTTTGTTTTTAAACTGAAATTTGTATTATATTTATAGTTAAAATAGCTGCAAAAAGATTACATAGAGTAGCTGAGAAAATCTACAACATTCATTTTGTTTGGCTGATCGTATACTGATACAGGTATTGGACCTATCATCCAGAATGCCTGGGGATCTTTCCGTAATTTGGATCTTCGTAACTTAAGTCTACTAGAAAATCATATAAACATTAAATAAACCCAATAGACTGGTTTTGCTTCCAATAAGAATTAATTATATCTTAGTTGGGATCAAGTACAAGCTACTGTTTTATTACTACAGTGAAAAAGGAAATCATAAAAAAAAAAAAGTGGATTATTTAATTATAATGGAGCTTATGGGAGATAGTTTTTCTGGAGCTTTCTGGATAACGAGTTTCCAGATAACGCATCCTATACCTGTATTTTATTTTATGCCTAGTTTGGTTACACACACAGGGTAAGAGTTTGGGGTAATTTTTAAGGGCCAACCTTGGTAGAGATATTTTGTCATTTTTAAGCTGGTAGGTCTGTTTTTCAGGGCTTAGGTATACTGATGGAAATGTAATGCATTTGGGAAGCATTTTTAAGTTACGGGATCTTATAAGGTTTTCCAAGTATCAAATTGCACTTTAATAAACAATTGGACTGGTATTTACCTCAAATGTCAACTTTATTGACCTTTAGGTTATGCCCCCTATCATTTACTGAAGCCCCCTACTTTGGAACCAGTGCCCTGGAGTAACAATTATAAGGGTCAATTGTAAAACCATTCATTTTCTTTAAAGGATAAGGCAAAAAAAATAAAATCCCATTTTTACTTTGTTTAATGAAAAGGAAATCTATCTCCAATATACTTTAATTAAAAAATGTGACTGTTTTTATAAGAAACCTGACTGTATTCAATTAAATTCTCCCTTCATTTACTGCTGTGGATATGAATTGTCCCTAACTGTTCTACAGGGAAACAATCATACTTATGAACAGCAGGGGGAGCCCCACCTTACTTCCCAGCCATGCAGCTTTGTTTCCCTGTAGAGCAGTCGGCGACTGTGTAGAGATTTGTATTGGATTTTATTTTTGCCTTCACATCCCCTTTACTGTTTCCAACTCCAGCTGCGGGGACAAAGATCATGGAGCCAGATTTAAACAGATAAACTGGGATTCTATTTGGAGGATAATTTTGCTGCAGCCACTCGTTCTGCAGAGTTAAAGTTAAAGGATAAAGTTTCTATTAAACAATACAAAAACTATAAAATCCACATTATATTACATGACAACACAGGACCCAGTACAGTCTGTATATTCTGATTATTAATCAGTTTTGCTGATTCTGGCAGATATTATTTGACTTGTGCTGTTTTGATCATTTATGATGATCCCTAAGCTTAGCCCAGACCACACTGAGCATGTGCACAGTCTTGGTCATGCAAAGATGTTTAACAAAGATACTAGATGACAGCCCCCTGTGGCCAAGTTTGAAAGCATAAATCATTTGTTTGATTAGACTTTGTGGTGCAGTAAGTTCACGTTTATGTTTAGTATACAAAATACAGCATTTCTAGCCTTATTCTATTTTAGACATTCCTTGTCCTTTATTTACCATTGCAAAATGTATTGAATTCATGCCAAAGAAAAATGTAATTTGACCCAAAGTAGCTTGCAGAAAGATCTCTAATGAACTCCTCAATCAAATGCAATGGTTGGAGGAATCAAATGTAATCTCTTTAATGAATACATGGGTCAAGTCAGGAGCTGATTGTTGCTTATCTACAAATTTAGCAAGGCCAAGAACACACCAATGTCAGTTAAAGGTTGAGAAGTATTGAGCAAAGGTAGGAGCAGAGCAGAAGGAAAGGTACAAACAGTTTTATGCTGGGAACAAACTGAGCATACAGAAACAAAATCTGAATATGTTGACCACCAACAATATTTTGAAAGCAGAGCTGTGGTTTTTTATACCAAGGGTTCCTTGGATAAATGGTTCCAACATCAAACTTGTGGCACCAGAAAGTCAGGAATAAAGACCTTCCCAGAAGAATATAATGGATCAGCTTTAATGGTGCAGGAATCAGTCCAACAAGAAACTATGAAATTAAATTGAGAAGAAGAGAATCCAACAGTCTTGGTAAGGACTACGTTTCTTGGCAGAATATATACAATCAAGATTCTCTTATCTGCAAGATACTAAATTGTGCAGAGCTATAGGTTCCATGCAGGATGCTGCCACTTTGCAGAGTGATTTGACTAAACTGGAAAACGGGGCAGCAAACTGGAAAATGAGGTTCAATGTTGATAAATGCAACATATAATATAAATGCAGGTTTTATTTTAATTGGCATTGTGTTGGGGTTTCCCTAATTGAGACAAATCTAGGTTTTTTGTAGATAAGTTGTCTAATTCTGGGCAGTGTCATTCTGTAGCTACCAAAGCAAATAAAGTTCTGTCTTGTATAAAAAGGCCATTAGCTCAAGGGATGAAAACATAATTTTGCCTCTTTATAGATCCCTAGTAAGGCCTTATCTGGAGTATGCAGTGCAGTTTTGGACTCAAGTCCATAAGAGTGATGTAAATGAGCTGGAGAGAGTGCAACTAAACTGGTTAGAGCAGTGATCCCCAACCAGTAGCTCGTGAGCAACATGTTGCTCTCAGACCCCTTGGATTTTGCTCCCAGTGCCCTCAAAGCAGGTGCTTATTTTTGAATTCCAGGCTTGGAGGTAAGTTTTGGTTGTATAAAAACCAGGTGAACTGCCAAACAGAGCCTTAATGAAGGTTGAAAATCTACATAGGGGCTACAAAATGGCCAATCACAGCACTTATCTGGCACCCCAAGAACATTTTTCATGCTAGTGTTGCTCCCAAACTCCTTTTAGCTCTGAATGTTGCTCACAGGTTCAAAAGGTTGGGGATCCCTGGGTTAGAGGGATGGAAGACTTAAATTATGAGGGTAGACTGTCCAGGTTGGGTTTGTTTTCTCTGGGAAAAAGAAACTTGAGAGGGGACATTATAACACTTTATATATAGAGAATATAGTATATTAGAGAACATTATAGACAAATAGCAGGGGACCTCTTTTGTCAGAAGACGTGATGTTCATTCTTTTAAGATTGGCTTGGATAATTTCTTAGACAAGCATAATATCATAGTATATTGTGCTTCTAAAGTTTACAATTAATATGGATATTGGAGTGTGCACTTTATGTGAGTGTATAGGGGTGTTGGTGCAGGGCCAGGCCAAGGGGTAGGCAGAGTAGGCACGTGCCTAGGGTGCAAAGCTGGGGGGTGCCAGGCATGTACCTCCTCTGTCTCCTACCCCCAGTCCTGTACCCTCTCTGGCCGACTATCTGCGCTTGTCTGTGCAACGTGGCCCGGCCCTAGGTTGGTGTGAGTGTGTGTATGAACAATGGGTTTCAGTTAAAGGGGTTGAACTTGATATACTTTGGTCTTCTTTTCAAACCAACTAATCTATGTATCATAATTGGCAGTACTGAGCCTTTTAATAGATAGCTTCACTCTACAAGAGCAAGTTTAGTAGTCATTAATTAAAGCAGCATTCCCTCTATACACCATAAAATTTACTTTATCTGTAATATGTCATGATCACGTGACCACTAGTAGTCAGAAATGTAAAATTCCCAAAAGATTTTTTTTGTCAGCAAGAGAGAATTTCCAGAAAATCATGATAGGCACAATGATGAAGAGGGCATTACCACATATGAGTTGTCACAAATAAAAGGTTTAGAAAGAATCTAGATGGGCTAGGAGCGGTGCAGTTGTGAATTTATCAAATGTAGACCACACTTCGCTGTATGACCTAATGAAACTCACACTTCTCAGTCTTGGCATACAATTATTTATAGCATAATATGTAGTGGCACATGCACACAGTGTGATATGTGTACATTGCTGTTAACATAACATAGTAACATAGTAAGTTATGTTGAAAAATGAGACACGCTCATCAAGTTCAAGTCTATATAACCTTCCTAACGGCTAGTCTTTTCTCAAAGCTAATATTTTCCATGCCTCTTACCAGCTTAGATGCCCTTCTCTGTACCCTCTCTAATACAATAATGTCCTTTTGAGCGCTGAAGACCAAAACTGTACGGCATATTCTAGATGTGGCCTTACAAGTGCTCTATAAAGTGGAAGAATGACCCCCTCCTCCCGTGACTCTATTCCCCTTTTAATACAGCTCAAGACCTTATTTGCCCTTGATGCTGCTGACTGGCACTGCTTGCTACAGCCAAGTTTATCATCTACAAGGACTCCAAGGTCCTTTTCCATAATGGATTTGCCTAGCGCAGTCCCATTAAGGGTATAAGTGGCTTATATCCCAGGTGCATGCCTTTACATTTATCAATATTGAATCTCATTTGGCATTTAGCTGCCCAGATTGCCAATTTGTCAAGATCCTGTTGCAAGGATGCCACATCTTGGATGGAATTAATTGCACTGGATAGTTTTGGTCAATAGAAGCAAATTATCCACGGCACACAGAGCTGATGCAAGCAAGGAAATGCAAGCAAGCACGGAATCTTGCATTAAACATGCAAGGTGATTCCTTGCTTGCATCAGCTCTGTGTGCCGTGGATAATTTGCTTCTATTGACCAGTTTGGAGGTGGCCGGACCTCTACCACTGAGCACCAGATAACACTGCAAGAATTTTTCCATTAGGGTGTGCGAGAGCCGATACATTACTTACAATACCCTCCCCTAAAGCATTAATGAACAAGTTAAATAAAAGTGGACCCAATATCTAGCCCTGAGGGAGCCCACTTAGAACCTTACTCCAAGTAGAGAACATACAATTAACAACCACCCTCTGTACCCGAGCCTGTAGCCAGTTTCCTATCCATGTGCAAACAACTTCATTAAGCCCTACAGACCTTAGTTTAGAAAGCAGTCGTTTGTGGGGCACAGTATCAAATGCTTTGGCAAAATCCAAATAGATCACATCTACTGCCCCCACCGTCCAGCATCTCCCTTACCTATTCATAAAAAGAATTTAAATTTTTCTGACAAGACCTATCCTTCATAAAGCCATGCTGATTGCAAAAATTTTCAATGTGATCCCTTAACAAGCCTTCAAATAATTTGTCCATCCCAGATGTCAAACTAACTGGCCTATAATTGTCAGGCTGAGATTTTAATCCCTTTTTAAATATAGAAATTACATCAGCATTCTTCCAATCCATAGGTACCATACCAGATCAAAGAGTCTGAGTAGTGATGGGCGAATTTGCCGCGAATTCCAGTGATTTGCGAAATGCCGGGGAAATGTATCTTCTCGGTGGCGTTTCGTTGCACGATTTTCTAGAGAAAGTCGCAAAACGCCTGCCGTGTCTCGTTTTGGACGCGGCGTCTGTTTTGGTATGCGGGCGTCCAAAAAAACGGACACTGGCATACGTTATTTGCTAGACGCTGTGGCATTTCGCAAAATTTTTAGCCGTTTGGCGAAGTGAAACGCCACTGATTTGCCCATCATGAAGTCTCAGAAAATCAGAAAGAAGAGTGCAGTCTAAAACTAAACTAAGATCTCTCAGTACCCAAGGGCGTATTACATCTTGCCCTGGCGCCTTGTTCACAATCATTCTTAGTAAAGCTTTATGAACCTGATATCCTGAGTCAGCCACTGGCTAGTTTGAGGTGAGCCATCAGTGCAGTTATGGGGTGGGTCTTGGAACTCTGTCTCCTCTATTGTATAAACTGAAGAAAGAACTAATTTAGTACATTTGCCTTTTCAGTATTTATTCCAACCATGGTGATACAGGTTTGGGATATGTTATACAGAAATCTCAGCATTATGGAAAGGTCATCTGCAATAAACTCTATTTTATCCAAATAATCTCCCTTTTCAGTGTAATAATAAAACAGTAGCTTGCACTTGATCCCAACTAAACTATAATTCATCCTTTTTAGAAGCAAAACCAGCCTATTGGGTTTATTTAATTTTTACATGATTTTGTAATAGACTTAAGGTATGGAGGACCAAATTACATAAAGATCCCTTAACCAGAGAACCCCAGGTCCCAAGCATTATGGATACCATTATTTAAAGGAGCAACACTCTCAACCCACATCTTTTTATTATTAATATACTTAAAAACCCTTTTGGGTTTAGACGTTTTTGATCCTCATTTTCTATCTTTGCCTTCCGGATTGCTGATTTACAACATTTATTACAGTGTTTATATTCATTAAAGGCAGCTTCTGTCCACACTTCTTTTCTATTAACTTCTTTACTTCTATATTAAGCCAGGGAACATGTTTTTTTCCCCAAAACACATCAGTTAATAGTGCTGTTCCAGCAGACTTCTGCACTGAAATCCATTTCTCAAAAGAGAAAACAGATTTATTTATATTTGATTTTGAAATCTGACATGGGACTAGACACATTGTCAATTTCCCAGCTGCCCTAATTCATGTGACTCTTGTGCTCTGAGAAATGGAGGCAGAGAAACGGAGTGCCTGGCAAACC
>CM044436.1:107934725-107945295 GCA_024363595.1 Xenopus borealis
ACATGCATTGTGTTGTTAGTGTCTAAAGGTTCATTTACTTTCCAGCCGATAATCTTATTATCTCTAATAATTAAGTTTATCTTCATTATCCCTCTCTCGGCATCTGTTTCTCTTCATTCTGTCTTCATGCAGCAGTTGGGTGTCAGATATTCATTGAAAGTTAGATCCACTATATCTTATAATTATAAGTAGGGCGTATTTTGCCTTGAAGATGTATTAGAGCTCACTCTATTAAAATCACCAGAAATTGTGTCTCTCTACATGCAGGATTTGTGCAAAAGGCAGTTATTTTGTTAGATTTTGTTTGTACTGGAATCAGTTATTTGAGTGAACTCTAATACATCCGATAGGAAAAGAAGCCCCCCTATAAGATATTTTGGATCTAACTGTCAATGATTATCTGACACCCAACTGCTGCATGAAGACAGAATGAAGAGAAACAGATGCAGAGAGAGGGACAGTGAAGATAATCTTGATTATTTCAGAAACAGTAAAGAATTTTTAATTGATTGTACTTAGAAAGTTTGTTATTTCAGTATGCCGAAGCTTTAATTAAATGTAGTTTTTGTGATCCTTTCGCTTTAAACAAAAATGTTTCTATTTAAAAAGTGTCCCCTTGTTACACAGCACTTTAAAATAATTCATAACAATGTGTGTCCAGACAACAAACAAGGATTACAAAATAAAAACAGGTTTGGAAAGCACTGCTCACAATCACTTACAATATAATTTTTTTTGTTCAATATTTCTACTGCTAACTTTCTAACTTCCCTATTCTCTCACTGTTGGCATGGCAGTAGGTAGTACAACAAATGAGTAGTCTACTAATAAGCAGTGATTCTTACAGCAAATTCTAGCAAGAGCTGTATCTTAGGGGTGGGAGGTGTTTGTTTATACAGAGGTCCTTGCCATTTAAACAAATCACTGTGTTTAGACCTTTAGCTGGTGATCAGTAGATCTCAAGACTCAAACAGCTTGTCTATATCACCCTCCGGTTTCATGCTTTACATTCAGATATTTATTATGTTATGGTTACATAGGAAATTGTTGTTTTCTCATAAATCAATATTTCATATTTTTTTCATATAATTCAATATTTTTAATAATATTTTGCCATGGAATAGAATGCTAACAATGTTTTTTTATGGATGTAAATCCTAATGGGACATTATCACTATAAGTAGACCTCGCAGTAACAAAGAATGGGCCCTCCTTATGTATAGAGCGATATTCTGAGACAATTTGCAACTGGGTTTTTATTATTTGTGGTTTTTGAGTTATTTAGCTGTTTATTCAGCAGCTCCCCAGTTTATAATGTCAGCAATCTGGTTGCTAGGATTCAAACTACCCTAGCAACCATGCATTGATTTGAATAAGAGACTGGAAAATGAATAGGAGAGGGCTAGAATAGGAAGACAAGTAATAAAAAGTAGCAGTGACCCCCTCCAATTGAATGTTGGAAAGAGTCAAAATAACAAGACAAATAAATAATAAAAACCAGTTGAAAGTTGCTTAGAACGGGCCACTCTATAAAGCTGGCCATAGACGCAACGATCCGATCGTACGAATCCTCGATTCGTACGATTTTCGGATCGTATGTGGAGTGCTCCGACTTTTGTCGTGCCATGCCGATCGGTCGTTTGGTCGATCGGCCAGGTTAGAAAATTTCTGTCGGCTGGCGATAATATATTTGCGTCTATTGCAGATCGTACGATTTTCAGTGGGAGACCGTCACTAGGTTTTTAATCGTACAACTTTCGTAGGATCCTTGTCAGGGGCAGAACGTCAGCTGTCTGTGCTTTTTACTACTTTAGTTGATCTGAAGGTTAGTGACAAGTCGGGAGATGCAAAGATCCGATCGTTGGAATCATCTTACGATCGTATCTTTGCGTCTATGGCCAGCTTTACATATAAGTTAAAGGGATACTGTCATGGTAAAACTAGCTAAAGGAATACTGTCATGGGAAAGTTAATAGTGCTGCTCCAGTACTTCTGCACTGAGATGCATTTCTCAAAAGAGAAATCTGACATGGGGCCCATTTTGTCAATTTCCCAGCTGCCCCTGGTCATGTGACTTGTGCCAGAACTTTAGGAAGGAACTGCTTTCTGGCTGGCTGTTGTTGTTTTTCCTTCTCAATGTATCTGAATGGAATGCAGTGGGACATGGGGTTTACTATTGAGTGCTGTTCTTAGATCAACCAGGCAGCTGTTGTCTTGTGTTAGGGAGCTGTTATCTGGTTACCTTCCCATTGTTCTGTTGTTAGGCTTCATCCACAGGAGCAGATTCAGGGAGATAAGTGACCCCAGCGACAAATCGCCTCTTCTTCGGGGCGACAATTCCCCCGACCTGCCTTCTCCCTGCCCTCCGCTGGCTCTAATGAAAATCGCCGGCGGCAATTCACATGAGGCGCTTTATTTTCTGAAGTCTCCGCACAATGAAACTTCGGGCAACTTCAGAAAACGAAGCACTGCGTCAATCATGCTAATCCCGCCTGGTTTTCCTTATTTGGAAAACCGGCAGGAAGTATTAATCCGGGCAGCCCTTCAAAATACCGGGCTGTCTGGGTCAAAACCAGACAGGTGGCAACCCTAGGGCCCTGCATCTGCTCATGTGGATGAAGCCTTAGGCTGCTGGGGGGAAAGGGAGAGAGTGATATCACTCCAACTTGCAGTACAACAGTAAAGAGTGATTGATGTTTATCAGAGCACAAGTCACATGACCAGGGGCAGCTGGGAAATTGACAATATATCTAGCCCCATGTCAGATTTCAAAACAGAATTTAAATTAAAAAAACTGTTTGCTCTTTTGAGAAATGGATTTCAGTGCAGATTTCTGCTGGAGCAGCACTATTAACTGATGTGTTTTGAAAAAACATTTTTTTTTCCATGACAGTATCCCTTTTTTAACAGAAAGTTGAACCGCACCTTTAATAAGAGCAATCAATGGGGGCTGTATTTGTATAGGGATAACAATGCCTCTTTAACTGGTACGAGAGATAGCGCAAGTCTCGCTAGAGAAGGAAGGAAGGAAACGATAGATCACGGCACAACACGAAAGAACTATGGGGAAAAAAAAAAACCGCACAGTGTGAAGGGAAAACGAGGCGTGCGCTTCGGCATACGGACAGAAGAGGGCGCTGACAATCACAGTGCTTGCGTAGCGTTTCTGTTGGGCTCTTGGCGCAGGAATTGCGAGTCCCTTTTACGTGATGACGTCCTTTGACTTCTTTGCAAAAGCTGTAGTTTGCGAGAGCAATTTCCAGCGTTAGCAGCGCTAGGAGTTTGAGCGTCACTGTAGACGGCTGGCGTTGCGGTTCATAGGTAATTCTGAAGCTTTTCCCTTCAGGCATAGCGTCTTTATCCGAGCTTTGGTTTCCCTCTGGTGACTCAATGCGGCGTTTGCCCTATCCTATAATGGCGGAAGCTTGTTTTGCAGACTGTCCGTATGCTAGTGGGGCTTCCATGCAGTAGGAATGGGTCACTGACCCGTGTCTATTGTATAGTATCGAGTCGTGGCAACGGTTCTGTTCATTGGATTGCCGTTTCACGCATGCGCAAAGCACTTTGACAGAGAGGGCACCAGGTTTTCACTAAGGTAATACTGTCGGTAGGGTGGTTGCCCCCTTTTCTCCTGGTGGAGGCCGGACATGGGGCGGGGTCTTGGCACAAAGGGGCGACGCTTTAACTATGAGGGCGGGGCTGTAACTCATTAATCAGAGATTGGCCGATCCCTTGCCCAGTTTTCCTAATTTGGATAATGGGTCAGGCAACCCTACCTGCCGGAATAGGGATCGCACATCTAACAAGTTTGGAAATAAAAAGAGGGACCAAAAAGTTGCTGCAAAATTGAGACCACGCCCCCTTTGTAGCACCGCCCCCTAATTGACACGTTCATTTTACAAGATGAACCAGCTAAAAAAAAAAAACAAAAAACAGCCTATCGGGTTTATTTAATGTTTACATGATTTTCTATTGGACAGAAAGATCTGTTATCTGGAAAACCAGAGATCCCCAGTATTCTGGATAACAGGTCCCATATCTGTATAAGAAAGCAAAACTCCCCATACTTTACTAATGTGAGGTCCAATCTAATAATGATTCCCCATTATGATCTACATCTATAAAAGCATTGTTAGCATTCTGTTCCATGGAAAATATTTCTTATTGATTTATGAGAACGTGTATCTTGCTGTATATAACAAACCGCTATTTCTTATGTGACCTTAAAATAATAATAATCTCAATGTAAAGCATGAAACAGGAGGGTGATTTAGACAAGTCTACTGGTAGATCCCGGTCTATGTTTTGGGCTCCCCTGCTCTAAGTACTTGACAAATCCCAGTGTCATGGATATAAACCTTTTTTTTTTTTTTTTAAAGGCAAACTTGTCATCCTTGGTTCATCAAGACCATAATTCATGGTGCAGGTTCACACATGTAGTCCACGTTGCTGTGAAAACACCTGCATATTGTAGCTGGGCTACTTACAGTCCTACCCTGTGCTGATGTTTCCTTGTGACTCCTATAGACAGCTGTGGCTTGGGATTTCAGTTCTTTTGATACATTGTTTTAAATTGGGAAGAATGAACAAAACCCTCACAAGTGCCATGAATGCTGGATTTCTATGTAATTAAGGAAGAATTTTTGTATGCGTGGCTCTAACTACGCTAAAGGCCCTCATTAGGGTTGCCACCTGGCCCGTATTTTTAGTGGTTGATCCCAATGTTGTTAATAGGAAAAAAAGATAAATATATAGGAAGGCCGGTATTTTTTTCAAGAAAAGGTGGCAACCCTAGCCCCCATACACTGTCCGATAAAAGCTGCTAACAAACCTAGTCGGCAGCTTATAGGCCTGTGTGTGGAACCACCCAACAGGCTTCTCCAATCGATATCTGATCTCAATAGGCAGGTTAAAAAAATCACGTCAGATCGCCATTGTTAGGCCCTAGGGCCCACGTCCGGATAACCCCAATATTGCTCACCTCAATGTGGGAATATTGGCGAGAGATCGTCAAACAAGCTAATCTCCCTGTGTGTGGCCATCTTAAAGGAGAATTCAACCCCTCCCGCGCTAACCCCCCCAGCCCCCCACCCCACCGTAGGCCCTCCTCCCCCGGGGCAAATGCCCCAAAGTCGCTACTTACCCCCTCCGTGCAGGTCCCCTCTAGCCAGGTTCCCAGGCGCCATCTTCTACGTCAGTGATCCCCAACCAGTAGCTCGTGAGCAACATGTTGCTCTCCAACCACTTGGATGTTGCTCTTGGTGCTTATTTTTGAATTTCAGGTTTGGAAGGAAGTTTTAATTGCATAAAAACTAAGTATATACATAGCCGCCTGTAGGCTGCCAGTCCACATAGGGGCTACCAAATACTATTCCAGGGGCTACCAAATAGCCAATCACAGCCCTTATTTGGCACCCCAAGATACTTTTTCATGCTTGTGTTGCTCCTCAACCCTTTTTACATTTGAATGTGGCTCACAAGTAAAAAAGGTTGGGGATCCCTGTTCTACAGCTTCTTCCGCATGCGCAGTAGTACAAACCGGCAAATGCGTCCTACTGCACATGCGCCGTAGAGCGCCAATGGAAGAAGACATTGCTGTAGAAGATGGCGCCTGGGAACCTGGCTGGAGGGGACCTGCACAGAGGGTGTAAGTAGCGACTTAGGGGCATTTGCCCCAGGGGAAAAGTAGGCTGGGGGGAAGGAGGGAGGGTTGGGGTTAGTGCGGGAGGGGTTGAATTCCTCTTTAAAGTATTTGATTATGAAACTGTTACCATGTAACATAGGTTGGGACACTCATCTTAAAACTAATCTGTTTGGTGGTATAGGTAACATTTTTATAATACAGGTATGGGACCTATTATCCAGAATGCTTGGGACCTGGGGTTTTCTGGATAACAGATCTTTCTGTAATTTGGATCTTCATACCTTACGTCTAATAGAAAATCATGTAAACATTAAATAAGCCCAATTGGCAGGTTTTGGCTCCAACAAGGAATGATTATATGTTAGTTTGGATCAAGTACAAGCTACTGTTTTATTATTACACAGAAAAAGGAATTAATTTTTTTAAATCTGGATTATTTGCGTAAAAAAATCATCTATGGGAGACAGCCTTTCTGTAATCCGGCGCTTTCTGGACAATGGGTTTCTGGATAATGGATCCAATACCTGTAATATTTTGTTTTATACAAATTCACTCAAACATGCTAAAAAAATTCCCCTGTGTAAAGTTAGAAAACACAGGAATCTTAGGGCATAGAGGAATTTGCTTTTGGTTTTGGAACAGTTCAGTATAAAAATAAAAACTGGTTAAAGGGATCCTGTCATGGAAAAACATGTTTTTTTTAAACACATCAGTTATTAGTGCTGCTCCAGTAGACTTCTGCACTGAAATCCATTTCTCAAAAGAGCAAACACATATTTTTTTTTATATTTAGTTTTGAAATCTGACATGGGGCTAGGCATTTTGTCAGTTTCCCAGCTGCTCCTGGTCATGTGACTTGTGCTAGCACTTTAGGAGGGAACTGCTTTCTGGCAGGCTGTTAGATAGGCTGTGCAAAAAAAATGTGTCTGATCTAGTTAGTTAACAAAAAATGTAATGTATAAAGGCTGGAGTAACTGGATGTCTAACATAATAGGCAGAACACTACTTCCTGCTTTTCAGCTCTCTTGGTTACCAGACGGTAACCAATCCGTGATTTGAGGGTGCGCCATGTAGGTCATAACTGTTGCTTTTGAATGCTGAGGATAAATTGCTAACTCACTAAACGGTTATGTCCCATGTGGCCCCCCTTATAGTCACTGACTAACTCAGAGTTAGAGAGCTGAAAAGCAGGAAGTTGTGTTCTGTTCTGCTATTTTATATTTTGCACAGCCTATCAATTTACCCAGTTTTTATTTTTACACTGAACTGTTCCTTTAAAGACAGACCAGGACCTATTTTTGTCTTGCATTGCACAGAACGAACACAACAGCTGGAAAGCTGCTCATACCCCTTATGATTTGTTCATTTGGTGAGTCACCAAACAAGTAGATCTCTCCATGATGTAACCACTAGTGATGTTCGGCTCAACATGAATAGCAGAATCTGGGCAAAGTAAGGTCACGGGCGGGGAGAATAGAAGCAAGAACAGATTTTGGCCTGCACATCACTGTTGGCCAAATTAAGCTGCTAATAGACTTTTGCCTACAGAGCAGTCATGTTTTATATTGTAAAACCATTCCCTTCCTAAGAAATCCTTCCGTTTGTCAGACACCTTACAGCGCGAAGAAGTAAAACAGAAAATGATTACAGAA
The DNA here is from genome assembly GCA_024363595.1 of Xenopus borealis. Taxonomy (NCBI): domain Eukaryota; kingdom Metazoa; phylum Chordata; class Amphibia; order Anura; family Pipidae; genus Xenopus; species Xenopus borealis. Next base: position 107,942,022 of record CM044436.1, read on the forward strand.
ATAGACAAGTTGAAGAGTAGATTACATGTATCTGCTTAATGATCATTTGTCATCTTTTCCTTTAATTCTCGGAGGAGTCATGATATCGACAAGCCTTGTCTAATTTGTACAAAATAAGTGTATAGATACAATGTGTGAAAATGAGGATTGATGCTATAAGCCAGCATGCTTTTAATTGTCCGAACTTTTTAACCGATGAACCACAGCAATCGAAGCGGATGTCCAGGACTGAGATTTCAACAAACATTACAAAAGAAAAAGATCACTAAGCAGCAACGATGAAACGGCATCTAATAAAAAGATTTACTCACCATATGGCAAGTAAGTTTCTCTTTGTATTTTGCCCACTAACATCTGAAAGGACACTAAGCCTGGTTGAGCAGTTATGGCCTTTTTCAACTATATCGCCAAACAGCAGCATATTCATCCTGAAATCCTGTCAGGTTGCACTAAAGTCATTGACTGGTCATTACTGTTAAAGTACCAGTAACATCAAAACATTTAAAAAAAATAGTACACCTTGAAAAAAAAACACTGAAACAAATTAAACTTTAAAATCGCACAACCTTTATTAAGAAATAATTTACCGAATCTCTGCTTGCACTCCTCTTCAGAAAAGGCGATCTGGCGATCCATCGTGCGGCGCTCAATTTCTTCTCCCTGCCTTGAAGGAGATAGCCAGGGCGGAGAAATAAAGAGCTGCAAAATGGATTGTAAACCTGTCACCTCTTCTGAAGAGGAGCGCAAGTGGAGTTACGGTAAGTTATTTCTTAAAGTGATACTGACACAAAAAATTACTTTTTAACATATGAATGTACATTAAATGTTACCTGTAGGTGATGTTAATCATTTTTTGCTGAGAGGTTTGTTTTAGTAGATAATGGTTAGTTGAAGTTCCTAAGCCTGACTCTCTGACTTTGCCAACCTGACTGTCCCATCTCAGCCTGTTAGTTACAGTTTGTAATGATAACAGATGCCGGGTGCACAAATATGGCAGCCCCCTCATACAGGAACATGGGGGATCAGACAGGTAATGTAAAAACATCATGCAAATACTTTATGGCAAAGTTAGAAGTAGCTTTCACACCAATATTGTAATAGATGTAAAAAAAAGAGTTTGATTTCAGGTGTCCATATCTCTTTAATAAACTTAGCAATTTTAAAATTTATAATATTGGTTTTGAAAGCTACTTCTAACTTTGCTATAAAGTATTTGCATGATGGTTTTACATTACCTGTCTGATCCCCCATGTTCCTGTATGAGGGGGCTGCCATATTTGTGCAGCAGGAGTCCGTTAGCATTAGAAACTGTAACTAACAGACTGAGATGGGACTGATTGGCAAAGTCAGAGTGTCAGAGAGTCAGGCTTAGGAACTTCACTAACAATTATATACAAAAACAAACCTCTCAGCAAAAAATGATCAACATGACCTATAGGTAACATCCAGGGGCAGATTTACTAAATTCACATGAATAATTCAAAGTTCGATCTAATTTTAATTAGATTTGAATCTTTGAATATGCAAATTAGGCAAATTCGACCATTGAATAGTCTAATTCGAATAAAATTTTATTCGACTATTCGATGGTCGAAGTACTTCCCTTTTAAAATTTTATTCGACCACTTAGTTTGCCAGAACTAAGCTGCCGAATTGGGAATCATTATTTTAGATCGAATAAAAATAATTTAATCGATCAAATTTTTCCTATTTGATAGTTCAATCGATTGAATTGCGGTAAAATCCTTCGAATTTCGAAGGATTTTACTACCCTTTTATTCATATGGTCGAATTTCGAATTTTTTTTAATTTCGAAATCCGACCAATGATAAATCTGCCCCCCAATGTCCATTCATATGTTAACAAGTAATTTTTTAGTGTCCGTATCACTTTAATATGTCTTGGTGTTCTAAACTAAAGAACATACTAAAGAGTTTTTTTTTTTTTAAATTGTTACTGGTCCTTTAAGATGGCCATACACACAGAGATCTGCTCTTTTGATGATTTTGTCAAATGAGCAGATCTCTCCCCAATATGCCCACATTGAGGTGGCTGATATCAGGCTGACCCGAACGTGGGCCCTAGGGCCCAACGATCGAATCATAATGGGGCTGTCGGATTATCGGACTGCATCAATGAACAATCCTGACAGACAGGAGGGCCCCACACACTGGCCAATAAGCTGCCCACTTGACCGTTTTTATCAGCCCGTGTATGGCAACCTTTTACCAATGAATGGCCACCACAACATTCTCTCTTGATGGCTGTTAAGAATTTGAAATGCTGGAAGTGCTCCATGGTTAAAGATGCTGCAAAATATAATGGAATCTGTTCACTGATCCACTCAAAAAAACAGAGGAAGGCAAAAAAAAAAAAAAAATTCTCAAGCTTCTTCAGTTTGCCTCAAAGGGGGTAAAAACAAATCAAAGAAGGCAGTCAAATCAAATTTGATCCATGGACTGGTCTAAATACAATTGTATTTGTAACTGCCTTAGGGAGAGACTTTCCCAAAATTAGCAATAATAGTCATGAAAAACACCCCCACTATAAATGCTGGAGTGAATAGATATTGAACATAACAGCCAGAGAACTATCTCCTCCATTGCAGCTCTCTCTATAGTTAGTCAGCGACTGGGGTGGACATAACTGTTCTAAAAATGGCAGACAAAACGGTCAGTCATTTTAGGTTAGGCTTTGAACTGATTAAGTATTTTTTTCATATGTTGTAGCCACTATTTGGAAGCCGAGTGTGTGAGTGACAGAGGTCGGCATAACAGACGATATGTGGAACGGAGAAGCAACTACAGGGGTGGAGATCATGACCATAGACGCCATTACAGATCCAGCAAGTCATCTGGGCAAAGCAGCAGAAGCAGTCACAAAAAGAGACAAAGACATCACCATTCAAGACGCACTTCACATTTGGTATTAACGGTTTCTTTTTCTTTAAAGTGTTAATGTGATATGATATAATCTCTTAGTAATGTTTTAGTTTTAACTAGAAAGCTTAGGTGGAAAAGTTATAGCAATAAGGGAGATGTTATGACTTGAATTTATTGTAACGTCTAAAATGTTTACTTTGAATATGGTTTCCATGTACATGGAAAATGATCTCGCCGTGGTTTGTGTAAAGATTTTCATTCTAGAATTTCAGTGATTGTGTGTCTATGTATGTGTATGTATTTATCTGTTAAGCTTCAATATATTTTGCAGCATGTACATACAGTGGTGTGAAAAACTATTTGCCCCCTTCCTGATTTCTTATTCTTTTGCA
>CM044436.1:107947184-107966774 GCA_024363595.1 Xenopus borealis
CATGCAAAAGAATAAGAAATCAGGAAGGGGGCAAATAGTTTTTCACACCACTGTACGTGGAAATGTGTAACTTGCATAAAGGAGCTCCAATTTAGAACTTTGCGATGCTCCTGGTGGAATCAGAGGTTAACCAGTATCAACACCCCGTTCACAGATCACTTCCCCACTCTACTGCTTTCTTTTTGGAGTACTCCTTCTCCACACATGATATTCTATAATTATAAAAAAGCGCAACAGCTGGGAATTTTTATTTCAGTAGTTTTGTTTGTTTTTGTACAATCCCCACATAAAAAGATCAATAAAAACATTTGCATATATAAAATCCTTATCTGTCCGTGTTGCTCGTCCTCCGCTCCTACTTCCAACTCCTTTCTGTGTGGAACTAATTTGTTAAACCCGACCCGGACCTGCATACTTACCCACTACCGGACCCGCAAGTACCTTATCCAGTGACCTGACACACAATCTGCAAACCTGGAGAACCACCGACCTGCATCTATACCTGCTCCCGAAACTTCTTCCCACAACCAGCAGGGTACTGCAAGTTATTGCGGATAACCCACGGGTATCCAACCCGCTGCAGGACTATAGTTTATGGCTCCGATTTGTACAACTCTCACTTCTGTGTCATTACTCCGTTCCTTAAGTGATCTGGGCCTCAAATCCACACAATTCCAGGAGTGGTTACAGTTCTTACTTGCACGGATTTCTACAGACAGTCTTCAGCCTTGAGAAAGGTCTGAATCCTTGAGAAAGCAGAGACAAATCTTTGAGAAAGAGGGCAGAAGCCTGTGAAACACGTTGGTTGTTACTAAGGAGTCTTTACAAATAATAACTGCAACTGCTCCTGGAATTGTGTGGATTTGAGGCCCAGATTCCGGATCACTTAAGGAACTGAGTAACAACACAGAAGTGAGTGCGGCACAAATCGGAGCCATAAACACACAGAAAGGAGTTGGAAGTAGGAGCGGTGGACGAGTGACATGGACAGATAAGGATTTTATAAATGCAAATGTTTTTGTTGATCTTGTGAGTGTAACTTTCTATGTGGGCTTGTACAAAAATAGACTAAACTACTAAACATAGAAAAGATTCCTTGCTCTTGCGCTTTATTTGGAAGTATAGATTTGCATAAGGGAGCTGTTTGTTAAAAGGTTAGTGTGTAAGCTTGATGGGAAGGTGTGTTTTAAAGGAACATTTGAAACTGGAGGATAGGGAGCTGGTTTGGTGAACATCTGTCGGCATGCACAATGTTTTGTTTGTGTTATACAGGGAGAATTTGTCTGCTGTGTAGTCAGGCATAATTTATTGAAACTGCTATTGCAGTTCAGCAGCTGTTAGGCTTAGTCCAGACGGGGAGATTCGGGGGCGATCCCTCGCCTGACGACTTTTCGCCGCGACGGATCACCCCCGAATCTCCCCGAATAGCTAGGCACTGGCGAGGCTTAAAAACGCCTGCACCAATTCCCACGGAGCGGCGCGATTTTTAAAATCGCTCCAAATTGCCGCCAGGCAAAAGTCGCCAGGCGACGGATCGCCCCCGAATCTCCCCGTCTGGACTAAGCCTAAGGGTATAAGCAGAACAGTAAAATAACAATATTCTGGTGTTTATTTAAGCAGCAAAAATCTCAGCACTTCCTACAAATGCAAAATAATCTATGGCCACAGGCTACATTATTTAGCAATATTTCAGATCTTTCTAGAAACATTATTAATCTTTTTTTTTTTTTTTTTTTAAGCTGTTATTGAAATGTTGATGAATTGTGAATGGATAAGAGGCATCATAAATGAATACTAAATTAAGCAGTGCTGCCTGCTATCCCTAAGTTATTTTTGCTGTACTGGATTTAAGGCAAATAGCATGCAGGGTACATGTTCTATGTTATCCGCATTGCAGAAAAGTTACAAGTAACAATGTGTTGTATGATTGTGTTCATTATGATCAAAGTATCTTACGTGAAAATGTGTTCCTTGCCATGTCATCTGTAACATAAACTGTGTGCCCTTGGAATTTCTGGGGTCTGAAATGGAATGAAATGGCTCCTGCCAACTGTTCGTGGGCTGATTGCGTAACTGAATATCTCCTGCTGAATGAATTGCGTGTTCTTCTATGAATTCACTGGGCCGGGTTTATTGATTGACATCATCGAAAGGAAAAGATCGAGAAGTGTAGAGGATGATGAGGATGATCTGTGAAATTGGAGACGTACTAAGAAAAAGATGTATAGAATATTTTTCAAAATTTTACTATAGTCCATTTGATTAAAATTTGGGGGCATGTTTACTAACATTGGAGATAAATATCTGGAGAGATTTCTGGAGATGTTGCCTATAGCAACCAATCAGATCTTTGCTTTTGTTTTCTAACTTATTTGTGGCTATTTAAATCTAATTGCTGATTGGTTGCCATGGGCAACATCTCCAGATATTTATCTCCAATGTAATGTAAACATGCCCCATAGTGTTTTGACCTTGGCAGGAAATAAATGCTATTTTTGCATTTAAAGATATTTTCTGATATATTTATTTTCTAGTACGATTATATAAATTGAGTATGAAAAGTATAGTTTTATGATCTTAATATATTTAAATGAATCTAACCTTTCTATTTTAATACGAGATGAAAAATTTGATAGAGAGATATATAATATATATATTAGTAGTAGTAGTATATAGTTTAAACAAATCTTGTTTTGTTAACGGCTACTAATTTATTTTTTCTGATTGTAGATGAAATTGTACATACTTTGGGAGAAGGATCTTTTGGAAAAGTAGTGGAATGTATCGATCATTTAGGGTAAGATGTAAATGTAATGTAGTTTGCTTATATCACTCCTTTCTCCCTTCTCATTTGGGTATTTGGCAGACTTGGTAAATGTATACAGCAACAACAAAATCAACAAATTAAGGTGGTGTCATTGTTAGGGGATGTGATTAATTACACTTGAACTACTGCCCCTCCTTTCTTGGCATTCCAATGTTTTCTTTTGGTCAGAAACCTTATTGCCTGAGAATAGGAACCAACAAAATCTTTCCAACAAGTCACCTTTATCCTGACAGACTGAAAATAAAAATGTTATTAAAAATAATAATGTCATGGAGAACGGGGTGCTCCTGGAAGAGGATGGATAGTGCCACCTGTGCTTTAAGTGACCCGATTCTACACTCCAATAATTCAGCCCTCAGCCAATCTAGTTGACCCACATTATCTTGTACCTTATCGGCCTATCTCTTGCAGATCCCCTGGTAAATGACTGACACCTCACACACAGTTTGATATTCCTTTTTGTTGGTCATTTGATCTATGAGCTGAATGTTGTGTATATATACCAGAGAACACCACAGCTTCATTGTAATCAGCTTCAAAAAGGAACTAAAATGTTCTGAAAGCTTGCTATGATTATATTAGTTAGCCAATAAAGGTATCACCTTTATACCATTTTGTTATTTTTTATTTCAAAAGGGTTTCCCCAACAACATTTTTACTGGCTAACACGGTAAAGCAACTTTACCTGCAGGTCCAGTATGAACGATCTTTCTTTGGAACTGTTTAAATAGAACCCATGGAAGCATGTGGGCATTGGAACAGGGACAATCACCCTGGTTTCTGTGAGGGAGCAAACAATTATGAGAAAGGCATTCCTTTTGATTGGTTGTACAGGAAGCGTCAACATTAAAAATGGCGTGGTAGAGGAATTGTGAATTCTAGTCTGTACCAGAAGGAGAGTGTGTCAAGAACCCAGATGTGGGAGGTGTAATAGTGCAACATATCTGCAAAGAATCAAAGTCTGCCCACGAGACTGGGTATCCAACTGTTCCACACCGCAGTTAAGAGGAGGTTTTGTTCTCCCCAGTAGGCTTTGACTGGGATTTTCTGGAGATTTTTCATGGAGATTTGCTCTTGTTGGAGAACCGCTGTTCATGGGGGGAACATGTGGGTGAGCCACTCTTGTAGCTTGAGATATGATGTTTCCAATTCCTCCCCAAAGCGCCTGGATCCTCTAAATGGTATGCATAGCAATTACTGGAGAAGAGATCATCAGACTACAGCGTCAGCCGATGGGATCTATGAGCCTTGACTCGAGGCAGATGAGATGCCACTAGCTTAGCCACATCCAAGAATGCTCCCTCAAAAGCACTTGCCTTGAATGTACAATGCTAGATCTGTGCAGTCGTAGCATAATCCTGAGTGAGTTGGAGTGGGGAGTTGGACCAAGCCTCAATGGCATAATTAACCCAGGTGGATGCCAGGATAAGGAGAGCAGAGCTTGAAACGTGGGGTCCATAAATGGGTATTCAATCCCTCGGGCGCTAAGTCTTGCCTAGGGTAGAGTCTGCCTCCTCAATTTGCAACACCTCCAACATAGCCTGTACTAGGTGATCAACACTGGCTGGAGGGTCTACCGAACTATCACCATCTTCAAGAGTCTTGAGTATGCAGAAGAGATCCCCTTACTTTTTTGCTAGCTTCATTCTCAAATGAGGATGGGCTTTAAGTTGTTAGTACCCAAAGGCTGCACCACCAATATCACGCGTGTGCTTGGTGGAAGCTGCTGGAATGTCTGCCAGCATCTTATCAATGGAAAAAGGCTATTTGTGGAATGCAATGTAGCCCAGAAAGAGAGCGAGATGGCCCATGCTAGGGGAAGCCTACACCTGCCTGAAAAGGGCATGCGGTAGTTTGGTCAGAGGTGGCTGCAGAGGAAAACTCACTACAGTGTGGACAACACGTGGGCTACAGTCAGGGCAAACTCTGCCTTCCTTAATATTTGGTACATGCAACAAAGGTGGCCACTGGATGCTTCCCTTGGTAAATGGGCCCCCCCTGCCTTCAGCCATGTTGGTAGAACAGTTTAATGAAACCCCCCTCTGCCTGCCTGTGTCCCAGGAGCATGCAGAAAAGTCGTGTCCGCCTACCAGTATAAGATCAGTTATCTTGAAACCACTGAAAGTTTAAATTTTTTCGAATTGTGTGTACTTTTTTTCTTTGTAATAATAAGGTAGAATGTTGTATTCAGTCTTAACTAAGCTTCACATATAAGGGTAGGGACAGACAGGGAGATTCGGGGAGATTTTGTCGCCTGGCGTTTTTAGCAGGCGACAATCTCCCCGAATTACCTTCTCCCTGTCTGCCGCTAGTATACTGACAAAGCGCCAGCGCCTGTGCAGGCGCGGCGATTTCCGGAATCGCCCGAAGATACTTCGTGAGGAAACTTCGGGCGATTCCAGGAATCGCCGCGTCTGCACAGGCGCTGGCGCTTTGTCAGTATACTAGCGGCAGACAGGGAGAAGGTAATTCAGGGAGATTGTCGCCTGCTAAAAAACGCCAGGTGACAGAATCTCCCCGAATCTCCCTGTCTGTCCCTACCCTTATATGTGAAGCTTAGTTAAGACTGAATACAACATTCTACCTTATTATTACAAAGAAAAAAAAGTACACACAATTCGAAAAAATTAAAACTTTCAGTGGTTTCAAGATAACTGATCTTATACTGGTAGGCGGACACGACTTTTCTGCATGCTCCTGGGACACAGGCAGGCAGAGGGGGGTGGGGGGTTTCATTAAACTGTTCTACCAACATGGCTGAAGGCAGGGGGGGCCCATCCCCAGCCTAAAGGTCCAAAATAATTTTTGTCTTGTATGTTTTAAGTGCCTTAAGGTATGGTACTCCAATAATGGAAATACACCTTTAAAGGACCAGTACCATCAACATACTGGTACTTATTTTTGTAGTGTGGGAAATTAAATTAACAATGCAGAATGTAAGTAAAAAGCACAGTATGACATTTGAACCTTCTAAATTAGGGATGCACCGAATCCACTATTTTGGTTTCGGCCGAATCCATTGTGAAAGATTCGGCCAAATCCATTGTGAAAGATTCGGCCAAATACCGAACTGAATCCAAACCCTGATTTGCATATGCAAATTAGTGAGAAGGGCAAAAGGCAGCTGCGCACACAAAAAAGTTTTTTACTTCCTTGTTTTGATTTTAAGGATTCGGTTCGGCCGAATCCGAATCCTGCTGAAAATGCCCGAATCCTGGATTCGGTGCATCCCTATTCTAAATTGTTCTCTCATTATTCAGGAATGGTGAGCGAGTAGCCGTGAAAACCATAAAAAATGTGGAGCAATATCGAGAAGCCGTACAGTCTGATATACATGTTTTGGAGCATCTGAACAGAAAAGATCCAAAAAATACTTGTGAGTATAATTGTAATGGCTGTGCTATTTTTATCGTGATTTAGAGTGACTAACAGGGATTGATAATTGTCAGTAGAATTGCACAGGCCAGTTGCTCCAGGTTTGGCCCAACAAAGCTCTATATCTGTTCAGTCAAAGTTGTTGCCCAGGCTCCCAGATTTGCAGATTTTATCCCAATACAAAGGTAATTGATAATACCAAACTGTTTTATCCCAAACTAGGGTACAGCGGATACCATTTGAAATTTGTATGACCAGCTGCAGACCACCTGGGGGAGTTGCGTGCCTGGGAAAATTGCATGGAACATTTCCAGTTGTTGTTGTAGAGACACTTGGATATAATTTTGTACATGCTTTGTCTGGCCTGTGCCATAACATTGTGGTCATCCACAGCATTATATTGAAGTGAGCCTCCATAATCAAACTCACTATTATGTTGGTAGCACAGGGTTACTACCACCATACTCCTGCTTAAAGGAACAATAACACCAAAAAATGAAAGTGTCCTAAAGTAATGGACATATAATGTACTGTTGTGCTGCAAAGGTAAAACTGGGGCGTTTGCTTCAGAGCTGCTTTGTAGAAAGAAAAACGGTCCGCACACACCAATATTGCAGTCGGGGATAGTGCCCCTTTCTTTTAATGCCACCAGTTGTCAACGTTTCGGGGGGAACACAGCCTCCCTTCTTCAGGGCGTTTGCTTCAGAAACACAACTATAGTTTATATAAGAAAATCCGAAAAAAGAAGAGGTTCCAGGCGGCGCTCCGGATGAGTACAAAAAGGTTTCTTTATTGAAGCACAATGGGTAACAACATCGCCTTACGTGTTTCAGGAAAACATTCCCTTAGTCATAGGCTTACAAAGCACATTCCCTGGGCCCCTGTGTCATAAGTAAATCAGTATAAATGCAAGTGCTTATGTATAAAAAAACAGGGGTTGTTTTGTATAAAGTTATGATCATAAAGTTGATAAGCCGCCATACCACGTCAAGTTAAACCCCATACGGCGGTCCCTAACTTGTTTACATATAAAGTCTTTTATTTCTCTGCATAATAGCATTAGCTGTAGTAATTCCCAGTTCCTAGAAGACAAAATAGGTTGTATGGTGTATTAACCTTTTTGCAGGGATCAAGGGCAAAATCAGATTTACTCAAAAGACAATTTCTTGATGTGTATGCCTATCATGGATTTTGCTGCCCTGTGATGTTAATTCAATAATCCGCAGTGCCTGCAAATAAAGACTTATGTATTAATGTATGCAAAGAAGTGCCTTAAGTAGATGCGTTTTTCCTCCCCGGCTGCACGCAAGAGCACTGGCCCAGCCACCACTGATCTCGGATGAGTCTCCGCAACACCAAGCCGCTTGCAAGGATGCGCTTCTACTGGGTGTGCTACTCCTCTCTCCCTGTCTGCTAGTTGTTGTATTTATGTTTTATAAGGCACTTCTTTGTATGCGGCTCCATGATGTTAATTCAATAATCCGCAGTGCCTACAAATAAAGACTTGTATAGTGAGGTATCGCCAGAAAAATCCAGGGGCCTTGCGGGATGTCAAATTCATTGAGTTGCATACAAATAGGGTTGCCACCTGACCGGTATTTTACCGGCCTGGCTGGTATTTTTGATGGTTGATACCAATGTTATTAAAGGAAAACTATACCCCGAAAATGAATTTTTGAGCAACAGTTTATATCAAATCAAGTGACATATTAAAGAATCTTACCAAACTGGAATAAATATTTAAGTAAATATTGCCCTTTTACATCTCTTGCCTTGATCCCCCATTTCATGATGGTCTGTCTGTGTGCTTCCTCAGAGATCACCTGACCAGAAATATTTCAACTCTAACTGTAACAGGAAGAAGTGTTGAAGGCAAAGACAGAACTCTGTCTTTTAATTGGCTCATGTGACCTAACTTTATAGTTTGTTTGGTATGTTTGTGTGCACCGTTGGATCCTAGGATCCCAGGAGGCTGTCCTTATTTTTTAAAATGGTTATTTTCTATTTATGATTACCCAATGGCACATGCTACTACAAAAGTGTATTATTATGAAAATGGTTTATTTACATGAAGCAGGATTTTACATATGAGTTGTATTATGCAATATCTGTTTATAGAGACCTACATTGTTCAGGGGGTATAGTTTTCCTTTAATAGGAAAAAAAAAGGTAAATATATAGGAAGGCCGGTATTTTTTTCAAGAAAAGGTGGCAACCCTACATACAAAGAAGTGTCTTACAGAACATACATACAAAAACTGTGTTCCCCGATCCCATTATCCAATCCCAGTATCCAAACATGGGCCGGCATTCCTCAGCTAAGTCGTTCATTTACTGTAAAGGGCAGAACAGAGAAGGGTCAGCAATGATGAAGGGCACCATTATCCTGTGCAGAGCTGCCGTCACTGTGCTGGCTGTGCTCTCTCTGCTCTTTCCCCCACAACGAACCACCAACCCACAAATCCTTTCTGAGATCCCAGTGTGAGGCCAAGCTGCACAGGGAAATCCTGGAGAGTCACAGAGATCTGCTGCTATTGCTCACTTATTTTCTCGGAAGCATACTTGGGGATATATACCCTGATCTATTGCAGGGTATATATCCCCAAGTATGCTTCCCGGATAAGAAACAACCTAACCCGTCTGGGTGGTTGAAGCATTATGGTACATATAAATGTGGAGCAAGAATTTGTAAGGCATGTGATTATATTAATGTGTCAAAGAAATTTAAAAGTACTGCAACAGGCAAGGAATATGATTGTAGATCTTATGTGCATTGTCGAACTACAAATGTGATCTATTTAGTGACATGTAGATGTGGATGCCAGTATGTGGGAAAAACTTTACGTAGAATGAAGGATAGAATCCTAGAACACTTATCCTGTGTGGGTAGGAATGACGAATCTTCAGCGATAGCAGAACATTTGATAAAGGTACACGGTGGCAATGAGAAATTTATATCATTTCAGGGTATAGAACAAGTGAGCCTAGGTAAAAGGAAAGGAAGTATAGAAAAACAGATAAACAAGAGAGAAGTATGGTGGATGTTCACATTAGAGACAGAAAGACCAATAGGTCTCAATAAAGATTGGGAAATAAAATATTATTTGGACAGATAGAGGTTCAATTCGCTCAATATATATGAGAAAAAACTGTAATGTGGATTTGTAAGGATTGTACACTTTCTGAACCCGTCTGGTTAACGAAAACACACGGCTTTTGAGGAGATACAAGTATTTAAGCATGTCCACATAAAGGGATAATATGTTTGAGTAATGTGTAGTGTGCTCTTTGAGAACATTTTGAGAGAGAAAATTTTATTTTGAAAAAAATCCCTTTAAGAAATATCCCTTTAAGGTCAATAGCTAAGATATGAGGTATCTATAAAATAGTGTAAAGTACTTTTGATTAAAGGGTTAGCGAATATGTGCACATTGGGTCTCTTAAAGAAAAATTTCCAAAAAAATCCCTTTAAGAAATATCCCTTAAGGTCAGTGTTATGACAAACTGTGTCTATAAAGTTGTGTGTTGTTGTGGCTAAACTCATACTCTGAGGAAGTGCCTATTTGGAAGGGCACGAAACGCATCAGTAGCATGTGTTACACTATGCCAATTAGGGATGCACCGAATCCAGGATTCGGTTCGGGATTCGGCCAGGATTCGGATTCGGCCAAATCCTTCTGCCTGGCCGAACCGAATCCTAATTTGCATATGCAAATTAGGGCCAGGGAGCTAAATCACGTGACTTTTTGGCACAAAACAAGGAAGTAAAAAATGTTTTCCCCTTCCCACCCATAATTTGCATATGCAAATTAGGGGTCGGATTCGGTTCGGTATTCGGCCAAATCTTTCGGGAAGGATTCGGGGGTTTGGCCGAATCCAAAATAGTGGATTCGGTGCATCCCTAATGCCAATATCGTGCCATTGCTGACAACCTGTATGTATACGACAAAATAAAGGATGTGAAGAAATTTTACAGATTGAGAGTAAGAAGTGTTATTGAACAGAGGCCGTGGAGTGAAGTCTTTTCCTGAGCACTCTTCTTTCTGGATTCTTCTGCATTTCTGACACGTGCACAGTAGGATGCATTTGCCAGTGCAGATCTACTGCGCATGCACTGAAAGTCTAGAAGCTTCCGAAAAAAGAAATCAGGCGCATGCACAGTAGCTCCTTACCGGCAGATGCCTCCTACGGTGCGTGCACCCGAAAGTCACTAACTATACAATCTATAAAGGGCAACTAAAATTGAAAATAGAATAAGGGTAGAAATGCTGTATTTTGTATACTAAACATAAACATGAACTTACTGCACCACAAGCCTAATCAAACAAATGATTTATGCTTTCAAAGTTGGCCACAGGGAGCTGTCATCTTGTAACTTTGTTATACATCTTTGCAAGACCAAGACTGTGCACATGCTCAGTGTGATCTGGGCTAAACTTAGGGATCGTCATAAATGATCAAAACAGCACAAGTCAAATAATATCTGTCAGAAGCCTATACAGCAAGACTGATTAATAATCAGAATATACAGACTGCACTGGGTCCTTTGATACAAATCTACATAATTGCTGGCTGCTCTAAGGGAAAAAAACAAATCTGCTCAAGTACTGGGAAGTAAGGTGGGGGGCTCCCCCTGCTGTTTGAAAGTATGATTGTTTCCCTGCAGAACAGTAAGGGACCGTCTGAAGTTTCCTATCTGCAGCTTTTCACTGCATAAAGTCAGGTATATTATAAAAACGGTAGACATTTTTTAATTAAAGTGATGTAGAGAGTGATATTCTGAGACAATTTGCAGTTGGCTTTCATTTTTTATTTGTGGTTTTTGAACTATTTAGCTTTTTATTTAGTAGCTTTGCAGTTTATCTGGTTGCTAGGGTTCAAATTACCCTAGCAACCATGCACTGGTTTGAATGAGAATATGGCTATTAATAGGGGAGGGTCGGAACAGAAAGAGTAATAAAAAGTAGCAATAACAATAAATTTGCAGCTTTACAGAGCATTTGTTTTTTGATGGGGTCAGTGACCCCCTTTTAAAAGCTAGAAAGAATGAGGAGAAGAAAGCAAATAATTCCATAAACTATGAAAAAAAATAAACAAAGATCAATTAAAAAGTTGCTTACAATTGGTCATTCTATGACCATACTAAAAGTTAACCTGAACATGAACCATACCTTTAAAGAAAGTAACAATGGGATTTTATTTTTTTCCTTTATGTCCCATTTAAGTTCTATATTTGCTATGATTAAGGAAAATAGCACCGACTACATAGGGCTGTAGTTGTATATAATCCTTAATAGGTTTCATATCATGCTCTATTATGTTCCTTTGTTAAAGGGATCCTGTCATGGGAGATAAAAAAAAATCCAAAATGCATCAGTTAATAGTGTTGTTCCAGAAATCCATTTCTCAAAATTCTGCACTGAAATCCATTTCTCAAAAGAGCAAACAGATTTTTTTATATTTCATGTTGAAATCTGACATGGGGCTAGACATTTTGTCAATTTCCCAGCTGCCCCAAGTCATGTGACTTGTGCTCTGATAAACTTCAATCACTCTTTACTGCTGTACTGCAAGTTGGAGTGATATCACCCCCTCCCTTTCCCTCACCCAGCAGCCTAACAACAGAACAATGGGAAAGTAACCAGATAGCAGTTCCCTAACACAAGATAACAGCTGTCTGGTAGATTTAAGAACAGCACTCAATAGTAAAATCAATCTGACACATTCAGTTACCTTGAGTAGGAGAAACAGCCTGCCAGAAAGCAGTTCTATCCTAAAGTGCTGGCTCTTTCTGAAAGCACATGACCAGGCAACATGACCTGAGATGCACCTACACACCAATATTATAACTTAAAAAAAAACACTTATGTCAGGAATTACATTTTACATTGTGGAGTGAATAATTTGCAGTGTAAACAGTTTAATTTAGAAATAAAAATTACACCATAAAAATAATGACAGAAATCCCTTTAAAGGAAAATTAGAACTACCAAAACAACACTCCTGCTCTCCTTGAACAAGCCTGGTAAACAGTATATCGGAACTTTTGCAATTTTTACAGAGATATGTCACAGAATTAAGTTTTTTGTAACTATATTGATGTTTATAATTTACAGGCAGGTTTAAAAATTTTCAATGATTGAAAAAAAAAATGTGTCAGAAGTGATGGTCCTCTTAAGATGTTTTTTAAAAAAGCACAACATCCAATATAAAGGATTGAGACTATTGATCCATATAATTGAATATGGTTGAATATACTGTATTAATGCGTATGATTGAAACCATATTAAAGCTTTAAATATTTGTTGTCCACTAGGAATACATGGTATCAGGCCGCAAGGATCACCGCCAGTTATTTGACCTTATCCGAAGAATGTTGGAGTATGACTCTGCTAAAAGAATAACGCTAGAAGAAGGGATGAAACATCCATTTTTTGAACTGCTAAAATTTTGAGTTCAGAGCTTGAGGATTTGGCCTTGGTTTAATATGTATTTATTTTGTATCTCAAGTCAATATATTTTAAAATATTTTCTGTAAATTAAATCTGTACATATTCTCTGTATATTTTGGGTCACTGGGGGTCATTTATAAACAGTGGGCAAATTTGCACCTAGGCAAAAACCAATGACAACCAATCAGATAATTGCTTTCAATGTCTAAATTGCAGCTGGCTTTAAAAAGCTAATCACTGATTGGTTGCTATGGGATACTGCCCAGGTGCAAATTTGCCCACTGTTTATAAATGAGCCCCACTGTGTACTAGTGAATGACACCTGAACAGTCTGAAAAAGTGCAGTTACGGATGCAACAAATCCTAAATTTGATTCATCAGTCACGTGACTAAGGAGCTTGAAAGCTGTATGCAACATTTTTGTTTATCATATGTGCAATTTATTTATTTTTTCTAAATTGAATATGCAAATTAGGGGTCGCAGTCCAGCATTTGGCTTGGTCTAACATGAAATTATGGATTTGGCACATCCCTAGTCGCGAGTGCAGAATAATTCTATTGTATATAGAACAGTTTGTATCATGATGTTTTTATAACCCTCTGTGTTTGCTTTTTGATTAGTAAAAGAAACTGCTCTGTACCTTGAGTGATTGTTTCAATGCAGCATTACGTCCTATTTCCATTAGAGTTAGCAGTCGGTATTAGACAACCATGTTATATCTAGGTCTGGCCCCATGTATGTTCTCTGCTTCCATGCAGTCACTGTGAGTACAAGTGATTGAAAAGAACAATCTGAATGAAAGAAGAATAAAAGTTAAAATTGCAGGGTGGGGGGGGCTAAATTTTAGGCACCCGCTAAGAAATTATATTGACTTACCCGATACCCGGGCATGTGCTCGGTAGCAGAAAACTGCACCAGGCCTTCTTCTTCTTTCAGTTTCTTCTCTTGCCAGTTTTATCCTTAATATTTGGCTTAATATTGGCCCCTGTGAACCTCGCTGGAGGGGACCTGCATGAAGGGTTAAGTAGGGACTTAGGAGCAATAGCCCGAGGGGGGCCTACGGGGTGGTGGGAGGTTTGAGTTAGCGCCTGAGGATTTAATTCCCCTTTAAGAAGAAAAGAATCTGTATAGAGGAGAATTGCTTAAACGCCTTCTTCAGACCCCCTGTTTAAGTAATTCTCTGCTATACAGATTCTTTTCTTCTTAAAGGAAAACTATACCCCAAAAATGAATACTTGAGCAACAGTTTATAACAAATTAAGTGACATATTAAAGAATCTGATCAAACTGGAATATATATATTTAAGTAAATATTGCCCTTTTACATCTCTTGCCTTGAACCACCATTTGGTGATGGTCTGTGTGTGTGCTGCCTCAGAGATCACCTGACCAGAAATATTTCAATTCTAACTGTAACAGGAAGAAGTGTGGAAGCAAAAGACTCTGTCAGTTAATTGGCTCGTGTGAACTAACTTTATAGTTTGTTTGGTGTGTTTGTGTGCACCGATGAATCATACGATCCCAGGATGCACTGGAAATGCAGACCAACAGCACTTTGGATGGAGTCTGGAAAACAGTTTTCAGGTGCTAGTTGACCTTTAATAACTTCAATATCTTACACCAGAGTGTAAATGCGCCTTGAGTTAAAATGTCTGCTTGTAAACTGTGGCAATATTTGCTTGTTACGCCTACACAGGTACAGACACTAATTCAAGGTTTTAAATAAAATACTATTATGTGCCCTGTCTCTAATTTGCTTTGGGGTCCAGTGATTTCTAATGTGTATTCCATTCCTCCCAACTGTCCCGTTTCTAGAGGGACAGTCCCTCTTTTGACAGCTCGACCTGCAGTCCCTCATTTGTACTGAAAAGTCCCGTTTTTCTCTGAACTGAACTTCCAAAAAAATAAACAAAGTTTCTAACTTAGTTGGCTTTTGGTAGAGAGCCCAGAACAGCCACAGCAGAAGATAAGATACTTTTGTAAACAATCTCTAGATAAGCAAATAAGTAATTGTAACAATATAAGATCGCAGGTCCCTTGGGAAAAGTTAGACTCACAGCTTAAAGGGCAATTCACCTTCATTTGCAAAACTGTAATAACTGAAGAAGAAAACACAGAAATATGTTCAAACTTTCATAAACTGCCAATTTTTGTAAAATTAACATGGTAATTAGGGGGTGTGGCCACAAAACAAGCACCTTTGCAATTGGTCTTCATTGTTTATATTATACGTTTTCAGCTGTTTGCCTTTTTTCTTCTGAATCAAATGAGGTTACAGGGTTGCCACCTTTCCAGATGGCTTAGACCGTGCAGGAAGGCGGGCCCGTGACATCAGTGGGCAGAGCTATGACGTGGGAAGTTTTGACCCGGGCAACCCTTCAAAATACTGGGCTGTCCGGGTCAAAACCATAAAGGTGGCAACCCTAAATGAGGGGTCACTGACCCCTTGTAAAATGCTTTGCATACCTCTGAACATTTTGTAGGTAAAAAGAGGGACAATAACATTTGGTGAGTACAGCACGGCAAAAATTTTTGACCATGCGATTTTGGTGGCCAAACCCCTAATTACCATGTTCATTTTACAAAATTTGGCAGGTTATGAAAGTTTGAAAAGATGTCTCCTTATCTAAACTGTTACAATTACATATTTTCTTATTGCAAAATTGTTGCAAGGTTTCTCATTTGCACCTGTTGGCTGTTCTGGGCTCTCTGCCAAAAGCCGGTTAAGTTAGAAACTTTGCTTCTTTTTCTGGCTGTTCAGTGCAGAGTATCTTACAAAGCATCTTATTAGCACTTCTGCTGTTCCAGGCTCTCTGCCAAAAGCCAATTAAGTTAGAAACTATGTTCAGTGCAGAGAAAAGAGGGACTTTCCAGTAAAATTAGGGACTGCGGGTTGAGCGGTCAAAAGACGGACTGTCCCTCTGATAAAGGGACAGTTGGGCGGTATGGCTTTGTACAGCTACAAATGTATTATTATTTATTACTCCTCTTTCCTATTCATATTCCAGTCTCTTATTCCAATCAATACATGGTTGCTCTGGTAATTTGGACCCTAGCAACCAGGTTTCTAAAATGACAGCTGCTGATTAAAAAGCTAAATACCTCAAAAGCCACAAACAATAAAAAACGAAAAGCAATTGCAAATTGTGTCAGAATATCCCTGTCTACATCAGACTAAAAGTTTATGTAAAGGTGAACCAGCCGTTTAAAAGCTAGCTAGCGCAGCCGCAAACAAGATACAAATTGCGGCCTCGCGCTTTTCTCACAGAACAGCAAATGAAAGCTGTGGATGACGCGCGACATCACGAGTTCGTGGTCAGCCAATGGCAGGCTTCTAACTAACGATTTCCGGTGCGCGTATCGGAAGCTTTAAAGCTTTTGTGACGTAAGAAAAAAAAAAAAAAAAAAAAAAAAAAAAAAAAAAAAGCAGCTGCTACTTCCCTTCTCCGCCTTTCGCCACCAGATAAATACGGAGAGAGAGAGCGGGACGAGCTGTGTTTGCGTTTCAATGAGTAGCGGAGACATGGACACCTCGCAGCTCTGCAAGCTCTTTATCGGAGGGCTGAACGTGCAGACCACGGAAGAAGGCCTCCGCCAACATTTTGAGACCTACGGGCAACTGACGGACTGCGTGGTGGTGATCAACCCACAGACCAAGCGTTCTCGATGTTTCGGTTTCGTGACCTACTCGAGCGCTGCTGAGGCCGACGCGGCTGTGGAGGCCGCGCCGCACGTGGTTGACGGCAACAACGTTGAATTAAAGCGGGCCGTGTCCAGGGAAGATTCCGCCAAACCGGGTGCGCACGCTAAAGTGAAAAAGCTATTTGTTGGCGGCCTGAAAGAAGAAGTTGGCGAGAGTGACTTGCTCGAGCATTTCTCCCAGTTCGGAGCCGTGGAGAAAGTGGAGATCATTGCCGATAAAGTGTCCGGCAAGAAGCGCGGGTTCGGCTTTGTGTACTTCGCAAGTCACGATTCTGCCGACAAGGCCGCAGTGGTGAAGTTCCACTCAGTCAGCGGACACCGCGTGGAGGTAAAGAAAGCGGTTCCTAAAGAAGAACTCACCCAGAGCTCAAACAGATCCTTCCGCGGGGGCAGAGGCGGGAGAGGCCGAGGCGGCCCGCCCAGAGATTATAATGGAATATCCGCCGGGGGCGGAACACCTGGTTTTGGCGGAGGTTACGGCGATGGTTATGGGGGCGGTAACCAGGGATACAGCTCGTACGGAGGCGGCTACGGCGAGTCCAGCGATTACGGCAATGGTTACAACAGTTTCGGGAACTACAGCCAGCACCAGTCGTCTTACGGGCCAATGAAGGGAGCTGGCAGCGGCGGCTGGAACCGACCAAACGCCTCAGGCCCGTACCGCGGAGGATATGGCGGAGGAGGAGGATATGGCGTCGGCAGCTCCTATGGCGGCGGCGGCGCCTTCTGACAGGTTAATGACTGTGGCGCACGCACACACGGAAATAATCCTCACAACACCGATAAACTCGAACTTCTTTCATAATTTTCTTGTGTGTTTCGGGCTCTGATTGTTTTTTATACTATTGTAACCTGAGAGATAAAGCGCGGGAAACGGACAATGGCCTCGTTGTGGAACCCGTATTCTCCCCACACCCGCCCTGCTTTTTGTTTTCTTTTTGTCCGGCCCGTGTGGCGGCGGCTGCGATGAAACAGTATCTCCTTGTACCTATTTTTGTTTTTACTTTTTAAATAAACCCGTGTATTACCCACTCTTGTCCCCCCTGGCATCTTCACTTTTATTTTGTCTCCTAATCTTCAACCCATTAAAAAGTTACTTTCAGAGCGTGTGTCCTATGGTGGACTCGTCCACTGATTTCCTCTTACTGATCTTTTATAGGCCAGGAGATTGCCCAATCACTGATGGCACAATCTCCTTGGCAACATGAGCCCTCCCCCTCAGATGCTGAGCCGCCATTTTACTCCCTTTTCCCATAGGGTGTTGGAGGGAAGTCAGGCCTCTTCTGGTAATGAAACAATCCAGACAAGAACGACCCCAGTGTGTATGCTGGACCCCCTGTTAGAACCTGAGGTAACTTTATCCTAAAGTGGCAGTAATACTGCCTTGTTTAAAGGGGTGGTTCGCCTTTAGGGTAACTTTTATTATGTTATAGAACAATCAATTCTAAGCAACTTTTCAATTGGTTTTCATTATTTATTTATAGTTATTTGTCTTTTTCATCTGGTTCTTTGCAGCTTTCAAATGGGCGTCGCTGTCCCCTTTTAAAAAAAACAAATGCTCTGTAAGGCTACAAATGTATAGTTATTGTTATATTTTATTGCTGATCCTTCTATTCAGACTCTCTCCTATTCATATTCCAATCTTATTCAAATCAATGCATGGTTGCTAGGGTAATGTTGGTCCTAGTTACCAGATTGCTTAAAATGCAAATTAAATAGATTCTGAATAAAAAGCTAAATATCTCAAAAACCACAATTAATAAAAGATGAAAACCAATTGCAAATTGTCTCAGAATATCACTCTCTACATCATACTAAAAGTTATTTCAAAGGTGAACAACCCCTTTAAGCAGTGTAATGCATAAGGCTTGTGCTAGACATGCTTCTGCCCGTTTAGTGCCCAATTTTGTGGCAACTGAAGTGGTTCTGTGCTGAAGAAACGACTCTGGGGGAGAATTCACAAAAGTGGTGGTATTGACAAAAAATTGAGATAAAATGTCATTTTACTCCCAATTCACAAACTTAAATCTCCACTTTTTAGAATGTTTTTTTTGTTAGTCATTGGGGAAAGTTTTTTTTTTCTTTTCAAAACACAGTTAATAGTGCTGCTCCAGTAGACTTCTGTACTGAAATCCATTTCTCAAGAGCAAACTGTTATTTTTAATTTCATTTTGAAATCTGACATGGGGCTAGACATATTGACCATTTGCCAGCTGCTCCTGGTCATGTGACTTTTGCTTTGATGAACTTCAGTCACTCTTTACTGCTGTACTGCAAGTTGGAGTGAGAACACCCCTCTCCCTTTCCCCTCAGAAGCCTGACAGAACAATGGGAAGGTAACCAGATAACGGCTCCCTGGCACAAGATAACTTCAGTTACTCTTTACTGCTTTACATACACGGGCAGATAAAAGCGTGGGTCGTGTATGGAGCCTTCCGAAGGGCTTCCCCAATCGACAGCCGGCCGAAAGTTTGCCAGGTGTCGATCGGATGGGACTAAAAATTCAGTCGGATCACAACCGCATCTGTTCATTGACGTGGTCCTGCGATCTGACATTCCATTTAGTTATGATCCCAGGGCCCACGATCGGATCAGCCCAATATCACCTCAAGGTGGGCATATCTGGCGTCATCACCAACCGAGCAGATCTTACCGTGTATGGGGCCACCTTAACAACAGGAAGGTAACCAGAACAGCACTCCATAGTAAAAACCCATGTCCCACCGAGGAGAAATAAGTTCTCTCCTAAAGTGCAGGCACAAGTCACATGACTGGGGGGCTGCTGGGAAACTGACAATATGGATATTAAAATGGATTTCAGTCCAGAAGTCAGCTGGAGCAGCATTATTAACTGTGTTTTGGAAAAAAAAATTCCTATGACTGTATCCCTTAAACCAGAACATTCTCAGATTTTGTCTTTCTCCCTGACATTTTAACTTTTTTTTTTTCCCTGAATTTGTCTAGCTCTTGCTACACCTGTCCATCATCCATCAGATTGGAATTTCCGGGGAGGGGCTTATTTTAGCTGGGAAACTTCTACTTCCTTTTTTTCAGTATAACCTGGGATTTCTAAATCCGCCTACACCGTTGTGTAATTCTACTTCTGTAACAAGCTATAAGGGTTCAAATACAAAAAAATGCTATTTTGCATAATATAGGGATTTGTTGTATTATCTTAGAGAGACCAAACCCCATACTTAACTAAAAAAAATATACATCCCCCCCCCCCCCCC
>CM044436.1:107984487-108000992 GCA_024363595.1 Xenopus borealis
AAAAAAAAAAAAAAAAAAAAGCACCTCCAAGGGGTGGGAGAGCAACATGTTGCTCACAAGCTACGGTTTGGGGATCACTAACACTCATTGGATCTAAATCTGCTCACAATGAAGAAGCTGTTGCCTCAGCCAAGTGTGTGACATTGCAGCACTATTGTGCACATCACCTTGGCTAGTGTTCCAGGCGCATAAGGCAGTACCTGCCCAAAGTGGTGCCCCAGTTTCAAAAAAACCAAGAGATTGTAGGTCTAAAAAGATATTACATTAAAAAAAAAACTCATGTAAAACCCTGTTTCATGTAAATAAACCATTTTCATAATATACTTTAGTAGCATGTGCCATTGGGTCATCCTAAATAAAAACATTTAAAAAGTGACAAAAGGACAGTTGTGTCTTTTGCTTCCACACTTCTTCCTGTTAGTTAGGGCTAGGCCAGACGGGGAGATTCGGGGGCATTTTATCGCCTGGCGACTTCTCGCCGCGACGTGTAGCCCCCGAACAGCCACTTACCTAAGCGCACCGGCGTTGCTTGAAAACGCCGGCGCATATCCACACGGAGCGGCGCGCTTTTTGAAATTGCTCCAAATTGCCTCGCCAGGCAATTCGGAGCAATTTCAAAAAGCGCGCCGCTCTGTGTGGATATGCGCCGGCGTTTTCAAGCAACGCCGGTGCGCTTAGGTAAGTGGCTATTCGGGGAGGTTCAGGGGCTACAAGTCGCAGCAAGAAGTCGCCAGGCGATAAAATGCCCCCGAATCTCCCCGTCTGGCCTTAGCCTTAGAGTTGAAATATTTCTGGTCAGGTGATCTCTGAGGCAGCACAGACATGAAATGTGTGTTCAAGGAAAGAGATGTAAAAACGCAAGATTTACTTCTATATTCCAGTTTAGTAAGATTATTTAATATGCCACTTGGTATGATATAAGCTACCTGTTGCTCAAGTATTCATTTTGAAGGTATAGTTTTCCTTTAAATCTGTGATCCATGTGTAGCCAGATTAAAAGCTTCTAGGATGAAGTAAAGGGCACAGCTACAGTTGAGCAAGTTTTGGAAGTAGGTCACTTTATTTAGACATGTACAGTTTGTATCTGGTGTAATTGCTTTGCTACAGTTCTATCAGAAAGGCAACTATTGTATAGTCCCAAGCAATTATCCCTGTGAAGCCATTGTGTCTGCGGTGTAATCTTGTGCCTTTGTAGCCACATGGCTACACAGCAACTTGTATAAAGGCTATACCAGAGTAGGTTAACTATACACTTGTCTGTAAACCATTTAAGGTTACTGCTCCTTTAAAGAAGAGTGGTTACTACCAGAGTTCACTAAACTGCACCGATATGTAAAGGACAGGAAACAAGTCAGTGATAATCAGTCATACCTTACCTGAAGCCAGTACCCACAATGCACCAGCCTGGGGTAATTAGCAGGGCACCTTTCCTGGCAACATATGTACCTTAAATACTCATGCCATACAAAAGACTGTACCCACCCAAGTCTGAACAGGCAGAGGGATACCCAGAAAATAAAAGATAACTGGCCAGGTTAAAACAGATTGCACCTAGGCTCTGATGGATATACTGTTTCAGCATCTAGACCAGTGATCCCCAACCAGTAGCTCCTGTGCAACATGTTACTCTCCAACCCCTTGTATGTTGCTCCCAGTTGCACCAAAGCAGGGGCTTATTTTTTAATTCCAGGCTTGGAGGCAAGACCAGGTGTACTGCCAAACAGAGCCTCAATGTAGGTTGACAATCCACATAGGGGCTACCAAATGGCCAATCACAGCACTTATTTGGCACCCCAAGAACATTCATCATGCTAGTGTTGCTCCCCAACTCCTTTTACTTCTGAATGTTGCTCAGGGGTTCAAAAGGTTGGGGATCCCTGCTCTAGAGTATCTCCCAGTGTTAATTTGTTATACCATTCTGCTAAGACAGGGAGCCCGGCTTAAATAAATTAAAACCTACCTGCCAATCAAAATCTGACCCAGACCTCAGCATGAGGGGGAGCATTTACAATGAGGTTGTGCAGATACTGAAGAGCAACTTTATTTTGTAAGCAGTACAGAATAAACAGATTGTACAGGTATGGGACAAGTTATGCAGAATGCTCAGGGCCTGGGGTTTTCCAGCTAACAGATTTTTTCCATTATTTGGATCTTTATAACTCAAGCCTACAAGAAAATCATGTAAATAGGCTGGTTTTGCTTCCAATAAGGATTATTTAGATCTTTGTTGGGATCAAGTACAAGCTACTGTTTTATTAAAGAATCATTTAAAATCTGGATTTGGATAAAATATGGTGCATGGGAGACTTGCCTTCTATTATTTGTAGCCTTCTGGACAGCAGAAGCCATACCTGGATTTAGAAATTTTTTTATTTCAGCGAGATGCTTAAATTTTAACTTGTGATAGTTCCCCATTAAGTTTGCTTACACTTGCGTTTTGCCTGGCTGCTTTGAAGCTACAGTTACTTGCACATTTTGGTTTGTAGTTTTAAAAAAAAAAAAAAAAAAAATCCTGGTTTTGTAGGATTTTATTGTTTTTACAGCTGCTCAGATTTAGTTTCTTCAGTCTGTGCTTCAAGAATTCACTTCCCCTTGAAGTCAAGTCTCCATCTGTCCCCCACCATTTGCACCCAAAACTGCCACCCCTACCAGTCTTACCCCTGAATCCTTCTCCTGACAGAAATAGCAACCGAAAAAGCAGAGTGAGCGCAACAGAGCTCCCGGCCGCCATCTCTGTAAATGGAGCTGTGTTTTGGCTCATTCAGTGGTAGACAAAGTCTGGAATTTAACAAACAAGTGCTGAAGAGGAGAAAGACAAAGAAAACAAGGTGGCAGCCAAGAGCTCCACTGCACTCTCCCCTGTTCTGGTTACCATTTCTAGAGGGAGAAGGATTCATGGGTTAGACTGTGCAGGGGGGAGACAAGGAGGGGGACAAATGGAGGGGGCAGATTAAAGGGGTTGAGTCCTCATTAAGAGTAGAAAAAATGCTTAGACTTCAGCTAGCAAAGGAACAGAAGGCCAAGCTTTAGGGCTTTCCATCTCCCAGTTATATTACACAGGTTCAGCCCCTAGCATGTATCATCATCTAGCAGTTGCCCTGGGAGACCTGTAAATAAATCAGCCCGAAAGCACATAGAGTTCCAACCTTCACTACTTGTATGTAGGTCATGTCTTGCCAAGCCATGACAAAACAAAACCATGCATCCAAACCACACAGAAACCAGCTACTCAAAGTTTGTTTATTTCAAAAGCTAGGACAGCTTCAATATCCATGTTATGGTGAATCAACACATGTAAAATACCTTACAATACATTAGATTCCAAAAAGGTACCAAAAAGTACAGTAAAATTAACACTTCCAATACTGGAAATGTATGACAAAACAATATAAAATAAAAAGGTGGAAAGTGACACTGGTTCCCTAGGATGAGTCAATCTGTACAAGAGGAGTAAGTCCATACTTATCTCCAAGAGGCAGTCCCTTGATGCAAAGCTGCAGCTTTAAGCAGACCCCCGCATCTCTTCAGTTTTTACCTATTGATTAAAAAACCTGCACAAGGAATAGAGAAACTTAATAGCATGAATTTATGGGATTGTCTCCAGAGAGCATGAATGAGAGACACTGCATACCTGACGTATGTGTTCAGTATGGCTTGTAGTTATTCTGATGTCCCCCGCGTCTTGGAGCTTTGCCATAGGTTGCGCCGCCCTGACCTAACAGTGAAGAGAACATTAAGCTTTAATACTTTGCCACGGGGAGGTGAAGAGAAGGGGCAAGAGAAAACTTACTGTAGTCATAGCCTGGTCCGTATCCATAATAGCCATATCCAGAGTAATCATAGTTTCCATAGCCACCGTAGCCTTGCTGTCCATAGCTGCCATAACCTTGGCTTCCATAGCCCTGGTTCCAGTAATTGTTGTAGCCTTGATTCCAATTTTGGCCTTGCCCTAAAAAAAAAAAACTAACCAATTAAGAGAATGCCCCAATATTATTGTATACACTTGTCTAGAGCTTTGTAAATCAAAGCTGAAGCGGATTTGCAGGTTGTGGAAAGTTAGCAGTCCACTTTGTCAACTGGCGCATAATGTTGGCCATACATGACCAGATCTGCTTTGTCGGAGAAGTCAGATGTTTCCCTCCATATGCCAAACTGCATGGCAATACCTGGTTAAGTGGAATACTCAGCCCTGGGGCCCAATGTTTTAATTATAACAAAGAAAGCGTGCCAATGGGCCGTAGGACTGCATTGCACCAACTAGCCAACAAGGCCTCAATCACCAGAAAAAATGCATCTCCCCATAGACATATTGGCCAGATAGGGATCAGGAAGACCCGTTGGAAGCTCCCAGATAATTATTGAAGGAGTCTTAAGTACAGATATCACCAGCTTTAATCTGCCTGTGTATGGCCACCTTGCATTTTACCAGTGAATTTTTGAATCAAGACCCAGGCATTCAGCCATAGTTTGGTTCAAGACAGCTTGCCATCAATTATGACAAATATGAAAACATCTCATTACTCAGACAAGCTAGGGCTCATACACTGGGGTTTAAGGAATTTGCACACAACTATTCTGCCTGGCTGTATTAAGAGACATTGCATTAAAATGTTAGCAGTTTACTGCATATGCTGATCTTGTGTGTCAAGCACAAGGTTGGAGCTGCACCACTCAACCACCACTGCATAAAAGGTTTATTCTTGCAGATACTTAGTTGTGCAGAACTATAGGTTCCTTGCAGGACGCTGCCTCTTGCAGTGATTTGTCTAAGTTGGGAAACTGGGCAGCAAACTGGAAAATTAGGTTCAATGTTGATAAATGCATTTGTTATTTTTGACAAAGTGCATAACCTTGCAAGTTAGTCAACCAATGGCAACGTGTTGGGAGTTTCCTTACATGAGAACTAGCTACAGCAGGGTTTTCTAAACTTTGCTTCCCTGGGTCACATTGGAAAATTGTCTGGGGGCCACACGTTACATTTGATTTGTAAAAATAAAGAAAATACACATAGAACTACAATGCTAGCTGGATAACCAGATGGAGCCATACACTGGGATATGGGACATACTACTACATAGGCAACGGTCCCACCTCCCGACTACTCAACCTTTGCAGTATGAGGTTTCCTTGGCAAGCAAGTGTTTCTAGCTGGGCCACATTCATACCCACCCTGGGCAGCAGTTTGGACAACCCTGAGCTAGAGGTTTTTGTAGACAAGTTGTCCCAATTCTGGGCAGTATCCTGTAGCCACTAAAACAAATAGTGCCGTCTTGCATAAAAAGGCATAAAAGCCGGTGAGAATGATGGAAGACTTAAATTTACCCGGGTAGACTCATGGTTGGGGTGGAGACAACTGCGAGGGGACAGGATTACACTTTACAGATACATTAGAGAACATACAAATAGCAGGGAACCAGAGGCCTTGCACCTTGGAAGTTCAATTTCAACGACTTACCCTTTCCCCCTCTGCCACCTCTTCCACCAAAGCCACCACCTCTGCCTCCATACTGTTGCTGGTAGACTTCTTTTGGCTGTGCAATCTTTATCTCACACTGAAACAAGCCACAAGGAGAGGGTCAGGCATTTTCTGCAGAAGTTTAACCAACATGCAACATTACACTAAACTGTTTCTTTGCCAAAGAAGCTGGAGTACAACAGATTCTGACCACCAAGATGCATTCCTGGATTTCGTTATGTTAGAAATCCCAAGCGAAGGCCTTTAAAGAGAAGTGCCCCAAACCAAGCACAAATAAAAATGGAGAATTGAATATAATTGAATATACAATTATACATCATTGGCACTTGCTTTCAGAGGACAGGCACATTTATACTCAAGTTCAATTGCTTCTTCAAAGAAGTCAATATTTTATTGTTAGGATATGGTTTAGGTGTTGACTTAATAAAAACCAAAGTTGCAGACAGTACCTTGCTTCCACTGACATTGTGGAATTTTTTCTCCAAGATCTTTTTCACGGGTTCCTCTTCCTTAAATGTGATGAAAACAAAGCCTCTCCTCTTGTTTGTTTTTGGATCCATTGGAAGCTCAATTGCCTCAATCTACAAGGGGGGGAATAAAAATTATAACAGCTTGGCATGCTTGTTAACATTTGTGGATTTAAAGGTAAACAAACCCAGGCACTCAGTTTATGTATACAATGCACACTGAACATGGTTTTCTATATACAGACATGACTGCTCATATGTAGCCATGATCTCCTGCAGATTGAGGCAGTGTTATTGCTCCAAACACCTTTTTAACACAAGTTGAAGGACTATCAGCGTAAAGTAATGGTTTTACTTCAAGGACCAAGATCCAGAACTACAACCCATCATGAGATCTGATCAAATTGTCTAAACAATCGTTATTTAGCGGTGGACCACTGCAGACTGCAAGGGAAGCGGGTTGGTGTTAACCCAAGGAATAAGATTTGGACTTGCTGCATAG
Source organism: Xenopus borealis (assembly GCA_024363595.1). Classification (NCBI taxonomy): domain Eukaryota; kingdom Metazoa; phylum Chordata; class Amphibia; order Anura; family Pipidae; genus Xenopus; species Xenopus borealis. The sequence continues at coordinate 107,990,933 of CM044436.1, forward strand.
TATTCCTTTGTTTTTCAGCAAGTATCTATAAAGCTAGAAGGTTCATTAAAGGGATTGTTCACCTTTAAACTAGTCTTCAGATAGATCACCAGAAATAACATTTTCCAAGTACTGTCTATTTTCAATTTGTAACCATTTTCTAATATTGGTGTAGTGTCATTTTTCACCTTCTAAAGTAGCTCTGGGAGTGGGTCTCCAACCCCGCCACCAAACAGTTCTAAACTGATACATTTAATAGACACATTTCTTGCATTTGTCCCTGCTGAGCAGAATCTGGGTTTCATTCCAGGCAGCCGTTAGAATTGATACAATACTAATTGCTAATACACCAAAGATGTTACTGTGAAATGGATCAATAAAATGTTGCAAAATTGTAACAGTTCAGAGTCTGCACCTGAATTACTAAACTGTCAGACTCCACACCAGACACGCCAACATTCAACTTTAAATTATAGAAAGTAATTGAAAAAAAGTCTTCATTTCTGGGGAACAATTTGAAAATAACTCAACAGAAAGTAAGTGTTTGGAAGGTGAACAACCCCTTTAAACACTTCCTAGAGCTTAATGGACAGTCATGGGAAAAAAAATTCTTCCAAATGAATCTGTAACCAGCACTGCTCCAGCAGCATCCTGCACAGAAATCCATTTCAAAAGAACAAACTAGATTTAATTTTGAAATCTGACATGGGGATAGACAGTCAGTTTCCCAGGTGCCCCCACTGACATGACTTGTGCTCTGAAACAGTCTCTTACTGCAATCTGGAGTGATATCCCCCTCCTTTCCCCCCAGAAGCCTAACAGAACAATGGGGAGGTAACCAGATGGCAGCTCCATAATACAAGATAACAGATGCCTGGTAGATCTAAAGAGATTCTACCAAAGTGGATATCTCTGCAATATGCCCAATCATTGGATCCTAATGGAGGCAACACAAGCAGTCACGGACTGCAAACTAATGTTTAATCCGTGTGAATAGTAATAGTGCATCTTGGGTAGCTTGGAGACTATACAACTTTGAACACAAGTGAGACTGCTAAGAAGGTCAGCCAGGAATACAGAGGGACTTAGTCTAACTGCAGCAATATTTACAGCATTATAATAGGGTTAGTGGTCTTAAAGGACAACTGAACTGCTACAGCAGGTTTGAATTGTGAACACTTAGGGGTTACTCAACATTCTCTATTAAATCAATTTTTTCGAGAAAAAAACCTCAATTTGGGATCATACTCCAATTAGAAAACATTGAAAATTCCACATCTGACCTGCTGAGGTTTTATACAAGTCAGTGGGAGAAGTCCCTATCCTATGTAAAACTTTGTGCAGCTGGAATTAGCTCAAAGGTTTGACTATTTTGGGTAAATATTTGAGCCGTTTGGAAATATTTGAAATAGCCAACATTTTGGGGTTTAGCTCATTTATCAGACTAAGTGGAGCTTTAACAAGCAAGGCCCTATCTTATGCAAATCATTGCTAGGGTGACAGACCCTATGAAGCACAGAACATATGAATTAAAGCCAAAACTATAGAAATACAGTCTCACTCTACACCATTGATCCCCAACCAGTAACTCATGAGTAACATGTTGCTCTCCAACCCCTTGGATGTTGCTCCCAGTGGCTTCAAAGCAGGCGATTATCTTTCAATTCCAGGCTTGGAGGCAAGTTCTGGTTGTATAAAAACCAGGTGCACTGCCAAACAGCCTCCATGTAGGTTGACAATCCACATAGGGGTTAATAAATGGCCAATCACAGCACTTATTGGCGCCCCAGTTTCATGTTAGTGTTGCTCCCTTTTCTTTTAATGCTGAATGTTGCTCACAGGTTCAAGAGGTTGGGGATCCCTGCTCTACACCATTACAAAAGTTTAGAACAACCCCTCATCCAACCATATGAAATTTTATATGCTCCACGTGATTGGATTTCCTTTTACACCAAAAACAGATTCCAATTAAAAAAAATTGTGAGATTAAGTCCAACTTTGGCAGGGAATGATGTGAATAGTTAAAAAGCACACACTACCTCTCCAAAAGTTTCAAAGTATTCCCTTATTTTGTCTTCTCCTGCTTCTGGGTTGAGCCCACCAACAAATATTTTCTTTATTGGCTCCTTTTTCATTGCCATCGCCTTCTTGGGATCAATTAATCTGCCATCTAGCCTGTGTTCTTTTTGCTCCAATACCTGTAACAGGAGACAGTGCTGTAAGATGAAAATAAAACAGGTGCAGAACTATCTGAGGAGCTTGCACGGGTACTAACCTTATCCACACTCGCAGCATCTTTGAACATAATAAATCCAAAACCTCGAGATCTTCCTGTATTAGGGTCCATCTTGATTGTGCAGTCAGACACCTCCCCGAACTTTGCAAAGTAATCTTTCAAGTCTTTTTTGCTTGTATCCCAGCTCAAGCCACCAACAAACATTTTCCTGTGAACATCAGAAAGGGTTGCTCCAGATTTGCTTAGCTCATCACTTGGCAAGCCAATAGGATTTCAATAATTCATACACGGCCACAGAAAACCCGACAGAAACATTGTAAAGACTCAAGTATTAAAGTGATAAACCCAGATTAATGTTCCTAGGCATCCTCATTCAATGGTATACTTCTGCACATTAACATGAAGCATTTGGCTCGAGTTATACATTTGTAACATTGTGCGTCTTGTAACCACTGTAGCATCATTTCTACAACTAAGCAGCATGGTTCCAATTGGAGAATATATATACACTGCAAGCCATGCTACTACACCTGCAAAAAAAGGTTCAAAGTTTACAGCAAGATTGTTGTGATGGAAAATCCAGTTTGAAGGTACTGGACATTAGTTATATAGGCCTGATTTTAACAGCCCGAGAGTTCAAGGGGTCAGGCTCGTCTATAGAATCTAGGACACCTACACCCATTTTGTCACGCTTTTAACTACAAACCTGACAACATTTTTTGACATTAAGAAACCAGTAAGCAGTGGGTAAACATGCCAATGCTAATTAACAGGTATTGAAAGGCTTTTGCATTTGTAGCTTTTGCATTAATTACACAAGTATACAGATCAGAGTAAGAATGCAAAAGAGGTCCTTTAATTATGGTGCTGCTGCTGCATCAAATTGAAGAGGTGCCACTGGCTGTTGACCTTCACAAAACCTATTTTCAATCAGGACACCACAAATAACCTATGACCTACTAAGCCTAAGCCCTTGGCTTTCCTACAGGCTGCAACAGAGCAACTGTTTGATCAATCACTCGCTGCCATGTACAGCTGTCAGCAAGAAAAACTTAAAGCAAAACACGAGGATTTGTGCAGTACTGGGGTCTGTTATTTACATGCTCCGTTATTTGCCCCAGTGGAAAGCAGCAGATAAGTAATCGGTTGTGTGTTGCAGCCTGGAGATTAGCCATTTGAAAAAATTAAAAAAAAAGTGTCCCACACTGATAAGTGCTGAAAACAGCTTTGTGTGACCAGTTTAGGAATATACCTACTCTTACTACTTTGAGAGGACCTAGACTAAATCTACCCAGCATTGAGTGGGTACAAAAATTAATTAAAAAACTGACATTAACAAGCTCCCAGGAATTATGGGTAGTGACCTTTAGTAATGTTGGGGCCCCCAATTCCTTAATGTCCGCTTCAATGGACCCAAATTCCACCCGTTTGACAGTATAGATCTCCCAATAAGGATCTCTACAACACATCTTATACACAGATCAAGTACAAAAGAACAGTTTCCAGAACATAATATTGCACTGCATTAGTCACATAAGAGCAATGTATAGAAAACTTAAATATTTGAATACAAAACCTAGAAGTAATGTTAAAAGCAAAAGAATACCACGGAACATTGCAGGCTTCAATTATCACTAAAGATGAAATATATAAACCACTGAAGTTCATGATTATAAAACACATGGATATGTCTGTAGCAAGTCTGCCGGAGCAGAACAATCCCTAGGAAGAATCAAAAGATAAAGGAGCGCTCATGGAAATTGCCTATGGGCAGATTGGTTTATAATATAGGAGACAATGACCAGGCTTCCAGGTTATGGATTAGTTACTGCCAGAGACAGTAAAAAAAAATCAAATCTGAATTTATGTAGCATTTGTCCCTTGGAGCTCTGCAAGCACCCTTTGCTTTACAATACGAGTATTTATCTGCCATATTGACTGGCACTGGCCCCATTGTGGATTTTTACAGGCTACAGGTTTAAACAAATGGATAATTTGGCAATTATATGCACCATGGGCTGGTCATTGTTACTAAACCTGATCTGGAGGATTCAATGAAATGTTAGCCAAAAATATGCATTTAGTTCTTGAGCCAATTATTTTCATCCAATGTTAAAGGAATGGCTTAAACTGGTATGCCTTTAATTCTCTAGGTTTCAGATATTTCCCTTCTGCCTTTCTAGCTTTCAAAAGGGTAAAGACTCACAGAAGCTGCAAAAAGATTGAGGTTACAACGTAAAACTAATCTTTCAAACTGCTGAATGGTTGCTAGACTAAACAGAACCCTAGCAACAGCTACTGAAATTGGACAGCTGCTGACGAAAAAATAAAGTGCATACAAAATAACCAGTTGCAAGTGGTCTCAATCTGAATGCAGTAACCATTAGAATAGAAAGGGACACAATGCTTTCAGTAGAACCGTCTCTAATTCTGCAAAAAATACTGAAGAGTACTTTTATTTAATGCCTAAAATCAACCACTTTTTCAACAGACCATATAAAAGGTGGTGTTCACGCTTAATTAGCATCACATTATGACAGTATATTCTGAGAATTTACAACTGGTTTTCTTTGTAATAGATTTATTTTTTTTAAATCAGTCTTCTGTTTGCAGTTTCAGCAATCTGGTTACTAAGGTACAAGACACCACACATTGATTTCAATGAGACTGGAATATGAATAGGAGAGGCCTGAATAGAAAGTCAAAACAAGTGGCAGGGATAAAGGTGTAGCCTTATGGAGTTTTTTTTAGATGTGGTCAGTGCCTAAAATAAAGGCCAACTGAAAAGTAGCCACTGCATAGAAGAGAAAAGGTTAAAGGTGAACTACCCCACTTTGAAGCTTCACTCTAGTGCCATGATATTAACAGCTGCAAAAGATGGCAAATGTTATAGCCCCCCCCCATACACGTGCCGACAGTCTGCAGCTTATTGGCCCATGTGTGAGGCCATCTGACAGGCTTCCCAGATAGATATGCACTCCATTGTGAAGCAGCAGAATGATCCGCATACACAAGGGAACTGGAGCAGAAGCAATAGCTGTAAGAAGGATATACTCCAGTAATTAAAATCTCAGGAAATAAACCCTGACCAGAAGACAAGCAGCAAATCACTTCTTTGGGCGACTCATTTTCCCGAATTTCCTTTGTCAGCTAGAATGTAAATTGTGGGCAGTCTGAACACTTGGGTTTCCCTGTGAGGCAACTTCAAAAAAGAGACTGGTGTCCTGCCAGTGATTTACATTCTAGTTCAGGGGTGTCCAAACTTGGCCCTCCAGCTGTTAAGGAACTACAAGTCCCACAATGCATTTGCCTGACTGTGGCTGTCCGACTCCTTCATTGCATTGTGGGACTTTTAGTTCCTTAACAGCTGGAGGGCCAAGTTTGGACACCCCTGTTCTAGTCGGTGGTAAGGCAGTTAGGGGAGATTAGTCGCCTGAAGAATCTTCGTTGCTGAGCGACTTAGAAGTCTTCGAAGCGCAGGGCAACAGTAACAAGTCATTCGTTTAAACTGCTTTGAGGTCTGGTGTTTGTTTACTTTGAAAATGCTATATCTCAGCTGAACCCATATTTGCTAGTGTACATTATACACAGTGATAAAGAAAGCAGCATCTGATAAACAGATTTGGGCAAAGGAGTATAGTTAAAAGGGGTTGTTCACCCTAAAGTTAACTTCGTATGATGCAGTGACGAATATTCTGACAACTTGAAATTGGTTTTAATTATTAATGTTTGTGGCAGAGTTTAGCTTTTTATCGAGCAGATCTCCAGTTTGTAATTTCAGCAATCTGGTAGCTAGGGTCCAAGTTACCCCAGCAACCATGCAATGATCTGATGGAGATTGGAATATGAATAGGATAGCATTTGTTTATTAGAAGGGGTCAGTGACCCTTATTTGAAAGCTGGAAAGAATCAGAAGGCAAATTTTTAAAATAATGAAGACCAATTGAAAAGTTGATTAGAATTGTACATTCAAGACACGTGGAGATTCTGGGTGATTGGTCGCCCAAAAAGTCTACTTTGTCTCTGGGCAACTAATCTCCCGGAACTGCCTTCCCGCCAGCTAGAATCTAAATAACCAGCAGGGATGCCACTTGTGAGTGCTTAGTCTTTTAGAAGTTGCCCAAAGTTTTCACGTGAGACAACTGGAAAATCAGAGTGCCAGCAGGAAGGCAGTAGAGGGAGACTAGTCCCCTGAAGAAGAGGCAGTTTGTCAGGTGGCCAAGAATTCCATACAGTGAGTGACAAACATTGTTCTATGGTTTAACAGCAAAAAATTGAAGTCTTAGTAATGAAATAGTTGCCCTGTACTGGTAAACCTGCGCAGTCTGCTTCAGAAACACTACTATAGTCCATGTTAACAAGCTGTTGTGCTTTTCAAACCCATTGCTACACTGCAGCATCTTTATATTAAAAACGCACTACGCAATACGATGGCACTATAGAAATGGATGTCAACAAGAGTTTCTGATGCAAACATCATGCTGACCAGTGCAGAGCAACACTGCCAGGGTCGGACTGGGGGACCCGCTCTGAGGTCATGGGGCCAACGCATAAAGCAGCGCAAGCTGTATATATGTATACAAGAAATATTGATTGAAACACAGAGCTATAGATATATATATTTTTATAAGATAGGAGGGATGGGGTCTTGCCCAGCAAGGGTCTGGGCCCACTGGGGATTTTACCCAGGGGTTCAGTCTGACCCTGAATACTGCATTACTACTATAAAAACAATTTTTTGACGTTACGGTTCCTTTAAGGCAGCACATGAACAAAAAGCACAGCCGTGTGTCGCGCAATGCCTCACATGGACTAGTGACTAACGTGATGAACACACTCCCCATAGAGAAGTCGGCAAATAACCCGTAGAGCTAGTGTGGGCGATACCATGAGTAACCCCCCTCCCCCCGGCACTCACACGCAATGGCGCGAACACGGCAGCGGAACAAAGGAACCCCCCCCCCCCAGCCCGAAAGAAAATAGAGAAAAATAGAAAAATAAATTTAAAGTGAACTTACACTCCTTCAGTTAATGGGGAAGAGATATCAGCTACGCACCCTGCGTCCTCCTCGCCTTTGCTCTCGTTTATCTGATCGCCTTCAGCGTCGCTTGGGCCTTCGGGCACCTTACTCTCGGCTGCCTCCGCATCGCAAGCTTCATGCCCGTTCTCTGTGTTAGTTTCCATGAACTGCTGCTCGGCGTCGGACATTGTGAGGAATACGTGTGAGGAAAGTCACTGAAAGCCTGCGGGGAGAAAACGATAGAGACAGCGTGAAGCCCGGGAAAAGTAAAGTTGGACGGAACAGGCCTAGAGCGTACAGGCCCACAAGCGCTACTAGAATATCCTGTATTTATCCGCTCAGCTCACGACAAGTCACACGCCACTCAAGCAGCTTTAGAATAAACCAAAAGAAAATCGAGCGGGATTCCAACAACCCCGTTACACCGCAAACAAGCTAAGCCACCAATCAACCATCGCCGCGCCCGCCACACTGCGCATTTAGTAATAAACAAAACCCCTTCAAATGGTTTTACCCCCCACTCCACGCACAAAACCCCACATGTTCCCCTCCTGTTCTTACACAAGCTTCAACAATCGCCAAATTCCTCCAAGATGGACTCTCCCAACAATGCCAACTCGTGGCTACCTTTATAGAAACCGGATCGCCGCACCCCGAAACACAACGCACTCCGGTTGGCCAGCGCACCGCAGCCATTGTATTGATCAGCGCACGCTATTGGTGCGTTTCGTACGATGAGGGGGGCGGTGCCTATGAGCTCATCTTAAAATCGCGATGTTTTCTATACAAGTCGTTCGGCATGAACGCCATCATAATTTACAGGGTACCTAAATCTAAATCTGCTTGGGTGTACGACAAGTATTCCTTTTCAATCGGAGTTTCGGTATTTGTAGCACCACAGGCATAAACACATCGCTTGCGTTGATTGTTTCCTGTTCCCTTATCAATAAATATAACCCGTGTAGTAAAAACAGACGAATAATAAGTGGTTCCGTTTCTCTGAGCTGGCCACTGAGCTGGATGTGAAAGGCGACAGTTGTGAGAGCGTCGTGTGGGGGAGGGACAGGGATTACACGGAGGTCTGTGTGGGAACAGATGGCGCCACTCTGCTAGAATGCAGTGCTGTGGTACTTGTCTTCACGAAACCCGTTGGTATAATAGGAGAGCGCAGTGTTCCAATTAAATTTCAGCTTCATCTTTTGACTGCTAGGGTTGCCACCTTTTCTGGAAAAAAAATACTGGCCCTCCTATATATTTTGTTTTTTTTTTTCCCCTCAAGCAACATTTTTACCGGCCAGTAGGGTTGCCACCTTTTCTTGAAAAAAATACCGGCCTTCCTATATATTTATCTTTTTTTCCTATTAATAACATTGGGATCAACCATCAAAAATACCGTCCAGGTGGCAACCCTACCGGTAGGGTTGCCACCTGGCCGGTATTTTACCGGCCTGGCCGGTATTTTTGATGGCTGATCCCAATGTTATTAATAGGAAAAAAAGATAAATATATGGGAAGGCCGGTATTTTTTTCCAGAAAAGGTGGCAACCCTACCTACCGGCCAGTAAAATACCGGCCTTGCAACCCTAGTATTTGAGACCCATGGGGTAGATATTTATTTGCCATCTGGACTAAGGAGAGCCATTTCCACATATGGTTGCCAACTGTATTTTATTAATAGGGGAAAAAAAAAAAATATATATATAGGGAGGTCTGTATTTTTTTTTTCCAGAGAAGGTGGCAACCTTATTTCCACACCCACGGTCAGCGGGACACCGAAAAAAACCCCCTGCCATCAGGTCTGGATAGGGTTGCCACCTGGCTAGTATTTTACCGGTCTGGCCGGTATTTTTGATGGTTGATCGCAATGTTATTAACATAGGAAGGCCGGTATGTTTTTCAGGAAAAGGTGGCCACCCTAGGTCTGGACTAGGAGTAAAATGCAGCACACATATACAACTGCCACATTGGAGGTCATCCCATCTGGCCTGCAATTGGACTCTTGCTTCATGCCACCTTTTCTGGAAAAAATACTGGCCTTCCAATTTTTTTGCTGTTTTTTCCTATTAATAACATTGGCAAAAAGCATAATTTTTACCGACCAGACCAGTAAAATACAAAGGCCAACCTCATGACAGCAAAGCTTGGGTGTAAGGCCCAGTGTGACTATGTGACTGTGGATGACTACATTCCATTTCTGACCTCATCATTCTGCTTCTGACATCACTCTGTCACCAATCCCATCATATGCAAACCTCTCTTCATGGTTCACGGTACTGAACCAGGGCCACCATCAGGGAGGGCACAAGGGTACAAGTGTATTGGGCCTGAAGGGGGGCCCAGCTGTGCTGCACTGAAATAGCTGGGCCCCCCTTGATAGAGCTTAAATCATGCTGCTCTTCCAAAGTCCCAAACATGAATTGCGGAAGTGGCGAGAAGTCCCAAAGTGGCGAAAACACCCAGAGTCAAGAAGGAGCCGAAACTGAAGTCCTGAAGCGGCAAAAACATCTAAAGTCACGAAAGAAGGTGAAGTTGAAGTCCTGAAGCCACAAGTTCAATTCTACTGAATCCCCTGGCCACCAATTTATTACTTAAATAATATTTTTTTTTAATATTCTCTGGGGCCCCAATTTTTTTGTAACTTGTAAGGGGGGCCTTGACGACAATGTTTTTTTTTTATAAATATTTTCTGGGCCCCAATTTTTTTTTACTTGTAAGGGGGGCCCTGAGGCTAGGGTTGCCACCTTTTCTTTTAAAAAATACCAGTCTTCCTATATATTTAGCATTTTTTCCTATTAATAACATTGGGATCAACCATCAAAAATAC
>CM044436.1:108005460-108041798 GCA_024363595.1 Xenopus borealis
AAGATATCGGTCGGCTGGTTGATCGGACTGGATGGAAAATTTTGATCGGGTGCCTTTGAAGCCACCCTTAACATCGGCCATTGTTAGTGCTGAATCATCAGATACAAGTAGAATTCTATTGTTTCTACCTGTATATTTGACGATTCAGCTCTACACGTGTGTGTTGAAACGAACGATCTTTCTTGGAAAGATCTTTTCAGAGAAAGATCGTAATTGTTACGTCTATGGCCAGCTTTACTGTGTAATGATGGGCACATTGAAAAAGGTGCAACTCCTCCTCTGACCGTTCACCCCCCACCCATCTCATCCTGTTCCAGTAGCACCATTTCCAATATAAATTATACATTTTCAGGATGCACCAAATCCTGGATTCATTTGCTTCACTATTCAGCCAAATCCAAACTCATTTAAAGGACCAGTAACAGGGTTTAAAAAAAAAAGTTTGTATACAATGAAAAAAACCTACCAAGACATATTTAACTTTAAAATTACAAACTCTTTATTAAAAGGGGTACTGTTATGGGAAAAAAAATGTTTTTTTCAAAATGCATCAGCAGAATTCTGCACTGATATCCATTTCTCAAAAGAGCAAATCGATTTATTTATATTTAATTTTGAAATCTGACATGGGGCTGGACATATTGTCGATTTCCCAGCTGCCCCAAGTCATGTGACTTGTGCTCTGATAAACTTCAATTAGTCTTTACTGCTGTACTGCAATTTGGAGTAATATCACCCCTCCCTCCCCCCCAGCAGCCTAAGGGTTAGACCACACAGGAAGATTCAGGGAGACTTCTTTGATGTGACCAATCTCCCTGAATTGCTAACCCGTGTCTCGCGCCCGCTAAAATGAAAAGTCACCTGCGCCTATTTACACGCAGCGCAGAGATTAGTCGCCCCCAAAGAAACATCGATTAGTTGCCAGGCCACAAATCTCCCTGAATCTTCCTGTGTGGATTAGCCTAACAACAGAACAATGGGAAGGTAACCAGATAACAGCTCCCTAACACAAGATAACAGCTGCCTGGTAGATCTAAGAACAGCACTCAATAGTAAAATCCAGGTCCCACTGCATTCCATTCAGTTACATTGAGAAGGAAAAACAACAGCCTGCCAGAAAGCAGTTCCATCCTAAACTGCTGGTACAAGTCACATGACCAGGAGCAGCTGGGAATAGGGTTGCCACCTAGCCGGTATTTTACCGGCCTGGCCGGTATTTTTGGTGGTTGATCCCAATGTTATTAATAGGAAAAAAAGTTAAATATATAGGAAGGCCGGTATTTTTTTTTGAAAAAAGGTGGCAACCCTAGCTGGGAAATTGACAAAATGTCTAGCCCCATGTCAGATTTCAAAATGAAATATAAAAAAATATGTTTGCTCTTTTGAGAAATAGATTTCAGTGCAGAATTTTGCTGGAGCAGCACTACCTGATGTGTTTTGAAAAAAACATGTTTTCCCATGACAGTATCCCTTTAAGAAATAACTTAACAATACTCCATGTGAGCTCCTCTTCAGAAAAGGTGACTGGGTGACCATCCATCGTGCGGCGCTCGATTTCTCCTCCCTGGCTATCGCCTATAAGGAATACATTTGCGATTTTAAAGTTAAAATATGTCTTGGTGTCTTTTTATTCTCGTTATATACCAACAATTAAAAAAAAAAAAAACTATTTACTGGTCCTTTACTTAAACAACTGAAGGTGACAGTTTGGGAAGGGGGGGGGGGATTTGGCTTACCCGCATATGTAAATTAGGGCTCAGATTTGTTTTGGATTCTGTATTTGGTAGAATCCTAAAGTTGTGGATTTGGTGCATCTCTAATTGAATCACACTCTAGACTATAATGATTCAGCCATTGATGTTTAAAGTGATTCTACAGGATGTTACCAGAAAGGTTCCTTCTGGAACATGTAGATCTGCATCTTTATCAAGGTCACAGTATCTCTGGTTTTCAATGTTCATTGTCTATAGAGTTTCTCTATGAGTACTGGCCTTTACATATTCCCATTTCCAGAAACAATTATTTTGCCTTGAGGTTAAACAAGCATGCATGTGACTTCTGGGCAATAGAATCGGCATCCAACTGGGGGGTTCAGGGTTGAATAGGGATGTTGTTTAGGGGCCCCGCCCCCCAGCCTCAAACCCCGCCCTAGCTGCATACCTCCATTTGAAAAATGGAAAGAGGGATAAAAAGATCTGCTGAGTGTATCGCTGAAAAGTCTTTTGACCACGCCTGCTTTATGGCCACGCCCCTTAATTAACATGTCCATTTTAGAAAATTTGGTTATAAAACAGTTCTGGGAATTTTAAAGCCATGCTTTTTTTGCTATTTACGGTGAAATTTGGCCTTTAATGTACAAGTCTTAATTCTCCAAAGAGACTTCTTAAATAGTTACAGTTATCTTAAATTGTTACAGATGCATCTAAGTGCAGTCGCTGGGCGCTCTGGGCTCCCTGCCAAAATGCCTTTTCTTTAAAGACATATTGTGTAAAATATAAGAACGTACCAGTGCATTATACTCATTTAGATATAGAAGAATTGTGCTTATAAAAGTAGTGTTTCAGGCTGATTTATTGAATATTTCTGCAAAAACCCTAATAATCCCTCCCTTCCACTTCCTGAATTCCCAGGCTGTGCAGGGGAGCCGGCATGCGTTATAGACCTCACACACACACAACTTGTGCAAACTCACATGATACATGTTTGTAAAATCATTTGTTAGAAATATCAGGAAAAGCTGACAAGAAATTGGTTGTTAGATTTCAACCAAAAAAAAATCTTTTATGAAGGTAACTACCTGACCTTGAGTTATTCTCTGAACACCTGGTGGGTTTTTTTTCTCCAGCTGGATCTCCACTCCCACAAGTTTTGGTGGGGTAGCCCCCATTTCTCTAGCAATGAACTTGCTGCTGATGGGAGTTCTCTCCTGTGTGAATGGAAAGGTAAAGTGGGGGGGGGTGTGTGCAAAGTTTTTGTATCAGAGATGATTGTGGATGGTGTTTCTATAAAGTGGGGCTCAAGTGAGCATCTTGCAGTTCTTTCTTTGGTGAATCTCCACCATGTTCGACAGGCAGGTCTTCTCCTAGCCAGTTGACAGTTAAAGGACAAGGAAAGTTAAACTAAAGAAGTGTGTATAAATGTTGTACATGATGTTTTGTGCTTGTGTACCAGCCCAAGGCAACCACAGCCCTTTAGCAGTAAAGATCTGTGTCTCCCCAGTAGATGCCCCAGTAGCTCCCCATCTTCTTTTCTGATTCTGATTCACTGATTCACATGCTCTGTGCTGCTGTCACTTACTGAGCTTAGGGACCCACTCACAATATACACTACACACTGGGGAAGATTTACTAAGGGTCGAATTTTTAGCCCTTGAATTCGACTGGCGAATATCTGGCGAATGAATATTTGCCAAAATCAAATAAAATATTCGCCGGTTTTGATCACGGTTTCGACTATTTTCCAGAATCATACGATCGAGCGAATCTACGCAAAAATAAGTTCGAATATTCGGCAAAATCGGACAAATTGAACGTTCGAAACGCGCTAGGCGTTGCACAACTTTTCTTTTGTAGGGTCGGGAGGAGGGATCTGGCCCAGCGAGGGCCCACCGGGTTTTTCCCTGACATCCTGCCGGGCCAGTCCAACCCTGGCCCTAGGGCCCTCGATCTGATCAGCCTGATATTGCCCACCTCAAGGTGGACATATTGGGGAGAGATTCTCTCTTTTGGTGACAAACGAGCAGATCTCTCAGTGTATGGCCACCTTTAGAGAGCTAGTACCCACCTGACTCCAGGAATACTTGAATTAGTTTTTCTAGCACATGACTATAATTATAACACTAACTGGGTACAACAATATTGTCGTAATGCAGGGTATCCCAAACCCTGAACAAACCAAAGGTTCCGGTCTTGGCCCACTCTTCTGCCTGTAGCAGCTGCATTTGGCTTCAGGTGGAGCCCTCTGCTACTTAGATGCCGCCATGTCTTATAGAGGGAGAACCAAGGAGAGAGTGCTGAGCGAGCAAGGGAACCAATTATAGTGTTATAGAATGGGAAACAAGGAGTGTAGTTGAAAGCCAGGCCGGGTTGGTAACAAGCAGACAATACGGTGCAGATGCAGGAGACATAGGAATAGTTGGTCACAGGCCAGTTCAAACACACCAGAATTGCAGTACCAAATCAGAATCCACAAGTAGTAGTAGAGTAGTGAAAATGGACAATAATCAGGACAGGCAGCAGACAGGATAAGAACCAGGGACAGGCACCAGGAACTTTAAGAAAAGACCTTTATGTTGGACAATGATTTCCCCATTGAAAGTCCTTTAAATATTTGAATTTCTAGCCGGCTGGTGATGTCACATTCAGGAACTTCCAAATATAGCCGGAAACTGCAGAGCGCATGCAAACTGGAAGAAGCGCATTCACCGGCGAATCGCTGAAGAAGCACCCCCACTAGACCACCAGGCAAGTTTCTCACAACTGCAGTCTAATTATTATTATTATTGTTATTAATAATAATAATAATAATAATATGTATTTCTATAGCGCCAACATATTGCGTAGCGCTTTAAATAAATGAGCCTGTGTCTGTAACTAGGGTTGCCTTAAAGGGGTTGTTCACCTTCCAAACACTTTTTCAGTTCGTCTATTTTTTCCAGATTGTTCCCCAGGAATACTTTTTTCAATTACATTCCATTATTTAATTTTTACTGTTTTTCCAAAATCTAAGTTTAAAGTTGAATGTTGGTGTTTGAGTCTGGCAGCTCAGTAATTCAGGTGCAGACTCTAAACTGTTACAATTTTGCAACATTTAGTTAATCCATTTCTCAGCAGCATCTCTGGAGTATTAGCAACTATTGTATCAGCAAACAGCTGCCTGTAATTAAACCCAGAGATTCTGCTCAGCAGGGACAGAGATAAGAAATGTATCAACTAAATGTATCAATTTATATCAGTTTACAGGGTCAGCGACCCCTCCCAGAGCTGCTTTAGAAGATGGAAAATAACATTTTACACTTAAATATTAAAAAAAAACAAAAAAAACAGAAAGCCATTGGGAAAAGTTAATACAGAAAACAATTATTTGTTTGAAGGTGAACAACCCCTTTAAAGAGATACTGACACCTGAAATTAAACTCTTTTTTTACATCTATTATAATATTGGCTTTGAAAGCTACTTCTGACTTTGCCATAAAGTATTTGTATGATGCTTTTACATTACCTGTCAGATCCCCCATGTATGAGGGGGCTGCCATATTTGTGCAGCAGGAGTCCGTTAGCATTAGAAACTCTAACTGAGAAGCTGAAGTGGGTCAGGTTTAGGAACTTCAACTAACAATTACTTAAATAAACCTCTCAGCAAAAAATAGTTAACTTTTAATGTACATTCATATTTTAAAAAACTTATTTTAGTGTCAGTATCACTTTAAGGAATAAGTTGTGCTTGTAACACCCCCCCCCCCCATAATGGCCCTGCCTGTAACTACTGAATGGCACCAACTAGAAGCAGGGCTCATTCATCCATAAAGATGGGGGGGGGAGACACAATATATTATCTCTACAGAAAACCCTTCTGTATTGATATGTCACAATGTTCAGTGATATCTCTATTTCTCTGACCATTCTACTTGGTAAAAATTTACTAGGGATGCACAAAATCCAGGATTCGGTTCGGGATTCGACCTTTTCCAACAGGATTCGTATTCAGCCAAATCCTGAATTTGCATATGCGAATTAGGGGCGGGGAGGGAAATTGTGTGACTTTTTGTCACAAAACAAGGAAGTAAAAAATGTTTTCCCCTTCCTAATTTGCATTCGTTATTTGACCGCATCTTTCACGCAGGATTCCGGGTTTCGGCCGAATCCAAAATAGTGGAATCCCTAACATTTACATGAAGTTTTCCATAGCTTAGCAGTATTTTAGTAGGACAGTGTATCCTCTGGGAATATGCTGCATAGTCTGGATTATTTTTACTATTTCTATGACAGCAGCTGAACTAATGCATTAAGCACGGGCTGTGTATAGAAACGTCAAGAATAAAGCGCACCTGGCGTTACTGCAGTCCTGTATCTCCACTATTTGACAAAGCAGGTAGAGCAATAAATTGTCAGGCTGGGACCCAGGGTAAAGACTCAGGACAGTAAAATCCTCCCTTGGAACTCACACTCACATCTGTGTGGGAAAAGGTGGAAAGGTTTAGTTGCAGGAAATTGTTCACTTTAGAATACTTTCTATACATAAAGCCTGGCGGAGTCACAGCTTCACCTCTGACTTGCTGGGGGAACCCTACTGAAGTAGCAGTGTCTTCTGAGTAGATACAAACTCTGATTGGGTTTTCCTGCACTGAAAAGAGCACCCACGTGATCTGCAGAACCCTGACAGGGGCTCCCTTTTCTCTGGCACCCTGGAAAAAGAGTGTTTTTTTCCTGCCACAGGATTCCCTATGTACTTTATGAATGCCTTGATGTTAGGCACCATTCAGAATCACTCAACCGCTTCTCCTTTCAGCACTTCTTCTCTTGCCCTCCCAGCACAGACACAAGAGTAAACAAATGCTGCACTTACAAAGAGTGAGTATCAGGAGGATGGGATCGGCATCTCCAACCTTCCTACATTTTCAAAATCCAAGACAACAAAATGCCCTGCCAGAGACATCACAGAGTATACAAGTAGAGCTTTAGCAAAGCCAATTTTCATTATTGTCTGTTTTGACTACGAAGATCTTCATTCATCCGGGTCATGGAATATCTAATATAAGTAATTCTAAAACAGCTGGACTTGCTGAGTAATCATTGAAGACGTTTCACTGCTCATCCGAGCAGCTTCTTCAGTTCAAGTGACTGGTGTGGGAAGTTCTCTGCAAAACTCTTCCACTAATCCAATCACAATGGCACACTGTAACTTTTAAGAGAGGTGTAAATTCACAGAGGTGTTGATTCTGTGTAGTTACTGTGATAGAATTTCCAATGTGTCATGCAACTCCTAGACACAGGTCTCCACCCGGAGATACATAGTAGGCGAAACACATATCTCATATGTAGCTGGAGTGTCAGAGAAACTCAGGAGGATTTTTAACAAACACCACCGAAGAATCCAACTCCTAAAGAAAAACAAAGTAATGTGGTATACGGATTCCACTGTAGCGAGGAGTGCACTGATCTATACATTTGGGAGACAAAACAACTGCTCACCAAGCGAATGTCTCAGCACAGGGGAGAGAACTCTACAGGACAAGACTCAGTAGTCTTTCTACACCAAAAAGTCAAGGGACATTAATTTGAAGATAGCAATGTCCAAATCTTGGATAAAGAAGACCGCTGGTTTGAAAGAGGTGTGAAAGAGGTGATTCATGTTAAGGTGGAGAAACTATCCCTGAATATAGATGGGGGCCTTCAACACCACCTGTCTGCTACATACAATGCTGTTCTAACATCTGTACCCCGGCGGTTTCAGAACTCTTCACATTTCCATTCATGCAACTCTAGTGATGTGCAAATTTATTCACCAGGTGCAGATTTGCGGCAAATTCCAGTGATTCGCCGCCGGCAAATAAATTAGCGAAACACCAGCGAATAAAAAAGAGACACGCGCCGAAAAGGACGTGACGCACGTCGTTTCGCGAATTTTCCGCCAATTCACAAATTTTGCTGAAAATTTGCTAATTTTTTCAGCGAAGCAAAATGGGATAGATTCGCCCATCACTATGCAACTCTCACAAGTAACACCTGTGTCTAGGAGTTGCATGACACATTGGTAATCCTATCACTGTAACTACACACAATCAACACCTCTGTGAATTTCAGACATCACCTCACTGAAGAGTTACAATGTGCCACTGTGATTGGATTAGTGGAAGAGTTTATATACCGAGAACTTCCCACACCAGTCAGTTGAACCGAAGAAGCTGATTGGATGAGTAGTGAAACGTCTTCAATAATTACTCAGCAAGTCCATTTGTTTTAGAATTACTTATATTAGATATTGTCTATTTTGTAGCCATATGAGAAGTAGCTGCTACTAGCAGTAGTGCTGTATGTCTTCACCCTAAACCACCAGTGGTAGGACATATGCGTCCCTTCATTTTTCCAAGTTCATTGTAGTTTGTGCGGCAACTTTGGGTGAGTTTTTATAACAAAGCAGCATTTATATTATACATTATTGCCAGTGAGAAAGCATTTTCGGGACAGGTAGAGCAGATGTATTACGTGCAACTAATCTCCCAGTCTGCTATCAGTCTACCATAAAGCAAAAGCTATTCCCTTCCAGGAATCCCAAACCGATTTGCTTTACTAACCTTCTAGGGGGATTAAAGGGGTTGTTCACCTTCAAACAACTAGTTGGTTTCAGATAGATCACAAGAAATAATGACTTTTTACAGTTACTATTCCTTTAAGAAATTAAATGATGTGGACCTCAGGGACAGAAACCCAAGACTAAAAGGGGATCTATCACAAAAATAAAACTGAATATAAACTTCATCTCACTGAATAAGATACTTTCTCACTCTCAGCAACCTGCCCCTTTTCATGCAGAAGTCTGGGTCAGACCTCTTTTGATTGACAGGTAGGTTTAATACATCTTTTAGGGAGGCCTCTCATTTCTAGTAACTGTTTGCAGCAGTTCCCAACCTTTTTTTGGCCCAGGGCAACATTCTTTGCAAGGACAGGGGGGGCTGGTGGGGTCACGGAGGGGTCAAGGGTCCAATTCGGCACGCCGGCGTCCAATTCCGCATGCCTTGTAAATTGTGGGCTAGGCTTGGTGGCCCAGTTCAGGACTGTCTGCAGCCCGGCAGTTGGGAACCCTTGTTTTAGAGTTCAATACTCAAATAACCAACTCCAGCACAAACGAAACAACAACAGACTCTGTTACATACGCTGCATGCAGACAAACAGGATTTCCATCAGAGCCAGTTATTTTGAAAGCGCAAACTTTAATGCACCTTCTAGGCAAACGGTGCAACCCTCCCAAAGCCTGTATTAGACTTAACTGCCAATCAAAATCTGACTCCATCTCCTACAGGAAGAGAGACTGAAGAGAGACAGGTTGCTCAGAAGAGAACAGAGATTAATTTATTTCATAAATTGTGTGATTATACAGGTATGGGACCTGTTATCCAGAATGCTCGCGACCTGGAGTTTTTTATTTGGATCTTCATAACTCAAGTCTACAAGAAAATCATGTAAACATTAAATAAACCCAATAGGCTGGTTTTGCTTCCAATAAGGATTCATTATATCTTAGTTGGGATCAAGTACAAGCTACTGTTTTATTATTACAGGGAAAAAGGAAATCATTTTTAAAGTTTTGGATTATTTGATTATAATGGAGTCAATTGGAGAGGACCTTTACATAATTTAGAACTTTCTGGATAACAGGGTTTCCAGATAAGGGATTGCATACCTGTATTTAGAAAGTGTCTTACTTCAGTGAAGCTTTATTTGGTGTATAATTATCAAAGAGAGAAAAGCGTATTTAGCAAAGGGTAAAAGTGAAAGTTTTTTTTTTAAATTTACCCCCCATATCTCCCTCCAATTGTGATGCGCTCTCTCTCAACTATTTGAACGTTATCACTAGTGTTTAAGTAATCTACCCTCAATATGAATCCCCCACTAAACATTTATTACACTTCTGTTGGCTCCACTGGAGAGAACCAAAGAGAAGTGACAGATAATATTTATAATATATGATAATAATAATAACAATAATATATGATTAGATATATCAAAAATCGGGAGAGACTTAGGGGCAGATTTATCAAGGGTCGAAGTGAAAATTTGAATTTCGAGCTATTTTTGTGCACTTCGACTAGGGAATAGCCCAAATTCGATTCAAACTTGCAAAAAAATTTGAATTTCGAAATGTATCATGTCTCTTTAAAAATTCGACTTCAACCATTCACCATCGAAAACCTCCCGAATTGCTGTTTTAGCCTATGGGGGACCTCCTAGAACCTAATAGAGTCAGTTGGTGGATTCTGAAAATGTGACTTTTTTTGGGAAACTTTTGAACCGAATTCCATCAAATGTGCTATTACTTCATACAATTCAATTTGATCGAAAATGGACCCATTCGATTGAAAATGGACCTATTTGATTGAAAAAATTTTGCAGAAAAATTTAATTTCAAAATTAATCATGTACCATCTCTTTAAAAATTCAACTTCTACAATTCACCATCTAAAACCTTCTGAATTGCTGTTTTAGCCTATAGGGGGACCTCCTAGAACCCATTTGGAGTCAATTGGTGGACTTTGAAAATTCAAAGGGTTTTTGGGAAACCTTCGAACCGAATTCGATCGAATGTGCTATTTCTTCGATTTGTACAATCCGAATTTGATCGAAAACGGACCTAGTCGATTGAAAATTGACCTATTCGATTGAATAAAAAATTTGATTAGTCTATGGGGAACCTCCTAGAACCTATTTGGAGTCAATTGGTGGAAATTTTAAGGTTTTTTTAGGAAACCTTCGAACTGAATTCGATCGAATGTACTATTACTTTTATTCGTACAATTCAAATGTGATTGAAAATGGACCTATTCGATCGAATTAAAAAAAACTTATTAATTATTTTCAGTTGGTCTTTTTGAATTCAAATTGAACAAGAATCTTTTGAATTTAATTGGACTTTGAACTATTGTTAAAAAAGTGGAGGCATACACCACAGCAAAACTACATAATCTATATTACCCCTTAATAACCTCCCACCGCAATTGTAGCCTCACTGAAGTCACAAGAAAAAAACAAATACAGCAGAACCCCCATTTTACGTTTTTTTCAGGGGACCGGAAAAAATTGGTGTAAAATCCAGGAAACTGTAAAATCAGGGAAATGTATTATGTGGAATATATAGGTGGGACCACAGAACAACAATGTAAAACGAGGGAATCAGGGGATGTAAAATTGAGGTTCCACTGTAATTAAAAAACTATTAAAAATAAAATAATAAGACCAGTTAAAAGACTTGGCCATCATATAGCACATTACAAGTAGGGATGCACCGAATCCTGGAGTCGGTTCGGGATTTGGCCTTTTTCAGCAGGATTCCAATTCAGCCGAATCCTTTTGTGTGGCCGGACTGAATCCTAATTTGCATATGTAAAATAGGGGCATGCAGTGAATCACGTGACTTTTCATCACAAAATAAAAAGGAAGTGAAAAAAAGTGTTTGCACGGTTTCCTTTCCCGTCGCTAATTTGCATATGCAAATTTGGTTCAGTATTCGGCTGAATCTTTCACAAAGGATTCGGCCAAATCCCAAATAGTGCATCCCTAATAAAAGGTTAACTTAAATGTGAACCAGCCCTATAACAAAGCTAACCTAAATAATTATAGCACCCACCAAGGGTTTAAACTGGATCTATAATGGTGATTTAACTGGGAAACTATTGTAACCGCACTGCTGCAAATCTAAAATTATTTTTTTTTTACCTGTGCAGCAGATCTAGTTACAAATCTCACAGCAATTCTATTTCACAATGACTTTTTCTGTTGATACATGAGCCACCTAGTGGCAGAATGCAGGAAATTACAGTCAAACCCGATTTAACGTTTTCCAGGGAGCCAGGGGGAAAAAAAAAAGAAAAATTCAGAAAAACGAAAAAAAGAGGGAGGTATGTAAAAATCAGGGTTTTCTGTAAAAATACTATAAACTGTATAGAAAAAAAAATCAAAAGCAGGAAAACTAACATTCACAGGGGATAAATGGGTTAATGAAAATGGGACAAAATTATGATGTAAAATGAAGGAAAACCAACTGAAAATCCAGGATTTGCTCCTATTGAAATGAAGGGAAAGAAACAAAATAGTAAAATCCAGGTAAAGTAAAAATTTTTAAATGGGGGTACTTAATTCAGTGACTTAAAAAAAATTGAAAAATAGAAAACTACCTTTTACAGAGGATAAACACGGGGTCAATTATCGAATTTTGACTTAATGTGAATAAATTTGAAGAAAACATTTAAACGTCTAAATATTCGATCTAATAGTCCCAACCCGAAAATTCTAATTGAATTCCCTCGGAAAAAACTCAAATGTCTGCCTTGTAAATGAACTCGGCAGGTCTTAGGTGGTGAATATTTGAATTAGAAAAATTTCCATGGATGAGGTGTGAAAAATCTCACTTTCGGATTGGGGGTGTAAAATTCGAATGTGTGAATTTTGACACCAAAAAAAATTTTTATTTGAAAATTCAAATTTACTATTCGACCCTTAATACATCTGCCCCTTAATATAGCAGATGCTGCTTGGTGAATTGATGTTCCATTCATTAACCTGTGTCCTAATATTTCATTGCCTAAATTAGGAAATATAAAAATACTAAACCTACTGATAAAAGCTGGGTTGTTAAAAGGGGAACTATAGCGAAAATGAAAATTTTATATAAGCTTCATTATACTAAAATAAGAAACTTTATAAATACAATAAATTAAATATTCTGTACTGTTTCTGAAATTCTCAAGTTTATCTTCACTATCCCTCTCTCAGCATCTGTTTCTCTTCATTCTGGAGTTGGGTGTCAGATGAATGATCCAGTATATCTTATAGGGGGGCTCCTTTTGCCTAGAAGATGCATTAGAGCTCACTCTATTAAAATCACCAGACATCATGTCTCTCTACATGCAGAATTTGTGCAAAAGACAGTAGATTTTTTTTTGTAATGGAATCAGTTATTTGAGTGAGCACTAATTCCTCTGCTAGGAGTGGGAGCCCCCCATAAGATATATTGGATCGTTCATCTGACACCCAACTCCTGAGTGAAGACAGAATGAGGAAAAACAAATGCTGAGAGAGGAATAGTGAAGATAAACTTAATTATTTCAGAAACAATGCAGAATATACTGTAGATGTATTAGAGCTCACTCTATTAAAATCACCAGACATCATGTCGCTCTACATGCAGAATTTGTACAAAAGACAGTTATTTTTTTTGTACTGGAATCAGCTGAATGAGCACTAATTCATCTGCTAGGAGAGGGAGCCCCTCCCCCTCTATAAGATATATTGGATCATTCGTCTGATAACCAACTCCTGAGTGAAGACAGAATGAAGAGAAACAGATGGTGAGAGATGAATAGTGAGTAGAAACTTGATTATTTCATAAACAATGCAGAATGTATTGTAGATGATGTATCAGAGCTCACCAGACATCATCTCTCTACATGCAGGATTTTGTTAGTTTGTTCTGGAAGCAGTTATTTGAATGAGATCTAATTCATCTGCTAGGAAAGGAACCCCCCCCCCCCCCTTTAAGATATACTGGATTTTTTTCCCCAAAATGCATCAGTTAATAGTGCTGCTCCAGCAGAATTCTGCACTGAAATCCATTTCTCAAAAGAGCAACAGATTTTTTTATATTTCATTTTGAAATCTGACATGGGGCAAGACATAATTGTCAATTTCCTAGCTGCCACCAGTCATGTGACTTGTGCTCTGATAAACTTCAGTCATTCTTTACTGCTGTACTATAACTTGGGGTGATATCACCCCCAGCAGCCTAACAACAGAACAATGAGAAGGTAACCAGATAACAGCTCCCTAACACAAGATAACAGCTGCCTGGTAGATCTAAGAACAGCACTCAATAGTAAAAACCCATGTCCCACTGTGACGTCTTCAGTTTTACATTGAGAAGGAAAAACAACAGTCTGCCAGAAAGCAGTTCCATCCTAGAGTGCTGGCACAAGCCACATGACCAGGAGCAGCTGGGAAATTGACAATATGTCTAGCCCCATGTTAGATTTCAAAACTGAATATAAAAAATCTGTTTGCTCTTTTGAGAAATGGATTTCAGTGCAGATTTCTACTGGAGCAGCACTATTAACTGATGCGTTTTAAAAAAAAACGTTTTCCACGACAGTATCCCTTTAAGAAAAAATGCAGACGTCTAACACTCAACCGAATAGTCTTGAACTGAAAATTCAAATCCCTACCAAAAAAACTTGGATATTAGGAAGGCTATTAACAACTCCAAATGGGTCAACAGACCTCTTCCATTGACTTGTACATGAAAGCGGCAGGTTTTAGGTTTTTTTTTTTAATATTTCGGTCACTCTTACATTCAAATTTACATTAGAATTAGGAATTCAAATTTCAACATGTTAATTTTGACACTAAAAAAATTCCAAAATTCAACCCTTCATAAATATAACCCATAGGGGCAGATTTATCAACGGTCGAATTTCGAGAGTTAATTAACCCTCGAATTCGACCCTCAAAATAAATTCAAATTAAATCCCCTCAAATTCGAATTTGAGGGGTTTAAACGCAATTCAAATTATCGAATATAAAAAATTTGATCGATCGATTAACCATTTGAGCTAATTTTTTATATTCAATCAAAACTTGTAAAAATCCTATGGGAGCTTCCCATGGGGATATATAGCAATTCGGTAGGTTTTATCTGCCGAATTGTTGTATCAAATTTTTTTTAAAGGGCCAGTACTAAAAGAATCAAATTCGAATTTTTGAATTTGGCATATTCTAATCGAATTTTGGGCTATTAGACAGTCAAATAAGCCCAAAATTAAATTAAAATTTTTTAATTCAAATTTTCACTTCAAATCAATTCGAACCTTAGTAAATCTGCCCCATAGTACCTGTGTCAACATGTCCAGTTGAATCCGTAGCGCGACAATTCTCTGGGGCTTCAACATTGTCATACTTACCAGCCCCACTCGACTCGCTGTCACAATGTTTCAAGAGCCTTTTCAGGCAAACACTTGCCTAAAATGTGAAGGAGGATTTAATACAACGCACAACAATGGGAGGATGACGCAATCTTCAGTTGTTTTAACAGAAAAACACTTACCTTTCCCAGGATACCAGAGCTAAAATCATGATAAATGTTATCATTGGCTGAAACAGCTCATACAGAACATCCTCACAACTATTTGAAATTAGTGCGGTGCTATTGTGGGCTATCGCTGCATGTTAAACTTCTAGTGAAAACACCGGTTCAGCAGAAGTGATTCAAGTTTGTGTGTCTATTAAGCTTGATGCATCTGCCCGCAAAGATGGAAATTGGAAAACACACTGCTATATCGCCTCCTAAAGGCAACATTGTACCACTGCACAACATTATCCAGTGAAGACATTTGTGCTTGTTCCTGGAAAATTTGAATACCGAAGCTACGAAATATGTTGGCACTATATAAATAAATGTTAATAATAATTATCGTGTACGGTCTCTTTAAAAGTTCTACTTCGACTATTCGCCACCAAAAACCAGCCGAATTGCTGTTTTAACCTATGGGGGACCTCCTAGAACCTATTTGTAGTCATTTGGTGGACTTTGAAAATTTCAAGTTTTTTCTGGGAAACCTTTGAACAGAATTCGATCTAATTAATTAATTAATTAATTAATTAATTAATTAATTAACTTCACTTTTGTACCATTTGAATTTGATTAAAAAAATGGACCTATTCGATCGGAAAAAAAAATTTAGAATTTCGAAGTTTATCATGTACTGTCGATACTTTTTATCAAATTTGATTGAATACGATCTGAATTCTATATGAACGATCAATTACATCCTATTCACTCAAAGTTAAAAAATTTGTTTTTTTTTTAAATAAATTTTGGTTGGTCTTCTTTTTTTTTTTTTACCATAATTTCAAGTTGATGGGAATTTAAAAAAAAAAAAAAACTCCCATCACCTTGAAATTCGACCCTGAATGAATCTGCCCCTAGAGGTAGGGGCACAAGTGCAGATTTAGTCACCCGGCAACTAATCATCTCTTCTTTGGGACGACAATCTCCCCGAACTGCTTTCCTGCCAGCTAGAATGTAAAATCGCTAGCGTTATGGCACTTGCGGTGATTCGTTTTCCGAAGTTGCCTCGTGAGGTGATCTGCACGTGTGCCCCTGTCCTTAAAGTTGAATAAAAAGGGCAATTGCTTGATGGGTGGGGGATATACTTTTTGATGAAGGTTTGGCCATTATTTTCAGATTGCACAGGGAAGTGTTTTTTTTTCAGGAGTTCACCATGTAAGCACTGTACAATCAAGTACCAGGATTTTACCAGCTGACAATCCGAAATAGTTTTCATTTACTGCTGCTTGGGGATTCGCTTCTTGGTCATGATAAAATAAACTGTAGAGTCTATGGAGGTGGATCACTCAACTCTGGTTGTAGGCTGCACAGCACGGACAGCATTTTCCAGAAGATAATCCATATTATTTTAAGACCCATTACCCGGAAAACCCTAGGTCCTGAGCATTGTGTATAATAGATCCCATACTTGTACCATAAAACACCCTCTTCACTTACCTCTGGTTTCAGCCCCCACACCTGTAGAATTTGTGCCCCAAGTTGCAGGTCCCACCTGTACTAATAAAGGCACGTATAAATAGGGACGGCAGAACACGTACAAACTGGCATCTCAGACGCCACTTGGACTACAAATTGCAATCTAAAGGCTTATTAATCGCACGTTAATTGTTGGAAATATGGAGATAAAACATAAATGTCTGATTTTAGTAACATTTTCTGAAGCAGTATAAACATCCCAGCACATTTCGCTTCCGAGCCCTGAACTTGGTCTTTGAGTCGGGGATAAACGAGAGGCGGGCAACCACAAATACATGACGTTTCTGAAGCTTTCTTGCGGGGGACAGCACGGATTGCTGCCTTCAGGGAGGTGCGGAAAGGATTGAGGCTGACCAGTACTGACACACACTTGCTCCCTGCTGTCGGCTCCACAAAGTTCCACTCTTAGAAGTTTAACAAAGAATTCAGCCTTCTGTCCTGCCCGTGCCTCCCCTCTGCAGAGATCAATGGGACGTCCCCCAATTGAAACATGTCGTCGGATTCTTATGTAGTGAACCGTGGCTCTGACTAGTGACACTTCTTTGAGTTGAGTGAAAGCCCCCAAAGCACAACTCACACAGCTTCAATGACACTGCAGGTTCTGCTAATTGGAACATGCGGATCATTCTCTGCTTTGGACACTCGCACGGTGGAACTGATCGGACTGATTCAATCCAAATATCAGATCATACCATGACCCACTGGAACAAAAGCTCATCAACAACGACCGGATGCCTGTAAATAAGAATTCAGAGCCTTCACCAGCTTGCGCATTTCACCACAAATTTGACACTGAAATGTAGATCTTTACGTTTCATTTGCCTTTTTCCAGCAATAACAATATATTTGTTGCGCCCCTTAGTATTTGTTCACTTCTGCGTCTAAATGACTCCTTACATCTTATATACTTTCCCACAGAAATGCTAAAATGGAACGGGCCAAACACGGGGCAACTTTTTTTTTTTTTTAGAAGTTGTAAGAAATATTTGGATTTCAAGCCAGTCATTCTCTTCTAATTGGTAAGTAAAGTTTGTGGGGATAAAGCGAAGGAACCTGCAATATAAGAAGCATGTATTCGGCCAACTGTTTGTGTGCACATACTGAGAACAAAGCACGGAGAGAAGAAATACATGCAGGAAACTGTCAAGAAGTGAGAGAGAGAATATAAAGAAAACACTGAGAAGCTCAAGGTTCATGTGCAAAGTATTGATCCAGGATTCAGCATTTTCCAGCAAAATACGGATTGGCCTGTTTAGCTCTAAATGTCTGTATTGAAAACAAACGATCTTTCCTTCAACCAAAGGTCTCAGGAAAGTAGGGATGCACCGAATCCAGTTTGGGATTCAGACTTTTCCAGCAGGATTTAGATCCGTGTGCCTGGCTGAACCAAAACCAAATTTGCACATGCAAACTAGAGGCCTGGCTGAACAAATTAGGGAAGGGAAATCACGTAACTTTTGGTCACAAATCAAGGGCGCTTTACCAAATTCTAGGGCGTCAAAAATTGCCATTTTTTCAGATAAAAAAAGGACGTTCACGACACGTTATGAACTGAATATGAACGGAGGCAACATGGTTTCTCAACTACAAACATATCTTGTAGTAAATCATTTTAATCTAGTCATCTGAGTTATTTATACTCACGTTATACAACGACCCTTTCCAATTACTTTCTATTTTCTATGCGTTACTGTTTTTCTAATATTGAAGTATAAAGTGTTGTTTCTAAAGCAGCAGACTCTGTAAACTGTTCTAAATGGATACATTTAGTCAATACATTTCTTATCTTTGTCCCTGCTGAGCGGAATCCCTGGGTTTCATTACAGGCAGCTGTTAGAATTGATACAATAGTTGCCAATACTCCAGAGATGCTGCTGAGAAATGGATCAACTAAAGGTTGCAAAATTGTAACAGTTTAGGGCTAGGCCAGACGGGGAGATTCGGGGGAAATTTGTCGCCTGGCGACTTCTCGCCGCGAATTATCGCCCCCGAACCTCCCCGAATAGCCAGGCACCCAATCGCGAGGCAACTTGGAGCGATTTAAAAAATCGCGCCGCTCCGTGTGAACACGCGCCGGCGTTTTCAAGCAACGCCGGTGCGCGTGTGTGCCTGGCTATTCGGGGAGGTTCGGGGGCGATAAGTCGCGGCGAGAAGTCGCCAGGCGACAAATTTCCCCCGAATCACCCCGTCTGGCCTTAGCCTTAGAGTCTGCGCCTGAATCACTGAGCTGTCAGACTCGAACATCAAAGACACCAACATTCAACTTTTGGAAAAAACAGTAAAAAAATAAATAATGGAAAATAATTGGGAAAAAAAGTCTTTATTTTTGGGGAACAACTGATCTGAAAAAAAAGTGTTTGGAAGTAGAACCCCTTTAATAGAGAAAAAAAAAAACATTTAAAAAATTGTTTAATTATAATGGAGTGTATGGGAGCTGCTCCTACTGTAATACTTTCTGGATAAGGGATCCCATACCGTGCTGGTTGACCCATAGATACAATGTAGCATAGTTGTAGTTCATCGTGGAGCTGTTTAGCATCAGGGACACAGACTTTATCAAAAGAGAAGTTACTTCCCTGTATTTTGCACCAATTGATGCTAAAAAGTTCATGTTTCAGCAGGACAATGGTCTAAAACCTAAGGCCACATTAACATTCACTTGCTCAAGAACAAAAAGCTGAACGTCCTGATAGTTCCAAGTTAAAGCCTTTGATCTCAATCCAAGCGAGAATCTTTGGTCTTTGAACAACGAGATACACACATTATCCGGCTAAGCGAACAACCTGGTCCCAAATCACTCCCAGTGCAGGTACCAGCCAACACCGGAACACTGATGTTATTGCTACAAAAGATTTACTATTGGTCGAATTAAGAGGGTGAATTTACCCTCGAATTCGGCCAAGCAATTCGATCGACCGAACCAAAAAAAAAAAAATTTGATCGAACGATTAAATAGTTCGATTCGAACGATTTTAACCATTCAATCTAATTTTTTTTATTCGATCTAAAAATGCTTAAAAAAAAAAAAACCCTAGGATTTAATAGCAATTCGGTAGATTTAATCTGGAGAACTGGCAATCGAATAAAAGGGCAATTTCGAATGGAATTTTCGATCAAATTTTCAAAATTCGATGGTCGAAGTGACCTTAAAAAATATTCGAAAAATCTAATCTTTTTGAAAATTCATTCGAATTTCGAATCATTCATGTGAATTTGATATATCTGCCCCTTAGTTTCTTTTTTACAGAACATCACAATTTGCGGTTTGCTTTAGTGCATTCAAATAAGCACAGAGAACAATGTTTTGTGTAGTACAGGTATGGGATCCAGAATCCTGGGATATCTTTCTGTAGTTTGGAACTTCATACCTTAAAGGGATACGGTCATGTTTTTTTTTCAATAGTGCTGTTCCAGCACAGATTTTCTTTATATTTCATTTAGAAATCTGACATGGGGGCTAGACATATTGTCAGTTTCCCAGCTGCCCCAAAGCAAATTCATTTCTCCATTAAACTAAATGCAAAATCATGTAAACCTCTAATATAAGTGAATGTAAAATTGAGGAGGGTGCACTGTTGTAACTAAAGTCATTCATATTAAGAGTATCCAATATCTTGGAATTCAATGGGGTGGTTCACCTTTAAGTTAAGTTTTAGTATGTTATAGACTGAACCAACTTTTCAATTGGTCTTCATTATTTATTTATTTTTAGACTTTTTTTTTTTAACTATTTGTCTTTTTTCCTCTGACTCTTTCCAGCTTTCAAATGGGAGGTCACCGACCCCATATAAAAAAAAAAAAAAAAGCTCTGTAAGGCTACAAATGTATTCTTATTGCTACTTTTTTTATTAATCATCTTTCTATTCAGGCCTCTCCTATTCCAGCTTCTTATTAAAATCCATGCATGGTTGCTAGGGGAATTTGGATCCTAGCAACCAGAGTGCAGAAATTGCAAACTGGAGAGTTGATGAATAATTAAAAAACCACTAATAATAAAAAATGAAAAACAACTGCAAATTCACTAAGAATAACACTCTCTACATCAGACTAAAAGTTAATGCAAAGGTCAAAAACCCCTTTAAATAAAAAAATAATAATTATGAATGTACGTGGCACAAGTGCTTAGAATAGCACTCTCATCAGTTTCACATTCACTTATTTTTAAGCTTTACTTATGCTTTAACACATATTGCTACAAAGTATGTCGTACACATATAATTACAGGCATGGCATCAATTATCCAAAAACCCGAAATCCAGATGAAAGTTTTCCATTGTGTCCTATTTGAACACATTTTGAGTGATTTTTCAAAAACTGAAGAGGATCATTTCAAGCATTTGGGAAACATTTTGAAACACATTAAAGAAACGTTGCAGTACGTTTGCGGAACAATCCTCATGAGCGTTTCTATAGAATCGGACACAGGTTTAGGTTATTGATTGGGATGCAGCGATCCAGGATTCAGCCTTTTTCAGGAGGAATTGGATTTGGCTGAATCCTTGTGCACGGCTGAAACCAAATCTGAATTTGCATATGTAAATTAGGTGTGGGAGGGGAAATCACATTTTCCCCACCTTTTCCGCCCATAATTTGCATATGCAAATTAGGATTCTGTTTAGTACACGGCTGAAACTTTTAAAAAGGATTCGGACGAATCCCAAAAATTGTGCATCCGTAGTTATTTAAGGAGAATTCAACCCCTTTGAAGTTAAGATCCCATTTGCCCCCTCCCTGCCAAGTCTTACCCCTGAATCTTTCTCCCTCCAGAAATAGCGACCGGCAAAGCAGAGCGAGCGGAACACACAGCCGTTATCTTCGGTAATCTACGTGAATGTAGCAAGTTTCCGGGTTTTGACAACTGCTCATGCGCCAAAACTCAGAGTCCATTCATGAAGACGGTGGCTGTGTGCTCCACTGCACTCACTCTGCTTTTCTGGCCGCGAGGGGAGAAGGATTCAGGGGTAAGACTTTGCAGGGGGGCAACAAACGTAGGGGGGGTGGGAGGTTGATGGACAACTTCTAGAGGGTTGAATTCTCATTTAATGGAGTCTATCAGAGCAAATTGCAACAACAAACACCGGTGTTTATAAGGGTAAGCAACGCTTACTAAACAAGCTCAGGATTAGGAGAACGACTAAAACTGACGCGATGCAAGAACAAGAGGTACATTTCTGAACTGACAAATTCACCGAAATGTGTAAAAATGAATATGGAATTTCTATGCCCAGAAATTCTACACAAGCTTTTCAACAGAAGCATTCTAGACGGCAACTCCATTTCTCTTCGTATATTAAATCGGATCCTCGTAGTTGAGGTGGAATATGCTCGTGTATATCCGTGCTAACCGCAACATAATCATATAGTCTGAATGTTAGCAGCCATAAGGCAGTGGCTGTTGCACTTAAGTCCATGTCCCTAATTAGGGGCTAAACCTTTAGCTCAAAACCCAGTTGGAGGAGACTATTGGTCCATCGACCATAGTTGTAAGAATAATTAGGCCAGAAAAGCATTTACCTTAAAGGGATCCTGTCATGGGAATTTTTTCCCCCCCAAAAATGCATCAGTTAATAATGCTGCTCCAGCAGAATTCTGAATTGAAATCCATTTCTCAAAAGAGCAAACAGATTTTTATATATTTCATTTTGAAATCTGACATAGGGCTAGTCATTTTGTCAATTTTCCAGCTGCCCCAAGTCATGTGACTTGTGCTCTGATAAACTTCAGTCACTCTTTACTGCAAGTTGGAGTGATATCACCCCTCCGTTTCATCCACCCAGCAGCCTAACAACAGAACAAAGGGAAGGTAACCAGATAACAGCTCCCTAACACAAGATAACAGCTGCCTGGTAGATCTAAGAACAGCACTCAATAGTAAAAACTCATGTCCCACAGTGTTCCATTGCAAAAACGACAGCCTGCCAGAAAGCAGTTCCCTCCTAAAGTGCTGGCACAAGTCACATGACTGGGGCAGCTGGGAAATTGACAATATATCTAGCCCCATTTCAGATTTCAAAACTGAATATGAAAAAAAATTTGTTTGCTCTTTTGAGAAATGGATTACAGTGCAGAAGTCTGCTGGAGCAGCACTATTAACTGATGCGTTTAAAAAAAAAAAAAAAACACTTTCCCATGACAGTTTCCCTTTAAGTCTCACCTAAACTTTTTTGTGTGGCCAGACACCGATTTAGTATATATAGAAATATATATATATATATATATATGTGACAAAAATGACATCACTAGTCACTGTTTATATGGATATAATTTACAAGATATTCCCATGCGTATTGGCGCTGGCGCTTTTTAATTTAAAAAGGCGGCGGACAGGGAGAAGGCAGTTCGAGGAGATTGTCGCCAGCGATTAATCGCCAGAATCTCCCTGTCTGCCCCAGCCCTAAAGGTTACCCAAGATATAATTTTTTTTTTTAAATAAAGTAATAAATACTCGGGTTTTTTATGGTCATGAAACTCCTCAGTAAGGATTATCCTTATAATTTAAAATAGGCGGTTAGTTTTTTCATTATATATACACAGCGGCAGAATATATTCTAACACATTTCCGGAACAAGGCATGCTGAAAAAAATAAACACAAACTGGTTGGGGATAAAAATCACGAAATCAGCGACAGTCATTTGAATTTTTTTTTTTAATAAGTTGATTCATGTTCACATAAGTTTCACTGACTGTACTTTTTTTAGGTCCAGGTGCAATGCATTTTGTAAAAAAAGAGCAGTTGTATTTTGTTTAGGGCAGAGACATGCGCTAGGGCAGATTGGTCCCCTGGCGACAAATCTCTTCTTCGGGGCAACTAATCTCCCCAAACTTCCTTCCTGCCGGCTAGAATGTAAATCACCAGCAGGATGGCACTCGGAGAGCTTCATTTTCAAAAATTGTCCGAAGTTTCCTCTTGAAGCAAAACAAAGCGCTCCGAGTGCCATCCCGCCGGCAATTAACATTCTAGCCAGCGGGAAGGAAGTTCGGGGAGATTAGTAGCCCTGAAGAAGAGGAGAAATGTCGCTGAGCGACTAATCTCCCCGAATCTGAGCGTGTGTCTCTGCCCTGACTTTGCATGAATGAAACCTATGTACCTTTGAACTCTACAAACCTCTGCATAACATTTAGACAAAGCTCAGACATAACCGCATGCCTAGCCCTCGCAATTATGTACACGTCTCTAATATCACAGGTATAGAAAGTGTCAATTAGGACTAACAACCTTCCCCCCCATGTAAAGGTCTCAACATTTTGGTAACAAAAAAAAAATGTCCAACTAAAAATATTTGTACGCATTTCTCTAAAATATCTTTGTGCTAAATTCAAACGTTAGCTCACATGTAAGGGTAGAGAGACACAGTGCTATATGGGGGAGAAATATTGCCTCTTCCTTGGGCTACTAATCTCCCCAAACTGCCTCCCCGCCGGCTACAATCTAAATCGCCAGAGGGATGGCACTCCGAGCGCTTCGTTTTGCCTCATGAGAAAACAGAAGTGCTCCGAGTGCCATCCCTCTGGCGATTTAGATTCTAGCTGGTGGGGAGGCAGTTTGGGGAGATTAGACGCCCCGAAGAAGGAGATTTGTCGCCAGGAGTACTCTCCGACTGCCATGCTGCTGCCGAATTTGATTCTAGCCGGCGGGGAGGCAGTTCTGGGAGATTAGTCGCCTAAGGAAGAGGAGATATTTGTCGCTAGGCAACTACTCTGAGTGCCATCCTGCTGGCAATTTAGATTCTAGCCGGCATGGAGGCAATTTGGGGAGGAAGAGGCTAGATTTGTCGCTAGGCGACTACTCTCCGAGTGCCATCTTGCTGGCAATTTAGATTCTAGCCGGTGTGGAGGCAATTGGGGAGGAAGAGGCTATATTAGTGATTAGGCAACTACTCTCCGAGTGCCATCTTGCTGGCTATTTAGATTCTAGCCGGTGTGGAGGCAATTTGGGGAGGAAGAGGCTATATTAGTCACTAGGCGCCTACTCTCCGAGTGCCATCCTGCTGGCAATTTAGATTCTAGCCGGCGTGGAGGCAATTTGGGAAGATTAGTCACCTGAGGAAGAGACTATTTGTTACTAGGAGACTAATCTCCCCCAAATAGCACCCTGTGTCTCTACCCTAAAGGACCCTTTTTTTTTTTTTTAAACTTTTTTTTTTTAACATATACTTTCGTCAATTATATCGTCTAACGTAACCGTTGCAAACACTTTTTAATAATAATAATAGCGGGTGTACAAAAGTTCTGGGTTAATTAGGGAAATAAACACTCATTTTTTTTTATATTTTAATCAAGTAGGAAACACAGTTCATATATAATGTTATTACTTTTTTTTTTCTCTCTCTGTTTTTGTTTTTAGCAGCTGCTTACTGTTTATACGGTGGGTTAAGTGGACGACATCCAGCGATGGTGGGAAGGGAGGAGGTGACAAGTCACAAACTGTCAGTTTTTTTTTGTGGAGGATCGGTGGGCGGTGCTCCCTCTGAGTTAAACAGTTATTATATATATATATATTTCTCTTTTTGCAAGTTCATAGAGGAGGGGGATGGGGAGGATTTGGGGGAATCCAGGGCCAGTTATCAATCGTCCTCGGCCTCGTCCCCCTCCTGCTGCTCCGAGGCTCGCTTGTCCCGCTGCTTCTCCTGGATCTTCTTCATCTCCTCGGCGTATTTGCAGAACGTGTGGCCGAATTTGCCCCAGACTTTGAAGGGGACGGTGATAGAGTTGCGGTAGGTGGGCTTGACTTCGCTCACCCTCATGAACACCCCGTACTTGTTGGAGCCCACGTCAAAAAAAAACCGCTTGTTGTCCACAGTCAATGAAGTGCCCTCGGGTAATTCCGCCGGTTCCTCGTCCACCCCGTAGTCGTCGATGAGCTTGGCTAGAGCATCGCGGAACTCGATGAGTCCTTGCGCCGGAAGAGCGATGGTTTGACCCTGGGTCGATCCCAAGCCGGGCCCGCGGTTGACGGTCTGGCGAATCCTCAGGAATCGGCCTCTCTGGTTCTCTTTGAGGTCCATGTAGTATTTGCGGTTTTCTCGGACTAAGAATTCACTCTTTAACGCCCGCCTGGGCTCGTCCTGCGCCACGTCCGGGTTGCTGGGTCCCAGCTGGGCGTAATGCTCGATGAAGTCTCCCAGGTAGTCGCGGAACTCCACGGCCACGGACATGGACAGCGTCAGGCGACTCTTGTTGCCGCCGGCCCCGACCTCCGCTATCTTCAGGAAGCGGCCCTTAGCGTTCTGCTTTACGTCCAAGTAGAAGCGCTTGTTCTGGATGTCTACGCGCTTGGAGGCCAGTTCTTGCGTTTCGTGCTGAAGGACCGAGCCGCTCGCTCCTGACGCCGGGTGTAGCGAGCTGCCGCCGGAACTCATTGCCGCGCCGCCTTGCTCGCTTCCACTGTCTCTATCCGCCATGATACAGGCTCTACCTTCTTCCCTTCAGCCTGCTACTCCCACAGACAGCCACAGAGGCGCTCTCGCGAGATCTACACCGATCACATTCTGACAGGGTTTGGCGGGTTTCCAGTCAAATGCTAAATTAAAGCCCAGGCGGGGGCGGGTTGAAAGTAGAAGCTAATCAAGGTACGGCTTTGGACTACTTTCTGGGCTTTTGGCTGCTTTATACTTTGGAAACCAACAAAGTTTTTTTTTTTTTTTGCTGAGCCTGTGTCACTCATCCAATGCATGTTGGGTAATGTAGTTTTACATTTAACAATTTGCAGACTGCCAAGTTTAATGCAAGACTATAATACCCAGCATGCAACGGGACTGACTTGTGTAGCATTTAGGAGTTACCAGATTTTGGTCTCTGTACCCCAGATTAGGGTTGCCACCTGGATGGTATTTTACCAGCCTGGCCGGTATTTTTGATGGCCGATCCCGATGTTATTAATACTGTCCCTTTTTTGCAGGGACAGTCCCTTCTTTGACAGTGCAACCTGCAGTCCCTCATTTGTCTTGGAAAGTCCCTCTTTTCTCTGCACTGAACAGCCAGAAAAAGAAACACAGTTTCTCACTTAATTGGCTTTTGGCAGAGATCCCAGAACAGCCACAGCAGAAGATAAGATACTTTTGTAACAATCTCTAGATAAGTAATAGTAACAATATAAGATAATAGCTCCCTTGGGAAAAGTTAAACTCACAGTTTAAATTGATACTGATACCAGAAAATACCCCTTTTTTTATATCTATCAAACTATGGTCTTTGCATATGATCTATAATTTAGAAGTATTTGCCAGATGCTTTTACATGACCTTTCTTTCCCCTATGTTCCTCTGTGAGGGGGCTGCCATATTCGTGCAGCAGACGTCTGTTATCATTAGAAACTCTGTCCCATCACTGACAAGCTTAGATGGGGCAGTCAGGTGTTGAAACTTTCATAAGTTGATATGAACTATCTGTTTACTCAAGTATCATTTTGGGGGTATAGTTTTCCTTTAATGGAATTCAAACACACACTTCCTACCAGCACTCAAATGGTTAACTAGTATACAGACAGACTAGCATTTCCATTCAGCATGCAGAGGGTTAAGGGCCACAGTTAATCTCTTTCAGGCTAGGTTCTTTAATAGCACCAAAGACAAACTTATTAAGTTAGATATATTTAATTTTATAAAAG
This sequence comes from Xenopus borealis, assembly GCA_024363595.1. Lineage (NCBI taxonomy): Eukaryota > Metazoa > Chordata > Amphibia > Anura > Pipidae > Xenopus > Xenopus borealis. Next base: position 108,032,376 of record CM044436.1, read on the forward strand.
GTATAACAGTGCAATTAACAAATTTACAAAAAGGAGACATATAATCAATGATACAATTACAAACTGTTTATAAAATAAAAGGGAAAACATGGAAAACCTATACTTAGCTTCAAGATGTAGAATTCCTGGTCCTGGAGGCAAGGGGAAACACATGGGATAACTTCCAATTGCAATTGGTCCTCCAAAGTAAATCCAATCCTTAGGCTAAGGCCAGACGTGAAGATTCGGGGAGATTCGTCACCAGGCGACTAATCGCCTAGCAACTAATCTCCCCGAACCGCTTCCCCCTGCCTTCCAGCGGCTTAAATGAATAATCGCCTGCGCCTACTCACACGCGGCGCTGCGCTTTCCCAAAATAGCTTGAAATTGCCTTAGGAGACAACGACTTCAGAAAAGCCAGCGCTGCGTGTGAATAGGCACAGGCGATTATTCTTTAAAGCCACTGGAAGGCAAGGGGGAAGCGATTCGGGGGGGGTTTGTCGCCCCAAAGAAGAGGCGATTAGTCGCCAGGCGACCAATCTCCCCGAATCTTCCCGTCTGGCCTTACCCTTAGCCAGAAGAGCTGACTATTTATAGGAGATTTCAGGGGCATCAGGTTACCGCACACTCCCCCCTCCCTCAGGAATGAAAGGGGGCGTGGCCTAGCAGGACACAGACTGAGTTTTTTTTATGACCTCCTGTGAGAAGCAACTGGACCAAGAATATAATGATCATAACTCCTTATAGGAACATAGGAGAGATATGATATTATATGCATTGTTTATTAATTCTCTCATGGATTCCATAGATACTAAACATCAATCCTGTGTGACCTGCCCCTACCCCGATATTCACATTTGATATACAGAGTACTAACCCTAGTCATGTTTGGACTCATCTGAAAGCTGATATGACCTTGAACCCATCACCAGTTTTTAATGCTGTGGGTACAGCAGGTGTGGGTCCTGGGAGGATGAATATGTTTTAGTATGTGTTATATACCTTTGAGTGCCCTTGCTGTGAACTTTAATTTCTCCCCTCCTTGTGCTTTCCCCCTCCACATGGAATGGCTCTTATCAGCCAGGGCTTGGAGAAAATTGTCCCTCTTTTTATTTAAAAAATGTTGGTAGGTATACACATGCCTAGGGCGCAATGCTGGGGGTGGGTGCCAGGCTAGGGTTTTAAAAAGAAATATCGGCTTTCCTATATATTTATCTTTTTTCTTTATTAATAACATTGGGATCGACCATCATTTTTACCTGCCAGGCCAATAAAATACCGGGCAGGTGGCAACCCTACACCAGGCACGTACCTCCTCTATCACCTATCACAAGTCCAGTCCCCTCTCTGTCAACTCTGTGCTTCTTATCCCTTTCTTGTCGCTCCAATTCACACATGCTAGCACAACTTCGCATGCACACACCAATTCGCCTGCCTGGGGCGCCTTCCAGGCATGGTCCGGCTCTGCTGCTGGTAGGGTTGCCACCTGGCTTTTACCGGCCTGGCCGGTATTTTTGCTGGTTGATCCCAATGTTATGAATAGGAAAAAAAGCTAAATATATAGGAAGGCCGGTATTTTTTTCCTAAAAAGGTGGCAACCCTAGCTGCTGGCCATCAAAATGTCTAGAGGTGGACCTTATGTATTAGGGCTTTATGGGATCCCTATACCTCCTGGGCCACCCACTGTAGTTACACTCCTGGTGACAGGCGAATCTGCCCCATTTTACTTCATGGAAAAATTTGCAAAACAATGAAAATGGTGCATTTATTCAGGTTCCAAGTTTAAAGGTATAGAAATTGATATTGATTAAGCTATGAGGGTTAAATTAGGACGCCTAGATGGATAGCCCTGTAACCTGTAGAAAATAGTCTTTAGGTATTTAAATTCTTGGAAAGTCCAGTAACCTGTATAGAATAAGCCCATGGGTATTGAATGGACATGACCAACACTAGCCACACCTCCTCTGATGAAGCACCCAATAGCTCAAAACGCATCAGGAGGGTGTGGCTGCCACAAGGTAGGCAGACCGGGGGGTTGACACTGCACTGTGGTGTTTGTTGGATGTGTTAACATGAATTTTTGTTATGGTTAAAATGCACAAATAAAAGTTTTAAGTAGGACACTGCACGTGTCTTTATTTATATGTATTGCATGAGTAAGTGGACCTGTGCACAGTTCTTACTATTAAGATAGCACATATCCCCGAAAAATTATTTAATATTCAGATTTGATATTAGCAAGAAGCGGTGCCTGATGTTGCACTCCAGTAGAGTTCAGTCTTGAGGCTCAGGTTTTTCCAGAAGAACCATGTTGTGAGGCGTGGTAAAGAGGGTGGGGCATGCAGTAAGGGGGCAGGGCTATGATGCAGTGATAATGAAATGGGGCAGTATCACAATGAACTGATTGAGGGTGGATTTTAAAGAGATTGGGAATGAGAAAGGGTAAGATGAGGATCTGAAGTGAGTAGGCCAGGAGCTTAATTCAAGGTTATTACAAATTTGCTAGCAACTACATTGCCAGCAAATAAGCAATAGTGGCCCTGGCGTTGGCAGGTGTTTTATCGGCTCTGTTGTTAAATTAGCAGCGGGAGGGCAAACCAAGTAAAATAAAACAACATCATGACACTGTGTTAGTTCCCCTCCAAGATGGCCACTTTGGGATCAAATTTGGTGGTTGATTTCAGTGGTGGGAGCCAAAATATTTCGCCACCGTCTTGCCTAGTCCTTTAACCTATTTTGTTCTTTTTAGGGATGCACCAAATCCACTATTTGGATTCGGCCGGAACCCCAAATCAGTATCAATAGCAATATGACTGTAAGACTTTCAATTCCCAGCATGCTACAGGCAAAATCGTACAAAAATTTGTTTTGTACGATATTAGCTGTACTTCTATGGCCACCATTAGGGTGCAAGGTTAAAATCAGTCCATGCTTGTGAAAACTACCACTCTCTACTGGCCCTTCCCACTCTGGTCCTTTATTGCCTCCGCCGCAGAAAATCCGGGGCCCCAAAAGGGCGTTAGTGAAAACCGGAGACGTAGAGGGTCGCCAGAGTTGTACTTTCCCTGGACCAGCTGTCTACCACAGGGTCCGTGTTAACAGATCGTTACACCTTGGTATGGAGGTGAGAAGCTGAGGTTGGTAGCCTCCCCTAAATGCAGGAAGAACCGAGCCGTGTCAGTGGAAGAGAGGCAGAAATGCTTGGATATCATCTGCAGAACTTCTGCAACCAGGAACCAGAAGCAGCACCCAAGAATGAAATCAAGAGATTGTCTGAAGTCAGGACAGGCAGCAGAGCATCACAATGGAGACGACTGAGAGGTTGAATATTGGAGAGGTGCACAGGTGCCAACATCACAACAGAATATAACCACATAAACAGGCATATGCCCGGCAGAATTACATATTCAACAAGTGAATCTGAAGGGTCACACAAAGAAAAGGTGGTTGTTTTGTTTTTCACTGCCTCTACGTTTGAAACATGCTAAATTCGTATTGTATCATACTAAGGACACATTTGGGGGTCACTTATGATGCAGTTGCCCAAAGTTAGTCACACTCATTAGTTGAATATATGTGATTTTTTTTTTTTTTTTTTTAAGGTACGTGTGTCTTAATTCCCTTCCGTGCACTTCTGCATTGTTGTGCTTAGTGCTGCTACTTCTCCCCACTCCTTTCTTCTTGTGGATTGCAAGCAGTGTGCTTATTTACACAGGAAAACCCTTGAGCTGCCACTGCCTTAGAAGCAAGCAATGTCTCCAGAGTTTCCAGAGAGCCTGGCATCAATGGACACAGTGAATGTTCTACATCATGTTTGCTTCTCTAGAGGTATCTAGTATATCAGTGCACAGATAGTCCCCCTGCATAGTTGACTCCTGCTAACAAAACAGTCACACCAAATGGTGAAGGCATAGGGGGTTGTACATTGGTAATCTAATGATCTATTACAAATATATACCCAGTGTGTGTTCAGTAGGGATGTGAAGAGAGAGAGCTTACCGCTATACATGGTGGGCCGGGTTGCACATGCCCAGACCTTCAGCAAGGGGAGCAATCCAAGTAAAGAGGCTGGCACAAGCCTGGAACCCACGAAATAGTGCAGCCACAGTCAGGTTGTGAAAGGTTAAAAAGCTTTCATTTATTTCCAAAATTAAAGAGCCAACAGCCTGACGCGTTTGATGTCCAAAAGACCCTTAGTCATAGGCAATCTACCTTGCAAACAAACAAACATGGAGTAGCTTCAGTGTTGAACAAGTCATTTTTAATCAATGGGTTAAACATTTTTCTTATTGAATAAGTGGAACTGTAGCTTTGCCAGTCAAGCACAAAGGTGATGTAAGAACTCCAGCAACTTCAGAACTTTCTTATTGGGTCAATGGACTACCCTAATGAATTCTTTGCAGTTTTCAGTTGCGGTTGAAATTCCTCCTGCTTCACCTTGTTTCCTGATTGGCACAGCTAAACTGAAGGTCACACAACATGCTAATTAAAAAGGATCCGCGTTGAAAGCGATTACAATTAATTCGGATTCCTTTTAGCGAACGTGAGCATAACTTACATTTTACAGCAACATGGATTCAGGTCCCTGCCAAATGAGAACAATATCATCGATATCTGAAATATTGTTTAAAATGATGCATATCATATGCATATGTGGAGCCTGAAGCAATTTTGGGTTGGAAAAAATGGACTCCGATTCCTAATAAATTTAGTATACATTGAAAATAAAACCAACACAAATGAAACTTTAAAATCACAAAACCTTTATTAAGACATAACTTAGCGAAATTCCGCTTCCGCTCTTCTTCAGAAAAGGCGACAATCCATCGTGGGGGACTATTTCTCATCCCTGGCTATATCCTATAAGGCAGGCAGGAAGAAAGGAGGAAAAAAAAGATCTACCACAACTAAAATAAAACTACTGGCTGCTGGGGGTCAGCAGTTCCCATCTAAAATCTAGAGAGAGTCAGAAGAAAGCAAATAATTAATAAACTATAATAAAAAAAGACCAAGTGAAAAGTTGTTATAAGAAAAGGAATTTATAGAACATACAAAGTTATTTTAAAAGGTGAATTTCTGATTGTCCTTTTACTAGGGATGCACCGAATCCACTATCCCCGAATCCTTCCCGAAAGATTTGGCCGAATACCGAACCGAACCCTAATTTGCATATGCAAATTATGGGTGGGAAGGAGAAAACATTTTTTACTTCCTTGTTTTGTGCCAAAAAGTCACGTGATTTCGCTCCCTGGCCCTAATTTGCATATGCAAATTAGGATTCGGTTCGGCCAGGCAGAAGGATTCGTCCGAATCTGAATCCTGGCTAAATACCGAACCGAATCCTGGATTCGGTGCATCCCTACCTTTTACGCTTCACTCTATCTAGAGACAAGTGTATGATGAATGCAGGCAGGTTACAAGTAGGGATGAGCAAAATATTTTGCCATGAAAAAAATAAATGTTGCGCGACAGATGCCCTCCAGATTTTTGGCAAAGCAAAACAGATGAGATTTGCCCATCCCTGGATACCAGAGAACAAAATGTCAATTTTTACAAAGCAATGTTCTCTGAAACTATACACATACTGCCAAATTGAGGTAGACACTGCTCCCAACTCCAATATAAATTTCTTGGCTACTTGTCCTGGAACAGAAAATTGCTTATTTGAGACCCTCGTCATTATGAACTGGAATCCAGGATGTTTGGGCGGCAAAAGGGGATTCCTCTGTTGGGAGCATCAGCAGTCCTCCTTTCTGATTCGGATGAAAAAACAATAAAATGCTTTTGATATCGATCTGGTTATCCCCCTTATCAAGGCTGTAAGGCTCACATTGGGGTGGAGGACGACTCCAGTGTAGGCAAAACCTTTAGAGGTCTGGGTACTTCTATCAAGAAGCGACAATGTTTTCCTCTTTACCAAGAGGTGTCTGATCACAGGCAGGCAGAATGGCAAAAAGCACCAGCCGCTAAGTTTGCTTTATTATTTTCTTGAGGAAGATACAAAGGCTTGGGTATCTCCCCTGGCTGTTGACCCAGCAGTGATTCATTTGGCCAAAAAGACTACACTGCCTATTGACGATGTGTCCACCCTTAAAGGGGTTGTTCACCTTTGGGACAATAAAGCTAGTATAAAAGCCCATGTCATAAAAAAAGTTTTTGTCATTTTATCTTTATTACTCAACATGTTTTCTTTCAGAGATACATACCATAGAAGCTATGGATCATCTCTGCCAAAAATTCTCAGTTCTCTTCTGTCTTGGGTTCGCAGACACTCTGGGGAGAAAAAAAAACAAAAACAGGTTGCCATATAAGGAAGTTTACTCTGCACAGAGCATGCCCCAAATCAGCAGGGCATAGGTGTTTTCACTGAAAAAGGCATGGGGGTGGGGGTGTTGGAGACCGGTACTCAACCTCAAGCAGGTAAACGGTCGTAAGAAGATAATCAACACCATCATCACAGCAATCCAGCCTGGACATTGGCTTCTTTCAATGGATTTGAAGAATGTGTACATCCATGTGCCGGTGGCAGGTGTGCATCAGCATTTCCTGAGGATTGCAGTTGCCAGGAGGCATTTTCAATACAGGTGCCTTCCTTTTGGGCTTTCCACCACCCCAAGCACCTTCACCATGATTCGGATTACGTTACTCACAGAGCTCACGAAGGACAGAATTGCAGTATGGCATTACTTGAACCATGTTCTTATAATAAGAGACCGGCATCAGGATAGGGCAATGGAGCACTTCAAGGCACATGGTTGGCTCCGACAAGTGTCAGTTAATTCCCTCCCAGTCCCTGGTCTATGCAGGGGTTGGTTTCAGACTGCTCAAGGAACAGTGTTTCTACCTCCACAAAAATCCAGGCAATTTCCACACTAGCCTCTTCATGTCTTCTCAGGCAGACTGCTATGGTCAGCGAGGTAATGTCCCTCTTAGGAGTCATGATGTCTTCTATTCCGATGGTTAGATGGGCCAGAGGACATGAGGCAGACACAATGGATGTTTCAGGAACAGTGGTACCGAGGAAGGGAAGAATGGGAACAACCTATTAATCCTCAAGCTCTTCTCTGGTGGTGTGCCAAGAGAAATTTGGGGATCAGGTTTTCCCTTAGCTCAGGTTGAGTAACTGTAGTAACTAAAGATGCTTCTGTTTCAAGATGGGGGGGGGGGCTAATCTAGGGCCTTGCTTAAAGGGACAGTAACAAAATGTTTTTTTTTCTCAAAAACATGTTTGTATGCAATGAAAAATAAACACCAACACAAATTAAAGTTTTAAATAGCAAAGCCTTTATTAAAAAATGACTAACAAACTCCACTTCCGCTCTTCTTGAGAAAAGAAGACATGGCGACCATTGATCTTGCAGCAGTTGATTTCTTCTCCCTGGATGCCCTATGTTCTGCGTGCTCTTTTCAAGGGGTTTTCCTTACTCCTTCCAATCCCATGTGCTGCTGTCCTCCGGTATACTAGGCTCTGGTGCAGCTTTCCCTTTCACTACTTCCATCCCCAAGTGGCAGCAGCGCTCTCCCTGTTTCACATGGGTCCCGCAGAGGGGTTGCTTCTGATGCAGAGCCGTCTGGCCCGTTGCACCATCACCCACACTAGCCTCCTCTTCAAGCTCTGTACTGCTGTCACTTGGTCCTTGATCCTCTAAATTCCCCTGAGAGATTTTCTACATTCATTTAGATAATTGAAGACATATATGGAAGTTTCTGAACAATTCAGTCAGATAAACTTTTCATTGTGCCCGGAGGCAGTCGTAAGGGTCAAGCTGCAGCAGTGTCGAAAGATGCAGGTTGGATCACACTATGCATCTCCAATGCCTATTAAATGCAGGGCAGCTGTGTCTTTTTCAAACATCTGTGAGGGGGCCTAATGGTCATCAGCCCAGACGTTCATTAAGCATTATCGTTTAGATGTCATCCAGCCATTAGTTTGCAGCAGGTAGCCATTTGGCCTTGTCTTCTTAAATAAATCTCTCTGTTTGCATTCTAGTGCCTTGAGTAATCTCTTCCCACCCCAAGTTCCTTCTATGGCTTTGTATTGTGGGTTTTTGTGTGGATATGGTGTGGCCAGGAAAAGGGAGATTAGCTTTCATACTTCCCTTTTCCTGGCCACTAACCATATAAGCATAGCCCTCACCCTTGCCTCAGTTACTTGAAACTTGTTACATTGATGTGGGGGAGCAGTTCCTGTCCTCTTAAAATTTAGCTAGGGGATGTTCTGTCTGGTTTGGGGGCAGGGCAGGGGCTACCCAGGTGTTTATGCGGATATGGCAAAGAGAATTATATTAAGTATGAAAACAATTCTCCCTTTTCTGGTTGATTGAAACCCAAAGATTGGCTTAAAAGTTCAATAGTTTATAAGCATCTAGAGCAGGGGTCCCCAGCCCTTTTTTTACCCGAGCCACATATTGGAAATCAACATAATCATACAAAAAAGTTCCTTATGTGGACTGGCAGCCTACAGGAGGCTCTGTACTGATTTTTATGCAACTAAAGTGAGCCTTCAAGATAGGAATTGAAAAATTAAAGGAAAAGTAAATGTTTTTCTTTTTCTTTCTGTAAATTTGCTCTAAACAGCCCCCCAGATTAATGTACCTTAGTCCCTGCTGCAAGTCTGCTCTGGTTTCTGTGTTATCAGCAGCTTGTTTCCCCTTCTTCCTGGTGCAGAGTGAAGCCCAGCCCCTTAGTTTACTGAGCAGTCCATTTGCTGCTGTTACACAATAGAGAGGAAGAGGGAGCCAGTGTTTCATTAGTAAGCTAGTTTCCCCAAGCAAAAGCGGCTACACACACTGCTCTCTGCTATGTCATAGTATGCAAATGATCTCCGGGACTAGTCCAAGAGATAAGGTCAGCTCAGAAAGCTAAGGGGCTGGGCTTCACTCTGCACCAGGAAGAAGGTGAAACAAGCTGCTGATAACACAGAAACCAGAGCAGACTTGCAGCAGGGACTAAGGTACATTAATTTGAGGGGCTGTTTAGAGCAAATTTAGAGATAGAAAAAAAAAAGTTTACTTGTTCTTTAAGCACCTACTTTGAGGCCACTGAGAGCAACACCCAAGGGTTTGGAAAGCAACATGCTGCTTACAAGCAACTGGTTGGGGATCGCCAATCTACAGCATTCTGGCCTGCAATAAGTGACCATGTCCTATGCTGTGGCTTAGCTAGAACATAGCGATTTATAAATATATAAGCAAAAAAAAAATGCAGCGAGTTAAAAACTAAAAGATAGAAATATGGTGAGCCAATGTAGTACCTTGAGGTGTTGCCATTTCCTCTTTAAAGAGCTGCTGTGCTAATGAGGAAAGTTGAGAAACTCACCACAGTTGGCAGCACCCCACTGGTTACGAGGGGTGGCAAGAGCTAAATTTCAGTACAGAGAGTCCCATTGCACTTCTATGCGCTAGAAACCTGGACCCAACAAGGCACCAAAAAAAAAAAAAAAAA
>CM044436.1:108078620-108100582 GCA_024363595.1 Xenopus borealis
AGAAAGAAGTGGATCATTAAAGGAGTATTCAGTATTATTTATATAGTGAATTTATGCTTGCATTTACAAACGTAATTGCAGTTTAATAAACCTCATAATACGCTCTTAAATATACATACATGATTATAAAATAAAATAGCTGTAAACTTTTAATTTTAAAAATTGATTGCAACAGGTTTTTATCTTGCAGAGTCCTACCCAGAATAGGTGGTAAACAAAAGTCACGGGGTTGCCGTTTTCTTCTCCTTAAAATATTTATATTCTCTCTGTGGCTTTCATACTTAACTATTTTATGTTAAGAAGCACAGAATGCCTACCAAATTTCACCTCCAAATTTGTTGGCCAGGGGAGTGATATCAGACAGTAAACCGGAGCTTTAGGCCTGGACTGGGATTCAAAATAGGCTCTGGTTTTTCAATTACACAGAGACCCAAACAGCCCCCACAGGCCCAATAAATAGCGACTGACTGTAGCATCTTACAGCAGCCCCTCCGGACTTTGCCAGAATCCACAAATTGTCACAAACTGAATATATTTACAATGCCTTGCAAAAGTATTCACCCCCATGGCTTTTTACCTATTTTGTTACATTCCAACCTGTAATTTACATTTTTCTTCATCTTATTTTGTGATGGATCTACACAAAATGTGGAATGAGAAAAAATGTGTGTGTGTGTGTGTGTGTGTGTGTGTGTGTGTGTGTGTGTGTGTGTGTGTGTGTGTGTGTGTGTATGTGTGTATGTATGTATGTATATATATATAAAAATTTAAAAACTGAAAATTGGCATGTGCATATGTATTCACCCCCTTTGCCATGAAGCCCCTAAAAAAATCCTGGTGCAACCAATTACATCAAAAAAAGTCACATAATTAGTGAAATGAAGTCCACCTGCGTGCAATCTTAGTGTCTCATGATCTGTCAGTATAAACACAGAGAGGCTGCAACACCACTAAGCAAGTGGCATCACACCATGAAGGCCAAGGAGCTCTCCAAATAAGTCAGGGACAATGTTGTTGAGAAGTCAGGGCGGGGCTATTAAAAAAAAAACCCATCCAAATCTTTGATGATCCCCCGGAGCAGCATCATATGCATCATCTTCAAATGGAAAGAACATGGTAGCACAACAAAGCTTACCAAAACTCAAAGACCAGGCAAGGAGGGCATTAATCAGAGAGGCAAGAAGTTGCAGAGTTCCACAGCAGAGACTGGAGTATCTGCCCATAGGACCACACTAAGCTGTATACTCCATAGAGCTGGGCTTTATGGAAGAGTGGCCAGAAAAAGCTAAAAATAAGAAGGTATGTTTTGAGTTTGCCATCTGGGCAACTCCCAAAATGTATGGAGGAAGGTGCTCTGGTCAGATGAGACTAAAATGGGGATTTTTTCAGCAGCAGGGACTGGGAAAGTGGCCAGTCAAGGGAAAGATGGATGGTGATAAATACAAGGATACTCTAGAGCAAAACCTGTGTCAGTCTGCCTGTGATTTGAGACTGGGACGGAGGTTCACTTTCCAGCAGGACAACGACCCAAAGCATACTGCTAAAGCAACACTCAAGTGGTTTAAGGGGAAACATTTAAATGTGTTGGAATGGCCTAGTTAGAGTCCAGACCTCAATCCAATTGAGAATCTGTGGTCAGACTTGAAGATTGCTGTTCAAAAGAGAAAATCATCCAACATGAAGAAGCTGGAGCAGTTTTGCCTTGATGAATGGGCAAAAATCCCAGTGGCAAGCTCAGAGACTTATCCAAAATGACTTTCAGCTGTAAGTGCAGCAAAAGGTGGCTCTACAAAGTACACAGTTATGCGCGCTTAAGATTTCTGTTATTTCCTATTTGTGGTTTGCTTGACAAAAAAGTTGTAGGCATGTGTGAATGAAATGGTGCCAGCTCAAACAATCATTTTAATTTTAGGTTGTGAGGCAACAAAACATGAAAAATGCCAAGGGGGGTGAATGCTTTTGAGTTGTTACTGGGCAGTTAAGTGGGTGCATTGTCAAGGTCTGGTTCAGCTGGTACAGTTTAAATTGCAAAGGATATGACAATAATAATAATGCAAGTCTGGACATTTGTTGCAACATAGACACTTTAATAGACACACTTACCTCATTTATTTTTTTTAAGATTAAATAGTCTGCAATTTCTCCAAATGGTTCTGCAAGATGAAAGAGCTGCTGTCTTAAGCCATTTCCCCTTTGGAAATCCAGAACGTGAACAACTCTGTTTTCCTGTAGAAAGCACAGAATTTTATATGAATGTATCTATGATCCAGTAATGTTCACATAATTCTGGCAATTTAATTTATGACATATGGATTTTCTTCTATGCAGGACTGCCAATAATTGGGAGGCAAGTCAAAGGTGTAAATTATTCAATTACATTATTAGGATATCCTGTGCCCTCCAAAAGATGTAAGTAAATAGTTATCTTTATGTAACCCTAATGAACTCATTCCATTCGGCTTCCTCCCTCTAATCTAGCTCATCTGTCAATCTCCCCGTCTGGTCTTGCCCTTAGCCCCCATAAACAGAGCAGCTTCACACATGGGAGCAAAGATAGGTTTTAGTTATCACCATAAAATCTTTTTCTCTTCTCCTACATTGGCAGACACAGGCCCATGGGGAGGAAGAATCTGCAGCTTGGACAGCAGACACTTAATAGTTAACTCCTTCTGCTCAAGGCTTCATCCCCTGTCTCCTCTTCCTGGATTCATATTTGACTGCAGAAGGAGAATTCTCTCACATATAACCCAAAACAGAGGAGTCTCCCCCTCTCAAACTCAAAACAAACCCCTCTTAGAGGAGTAAATATAATGTATGAACTATTTTCAATGAGGCCTGTGCCCCCCAATGTAGGAGACAAAGATTTTACGGTGAGTATAAAAATCTCTCTTCCCTAGACTGGGGGACACAGGCACCATGTGGTTGTCTCAAAGCAGCCCCAAGTGAACACCCAAGTGGTGCTCAAAGAGCAAGTCGAATGGGCCTTGGGTGCTCTCTCATTGTGTAGGCGCTGATGATCGTAGCCCGAATCCACTTACTTAAAGCATGTCTGAGGCCCATAGACGCTTTCTTGGATCTTCTGGAAGAGGAGTGAGTCCACTGATCATATTTTCTCTGTTGCCAACAAATATCCTTTGATTGCTTGAACAACATCCAGTTTGTTAAACTTCGCCTCAAAATGATTCTTTGGATCTGGACAAAAATTACAGGACTACCAAATCTTGATTGAGATGGAATTCCGAGACCATCTTTGGCAGGAAGTCCTGAGTTGACCTTAGGACCACTTTGTCCTGGTGAATAATAGTGAATGGAGGCTTGCAAGAGAGCGGTCAGCTCAGAAACCCTCCTCGCTGATGTGATTGCTAGGAGGAATTCTACCTTTTCCATCAGTGTTGGCAGCTGAATATTGTCTATTGGCTTGTAGGGTCCTCTTGTAGGACAGAGAGAAGTTCAGGTCCCAAGAGGGAAACGGGTGATTGTAAGGAGGGACAATTCTGGTCACCCCTTGAAAAAAGGTTCTCACATTTCTGTTCTCTGCAAATTTCCTTTGGTAAAGAATTGAAAATGCAGAGACCTGTACTTTTAATGAGTTTACGAAGAGAACCTTGATCAACCTGCTCTGAAGGAATGCTATGATCTCTTCTGCTCCGGCCAACCTCTCAGATCCTTGTCTCTGGACTCCCCGGATAAAAGTCTTCCACACACTGATACTTCTTGGCCAATATAAGTTTGCACGCTCGCAGCATGTTGGACTGTATCTGCACTGCCCTGTTGCACAGTAGTGCAATCCAGTGTCAGAATCTCCAGAGTATAGAATTGCTCTGAGCTCTAGGAGATTGATTGGGAGGCTCTTTTGCTACTGGTTCTAACATCCCTGAACTCCATCACTCTACCCCACCCTCTTAGGCTGGAGTCTAATTGCCGTCAAACGGTGGTTTGGGAATGGTCTTCCCGATCTCCATCTAGGTGGACAGAGCCACCAGTCTAGTGAAGTCTTGAGTTGGGATCAAGACAATCCTGTCTAGGTCTTGCTATCCCTCTTCTGATGATATATTAATTGCTGTAGGGGTCTGATGTGTAGTTGCGAGCATGGAATTGCGGGAAAAGCCGACAACATTGTCCCCAGCATTTTCATGCTTGTTTGAAGGGGCCCCGTGGAGACCGTTCTGATGGCTAAGATTCGATCTTGCAAGGTGTTCTTTGGGAGGAAGGATATTTCTCCCCTCGAGTCTAACCTCAGCCATAGATAATGCACATTCTGCAGGCTGGACTTGATTAGCCCCCCTAACCGTGTCAGTGTCTGAATCAGCTGATTGTGGATGATGACCAGCTGAAAACATGGTGCCTTTACTAGGATGTTGTCTAAGTAAACAATGACCTTTATTCCCTTTAATCGGAGATCTTCCAGTGCTGCCTTCATCACCTTTGTAAAGACGTGTGGTGCCGAAGAGAGGCAAAAGAGGAGAGCCACAAAATGCCAGTGTCACTCAGCTATGCAGATCCCCAGGTATCGGTGGTGATTTGTGTCGATGGGTATATGCAGATAAGCGTCCTTTAAGGACTCCAATGGGCGGCCTAGGATCTTTTCTGGTGATGTGGCAATGTCACATAAAGGACCAGTGGAACCACCAAATAGTATCCCAAGGATATTTGATAGAGGAGTTGAGGCATCCCCCTCACAGATTTTTCATTTCCAGACTACCTCTAAACAGTAACAAGCAGACTGTGTTCCTTTAGAGCTGCCTGTATAAGATCCTCCTCCTACTTCGGAGTTCTTGGAGTATCACTTTCTGGTTCAGGCTCCTGGTCTGACTCGCCTTCTGATAAAACCTATGTCCTTCCTCATCAGATGGCCATGTCTGACCCCCCTCGTAGACCATGGGGGGGGGGGGGGGAAATGCTTAGCAGAAGTGGAGGCAATGATAGGCTGAAGGACAGGGGAGGACAGTTCTTGCCTGCAAGAAAGTATTTTTAAGTTGCCTCTTCCTTATACTGAGGGGGACCAACAACCACCCTCCTCTCAACAAACCCCTGACTTGACAATCACCTGCCTTATGCTCCAGAGCAGTGATCACCAACCAGTAGCTCGCGAGCAACAGGTTGCTCTCCAACCCCTTGGATGTTGCTCCCAGTGGACTCAAAGCAGGTGCTTATTTTTTTAATTAATGGCTTAGAGCAGGGATCAGGAACCTTGGCTTAGAGGCAAGTTTTGGTTGCATAAAAAACAGATGTCCTGCCAAACATTCCCTCCTGTAGGCTGCCAGTCCATATAGGGGCTACCAAAAAGCCAATCAGAGCTCTTATTTGACATACTTTTTCATGCTTGTGTTGCTCTCCAACTCTTTTTTAAATTTAAATGTGGCTCACGAGCAAAAAAAGTTTGGGGACTCCAGCTCCAGAGTATTGCAAACCCGGAGGATACCTGTAGAACAATGCTGCTTTCGCACCCAGAAGAGGGAGAGACTGTCCTGTTGCCAGTCCATGGGTGAGTGATTGGGAGAGCAACCACATGCAGCTGCACATCTTCACGTCATCCGGTGACCCAGATCCCTGGACACCACAATACAAAAATTGAGTCTGGAAGGAGCCAACAAGATGTTGCTCGCGACTGCCTCGACCTCCGGAATGCAGCCAAGAGCGGAGGAGCAAGGAGGGTGAGAACCGACCAGGGAAGTAGAGAGGGAGAAAGTTAACGTGTGAGGGATGGTGCTGCCAAGCACAAACATGAACAGCTAGCTCCACCTCAATCTGTTACACCAAGTCTTCCAGGAGTACTCCGGTGCTGTCTGGTGCAGCCTCTGGGGAGCAGGAACAGCCAGAGGGGGATGTTGTCTAGCCTGCAAACCTCCAAGGAGCGGGAAGGCTGCTAGGCCAAGCTGTACCTTAGGTCTTGAATCTATAGCTGGTTAAAGTGCTGGAATGTATTCCATGACCCTGTGTGGCGTGACCCTCCATTTGCCCTGCCACTGTCTCTCTGTGTTCTTCCTTCAGAGGACAAGAAAAAACTGAATTCAGGAGGAGGAGGAGGCAGGGGGTGAAGCCACTGAGGAGGAGTTAAAGTTAACTATTTACTGTCTGCTCTCCAAGCGCCGGGATCTTCATCCCCATAGTGCCTATGTCCCTCAGTCTACGGAAGAGAAAAGTGCAACTACCACATCAAGACATCAACCACAATTTACTTTAATCAGACAAAGAAAGGTAAGCAAAATAAAGTTTTTCACACATAACTCTACAGAGCAGCGGGAGCTACAGTCATAAATGGTACAATTTTCTGAAATTTTTAATTAGCAATGTGCCTTCCATAGTCTAATGTCCACAAGCATATGGGAAAGTTTTTCGTCAAAATATTTTTCTGAGATAGATGTGGAGGCCTTATGCGAAGATCCTTATTTTAAAGAAGTAAAGGTATAAAGTGGGGTTTTTCCAGAAAATCAAAAAAGCATTGTATTAAGTCATTTATTAGGACAAAAATGTTTTCTGTATTTTCTGTTAAAGGGGTAGTTCACAGTTGGATTACATTTTTCTAATGTCATAGGATATCTGCTTTTCATTCTAATAGTTTACTTATTTGCTTTCAAATGAGAGTACCCACACTCAAAAATCTATTGCTCTGTGAGGCAACAAGGTAACTTACATTTTATTACTTATCACATTATTAAGATAGTCTCCTATTTATTTTCCATACACTCATTTAAACCATTCCCTTGACCCAAGCAACCAGATACAGGTATTGGACCGGTTATCCATAAATGATGTAAGGTTATAGCATATGTTGAGATTTGTCACAGTGATAAATCTGCTCTATAGCGGTCAACTAATCTCCTGAAAATGCTTTCCCATCGGCAATATTGTAAATATACGTCATATGAAAAAGTTTGGGAACCCCTCCTAATTGGTGTTAAGTTTATCATTGGCTGAGCTCAACTTAACAACTTCCTTTTTATATTACATGCCTTATGGAAACAGTAGTATTTCAGCAGTGACAAAGTTTATTGCATCATAAAATTAGACCGGTGCATAAATTTGGGCACCCCAACAGATATTACATCAATACATAGTTGAGCATGCTTTTGAAAATGTAACAGCCTCTAGACGGCTCTTATAGCCTTTAATGAGTGTCTAGATTCTGGATGGCGGTATTTTTGACCATTCGTCCATACAAAATCTCTCCAGTTCAGTTAAATTTGATGGCTGGACAGCCAGTTTCAAATCATCCCATAGATTTGTTTATGATATTCAAGTCAGGGGACTATGGCGGCCATTCAAGAATATTTTACTTCTCCCTCTGCAGAAATGCCTGTGTGTGTTTAGGGTCATTGTCTTGTAGGGAAATCTCCTGAAGAACTTGTTGATATTGGGTCGAATTCATCCGACCCTTGACTTTAACAAAGGCCCCAAGTCCCTGAACTAGCCACACAGCATGATGGAACCTCCACCAAATTTGACAGTAGGTAGCAGGTGTTTTTTTTGGAATGCAGTGTTCTTCGCCAAGCAAAGTATTTATTTTTTTTTTGTTATGACCATATAACTACATTTTTCTCTCATCAGTTTAAAGAACTTTGTTTCAAAATGACGGAGCACTTTTGCATTCAAGCGATTCTGTTTGTGGCATGGGTGCAGAGAGGGCTTCTTTCTTATCACCCTGCCATACAGATATTCTTTGTGCAAATTGCCCTGAATTGTAGAACAACGTACAGATACACCATCTGCAGATTGATGTTCTTGCAGGTCTTTGGAGGTGATCTTTGGGTTGTCTGTAACCACTCACAATCTTCTGCAAATGCCGCTGCTGTATATATCTTGGCCTGCCAGACCTGGGTTTTAGAGCAAATGAGCCTCTGACCTTGCATTTCCTGATTACATCCCTTGCAAGGACAAAACCTCTGAGATAACTTTTTGTAACCTTCCCCTAAACAATGATATTGAACAATCTTTGTTTTCAGATCTTTTGAGAGTTGCTTTGAGGATCCCATGCTGTCACTCTTCACAGGAGAGTCAAACAGAAGCACAACTTGAAACTGGTCACCTTAAATACATTTTCTAATGACTGGACACCTACCTATGAAGTTCAAGGCTTAACAAGCTAATCAAGCCTATTTGGTGTTGCCTGTAATCAGTACTGAGCAGTTACATGCATTCAAATTAGCAATATTACAAGGGTACCCAAAATTTGCACAGTTTTTCACATTTGATTTATTTTCAAATTGAATTGAATACTGCTTCACTAAAAGGCTTTGTTCAGAAAACATCCCAGTACTCAGATGTTCCTGGGAAATGGAAGACCACCATTATCTTTTTTTTTTTTAAAGTGGAGTAAATTATTATGCAGGCTGAGAGGGGTTCCCAAACGTTTTCATGATTATGTATAATTTTTTTTCTCTGAGCATTAAGTTGCCTCGCAAGAAAACTTTTGGAGAACTGTGGCAAGCCAGATCATTTAAAAACCTAGAGGAGAAGAGACTCCTGTCACAAAGTTTCGAGAGTCAGAGCAAGAGAACAGCAAAGAACATTTCACAGTAATGACATTTACAAATAAAAAACACTGCAAATTGCAAGAAGAATGTATATTGGAATGTTGCTTAGAATTTATCTTTCATTTGTAAATACTTTATAGTTTCGATGAAGCAATAAAAGCAAAATGATCAGAAACTTTGCAAACCTGTCTGCCCCTTTGAGTGCTTCTTGCTCCTGGTAGGTCTTCATTTCCCAGATCTTTATATACATAAAAAAACACAAAATCATAACTATGCAATACACATAAACAGGTATATATGATACTACTACAGAGCTGATTTGTAAGCTAAACCTTTTCACCGTTAAAAACAAGGTCCTGTGTGGTCATGTAATCTAATGTGGATTTTATAGTTTTTGTATTGTTTAATACAAACTTTCTCCAACTCTGCAGAACCAGCGGCTGCAGCAAAATAATCCTCCAAATAGAATCCCAGTTTATCTGTTTAAATCTGGCTCCATGATCTTTGTCCCTGCAGCTGGAGTTGTATATAGTAAAGGGGATGTAAAGGCAAAAATAAAATCCAATACAAATCTCTACACAGTCGCCGACTGCTCTACAGGGAAAAAAAGCTGCTGGAGTTCTTTGAAGTAAGGCGGGGGCTCCTCCTGCAGTTTGGAACTGTCTGACAATTCTTATAAACAGCAGTAAATGAAAGGAGAATTTCACTGCATACAGTCATGTTTCTTATAAAAACGATACACATTTTTAAATTAAAGTATATTGGAGATATATTTCTTTTTCATTAAAGAAAGTAAAAATGGGATTTTTCCTTGTCCTTTAAAGGAATGATACTATAATGTACGGTTGCCTTGAACTGACATGTAATATACATGTACTATAGTTTATATAAACACACTGCTGTGTAGCCATGGGGCAGCCATTCAAGCACAGGATACACAGTAGATAAGTGCTAAATAATCCCATTGTATACTACAGATCTTATCTGCTGTGTAACCTTTTCTCCTTTTGGAGCTTTGAATGACTGCCCCATGCCTACACAGCAGCCTGTTTACATAAACTATAGTGTTTGTCAAGCAAAAACACCCATTTTAACAGTGCAGGACATCAGTACCTTATATTTTCATTACTTTCATTTTTTTTTTGAGTTGCTGTTCCTTTAATCATGACATCTGGGTTTAAAATACTGTGGTTTATTTTAAGACACAACTGAAGCCAGAATGTATTTTCAGCACAGGTCCTATTTATTTTGGTCATGGGCTATATAGGAATACTTTGTATATAGGCATGAAGAAAATTTAAAGAAGGTCTGACGGCTGTACATTAGTATCTTTCGGCAGTACCAAGACGTTACTGCTGCCAACTTTAACCGAGAGTAATAGAACTCTTAGAAGTTGAAATCACAACTTGTGAAGCTGCACATTTTCAACTGATGCACAGAGCTTACAAAATAAAAACATCAAAGGCCCAGTATGAAAATACGTGAAAGAACATTATTTTATATTTTTACCTAGGTGTCCTCTGTGACTTCTACGACCTTCATCTTGGCCACCTCCCATATGAAAGCCTGGAGGTGGCGGTCCCAAAATTCCTGGTGCTGGGTTAGTGGACTGATGCAGCAAATATGGGTCGCCCCTACGGTAATAGAAGAGGGAACAAAAAGATAGAAAATATACATGAGTTGGATATCTGAACTTAGACGTCATACATGTTACTGTTCCTCATTTAAATTGCCCGCTTACAACAATAAAGGATCTGTCATCCGGAAACCAGTTATCCAGAAAGCTCTGAATTATGGAAATGCCGTCTCCCATAGACTCCATTTTAATCAAATAACTAAAATTTTTTAAAAAGGTTTTTCCTTTTCTCTGTAATAAAAAAGTACTTTGTACTTGATCCCAACAAAGATATTTAATTACTCCTTATTGGAAACAAAACCAGACTATTGGGATTATTTGATGTTTAAATGGCTTTCTAATAGACATAGGATATGGATATCCAAGTTCCGGAAAGATCTGTTATCCACAAAACCCAGGGTCTTGAGCATTCTGGATAACAGGTCTCATACATGTGTACATTAAGAATAAAACCTTTAAGTATTTTAATTCATCTTGTGTACAGGTATGGGATCGGTTATCCGGAAACCAGTTATCCGGAAAGCTGCAAATAAATACATTTTAATACTCACACTCCATGTCCTGTGTTGGGATTCCAGTCAGGATAGCTTTCGTAGTTGGAAGAGAAAAAAAAGAAAAGAAAAAAAGATAAAACTGGCTAATAATATAGTGTATGAATTTTGTAGATCAGTGATGGACAACATGTAAATCTTGTCAAGTCAAATGTGACTCAAATACATATATTTCATGTTGGTCACAGCACAATACAACTTTTAATAAAAATGGAATAAAAGCAGCACTTAATCCTGGGCAAAACGGCGTGGTGTTTGAGTTGTAAGCGCCAGACTGAGCTTTGATTAAACATTGTGAATTACATCACGTTGCAGTGAAAGTCTATTACTTCCATTATTATTTATAAAGTGCTATTCTTTTCCACAGAACTGTACATCAGATGAGAGTATACAAATGTTGCACAGTAGTGATGAGTGGGTCTGGTTTTTCCCGACCCGCACCAGCCTACCTTAATAATTTTAAATTAAGCCAGAGAAAAGGAGAGCTCAGATTATAAAAGTACAGCTTCAAGTTAGACCAGGAACTAGCTGTAATAATCAGTTTTGCATTCCGTCTCATGCTTTTAAATGACAGAGAAAGGTGTGTTTCTAGAGTTTTCGTAAGGATTTACAAAAGAAAAAAAAAATTACTTATCCTTTAGGGTGAACACACACACACACAATTACTAGTAGCAGTTACGTCTCACGGCTAATATATAGAAAACAATTTGTGTTGCCAAGACACTATAGGGCAGATATACTAAAGGGTGAAAGGACTAACGCTAGCGGAAATTCGTCAAAAATCTTTGAAAACTCCAAAAAAAAAGTCTAGATTCTTTATTTTTACATGGCTGCAAAAGATCGTAAAAATTTTCTTTGGGTACCAGACTTCACCCCTACATTTGCCAACATATGGAACAAACTATATAGTGGGCACATGTGTAGGGCAATATAACAACTATTTTATCTTATTAAGGTGTCCCGGGCTTGTGTAACGTAAAGTATTTGCAACATATGCGTCAATTGAACTCTAACTTCCCGCTGTATGCAAATTAGGCAACGCTAGAGCAACTTCAGTTTGCTTGACGAAGTAGCGCTAGCACAACTCCGCTTTTGCCGCTTCGCATTTTAGTGAATAAGCGTTGTCTTGGTGAATCTACGTCTGGCGAAAAGTGTTGCGATGTGAGCGAAGCAGACGGTGGCGAAGTTGCACTCTTTAGTGATTTGGCCCCTATGTGTGCTTTAGCAGAGGTAATGCTCAGTAGTATTGTCTATGACAGGGTATTTTTTTGGTCATTTTTGTAGCCACAACAAGTAGCTGCTGCTAGTAGCTGTGTGTCTTGACCCTTAAGGCAAACGGAGATGCACCCTGGTTTCTATCCACCTACGGAGAAGCCAATGAATTCCTATTCACGCCACCTTTTCTCTGCACTGATAGGCACTGTGTTAATCTGTATTCAGACACAGAGTGGAAATTTAATCCGCTTTGTGTACATTAAACATTCCATACCTGTCAAAGTTTAAATATCTCAGCTGGCAAATATTTGCTCCACCTCTATGACTGAGGCAAGGAGGTGGGGCAATTACTTTCACTTTCTATTCAGCAATTGCTACTGCCCTGCTCACGTTTCCCATTCTTTCCTAAGGCTCGATAATTGTGTGAAATATAGCGAATGGGCATTAGGTCCCCAATTCTTGTACATACACAAGATTTTTTGTCTTAACGATGTCCACAGAATGGCCCCTGTCTGCGATTGTGTAATTCCAAGACTGAAGGAAACACTTAAATAATAACTATAGTATAAGTAAAGTTTGTGAAGATTCTCATTCATCCAGGTCATTGTATATCTGTAGAAATAAGTCAAATCAACTGGACTTGCGGTGTTTTTTTCCCTTGAAGACGTTTAACCAGTCATCCCCCTGGCTTTCTTAATTCTGAATTGAGAATGCGAGTTGGATGACTGGTGAAACGTCTTCAAAGGGAAAAAAAACACCGCAAGTCCAGTTGATTTGACTTACTTCTACTGAAAGTTTATTTTGCTAAACGAACATGATAGGAAAAGAATTTGGCATAATTTCTTTAGGTGGCAGGTCCCCTTTAATTACTTAACGTTTCCAGCAGGTCGTAAACTCTACACAGGGAGGTGCCATTTTCTTTGTGGCTAAACAAAAATTCTACTTACATTTCAAGTAGAAGCTGGCTGCGTCTTCTGTGAGTTGGTCCACTGATATGCTGAGTCCAGTCCTGTAAAGACCATATTGTTAAAAAAAAAAAAAAAAAAAAAAAAAAAATTTGCAATACTTACTAGGGGTGCACCCAATCCACTATTTTGGATTTGACCGAATACCTGAATCCTTTGTTGAAGATTCAGGCGCATACCACACCAAATCCTAATTTGCATATGCAATTCAGGGTGGGAAAAAGTGGGGAAAAAATTGTTTACTTCCTTGCTTTGTGATGAAAAGTCAAGTGAAATCCTGCCCGATATTTGCATATGTAAATAAGGACTCTGTTCAGCCAGGTACAAAGATATGGCCGAAACCTACTGAAAATGGACAAATCCTACTGAAAATGGCTAAATATTGGCTGGATCCCGGACCGAATCCTGGATTCAGTGCATCTCTAAAAACTACAATACAACCACACAGCTACTAAAAAGCGTGAACTTGCATAAGTGATCCTATACAAGGTCACTAGTGATATGTGGGTTTTTCCCAACCTGCACCCAACCATAACACGCCCTTTCCTCCCCCCATACTCGACTTCCCTTTATAGGCCTGCACTGACAACGTCGCAAAAGGAGCGGGGCGACCAGGCACACAGCTATCAAGCCGGAAGTTGAAGGTGGCATACTGGGGTGCGAGATCGGGCAGAACCAGACTGACCTGCATGTATCGGGCCGGCCTGTATATCACTAACAGTTACTTATTTGTGTAGCATCTGTGAACCTGCAACAATTGATATCAGATCGAACACCCCAGAGCTTTCTAAGAAAATTGCTAATGTAACCCACTAAACACTAAAGCTATTAACTCTGCAATTGCTCTATTTAAGGGAATATGCCCAAATCCCCTCCCTTATTGGCACCACATATTTTCCTTTTAACACTGGCAAATAAATATTTATCTTGGTCTCATCAGTTCACAAAACTTAAAAGAACTTTACCAAATGTGTAGGCAACTACTAGCATGCTTTCACAAGTTCTTTTCAGGTAGTCTTCTACTGCGCCACTATAAAGGCACGGCACATTGAGTTCCCCTCACTCCAAAAAATAAATCTATAAATCTTACATAAAAGCATGGATACATTTTATTAAAATATAAAATGGTGAGGTCAAGAAAAAACCATATATATTTTAAAATAAATATTTGGGGAGTAGATTTAGCAAATGTAAATATAAAAGACGAAAAAGTAGAAACAGATCTGTGTAAAAAAAATATTTTTCAAGGTTTTGGGATCCAAAGTGCGATTAAACAGTTATTTATGCAATTCTACTAAGTGAAAAATTGCAAAACAGCCTTAAGTAAATACGGCCATCTACAAAAATATAATTAAGATTTTGGATCAAAACTAGAAAGAATACTGAAAATTGAAGAAGAAACCCTTGTTAGAACCACA
Organism: Xenopus borealis; assembly: GCA_024363595.1. Lineage (NCBI taxonomy): Eukaryota > Metazoa > Chordata > Amphibia > Anura > Pipidae > Xenopus > Xenopus borealis. The sequence continues at coordinate 108,092,880 of CM044436.1, forward strand.
CCTGGATACATTTTATGGCAATGCAGCAAAGGTTAACAGAATACCTAGGATGAGAAACTCACCTGCCTCGAATGAACAGGCATATTGCATATAGAACAGACATGTGGGTAATTTGGTGGTAACAATCCATGGAAATCCTCAATATTGCTACTTGAGGGATAACCGCTGTTTTCATAGATTGTCTTTTCTTGTGGTCTGCTGTACCTCAATCTCTCATAATCATCCTCAAATTTTTGATATGGGATATCACGAAAGATATTTTCTTCACTAACCCTTTCATGTTCTCTTAGCCTATCACTTTCAAATTCCATTCGATCACGATATTTAGACTCATGCGCACGACTCCCATGGTCATAGTCAACCAAGTTAAGGCTTGGAAGCCGATCATCAAAATGTCCTCTCCTGTAGGTTCTTTCATCCCCCCATTCATCACTAGAAACCCTTAACTGCTCCCGAGCTGATTTACCGTCTCTGTAATTCAACAATGGAATGTCTTCTGATCTCCTCCTCTTAAGCTGCAAAAGAATTTGTGGCAAATTTTCTGGAGTAATCTTTTCCTCAGGATACCGGTTTAACTCATCCAAGTCCCTTGAGGAAAGACCAAAACTGGCCAAAATTTTATTGGCCGGATCAGAATCTCCTTGATGTGAAGAAGATAGAGGAGCAGCTCTGGTACCAATACTAAAGACAGATGGCAAGCTGTGAGAAGAGGATCCTGGTTGACTTAATTTAGAAATTGTTGCGCAGCTCATCAAACTAGCAATTCGACTAGTCCCTTGGTTCATTCTTCCCAGAGAAGTTGAAATAGATGCGGACGGATTAGCAGTAAGAAGACCTGTTCCTGTAGTATCACTCCTATGGCGGGCTTGCAAATCTCTGCTTAAGGATGACTGTTGAAAAGACTTTGACATTGTAGAACTATTTTTTTCCTTGATTTTTTAAAATGCCAAATGGCACAAATATCAAGTCCCGAACTAGAAATATAGAATTTAGTTAGCCCAAAAGGAACTTTAGAGGAATCTTCTTGGAGCAGAAACCGAGAACTCTGCAGAAAAACAAGCAACTTTAGTCAGTCTAATTTAAAAGTTAAAAAAAAAGTATTTTACGTTGACTTTTTTTTTCTTAATAGAAGCAGATATGATATTAGATGAGCTCAAGATGAAGACTGATCTTAGAGGACCAAAAAACTTGGTTGAATCATTTGTCAGCATGAGAACAAACCTACACTGTCGAATAGGAAACGGGAACATTTAAATATCTGAATAGAAATAGTAAAATCTTCCTCAACAGTGAAAAGAACATAAGGTACATACCAGAATGTATGCACGGAATTATGCAACTTTTATGATCCAAGAGATCAAGATGACATGACCCTAGCAGAGTGCAACACTGGAAAGCATGAAATTGAAACAGTATGAGCAACGGAAAAGGGAACTCAGATATTAAAAAGATTATGAATTTGATATTTTCAGGAATCAGAGGAATGTGTTGCATTTATAAAAATATACAGTACTGCTTATTAACGCTAATATAGCCATCAGTAGTGAAAGAGAGATGCGGAAACATAAGTCGCCACGGTTTACAAAAGCAGCCTATAGACAAGAATTGAAATATAAGGGGTGGGAACGCCACCAAAAAAAAAAAAAAAAAAGCTTCGGTGGTCTCCGAAACCACTTTTGAGATACAAGATTATATCGAAGACAAGCGTATGTAGGGTTCATACACAAAAATCACATCATCGTTGTCATTGTTAAGTAGTGATATATCATTCTCCAATATATCTTGCCAAAGCATAAGGCTATAGGATACAAAATGAACTCTTCAGCAGCATAAAAAAAGGCTACTCAGTGGAAGTAGGAATAGCTACAACCGTCATTAAAAAAAAAAAACGAAATAATTATATTTCACTGGATATACTGTCAAATAAATCACATAAGGAGGATAGTTCGTAGAGAACTGCTTATTAAGCTTTTTTTTATTTATTTTTTTAATACTGTAATATTTCATATCCAGAAAATTGCCCTGCTTTCCGCTGCACTTCAGAAGCTAAACCTTATCAACCAATAGGAGTTCAGGTTGATAGGAACTGGTTGTCTCCTCGTGCAGAGTTACATGCAACATAGGAAAACTGCATACAAATACAATGGGCAGACCATTAAAATACTCTTTTTGCAGATTTAACATAGGAGGCAGATTCTGCGATTGCAAAAACAAAACATTTTCGGTGAAAAATTTTTTTTTTCAAAATGTATCGGTTAATAGTGCTGTTCCAGAAGAATTCTGCATCGAAATCCATTTCTCAAAAGAGCAAACAGATTTTTTTAGATTTCATTTTTAAATCTGACATGGGGCTAGACATTTTGTCAATTTCCCAGCTGCCCCAAGTCATGTGACTTGTGCTCTGATAAACTTCAATCACTTTTTACTGCTGTACTGGAAGTTGGAGTGAAATCACCCCCTCCCTTTCTCCCACCCAGCAGCCTAACAACAGAACAATGGGAAGGTAACCAGATAACAGCTCCCTAACACAAGATACCAGCTGCCTGGTACATCTAAGAACAGCACTCAATAGTAAAACCCATGTCCCACTGCGTACTATTCAGATACATTGAGAAGGAAAAACAACAGCCTGCCAGAAAGCAGTTCCCTCCTGAAGTGCTGGCACAAGTCACATGACTGGGGACAGCTGGGAAAATGACAAAATGTCTAGCCCCATGTCAGATTTCAAAACTGAATATAAAAAAATCTGTTTGCTCTTTGAGAAATGGATTTCAGTGCAGAAGTCTATTGGAGCAGCACTATTAACTAATGCATTTAAAAAAAACATGTTTTCCCATGACAGTTTCCCTTTAAAATGTGCACAAGGAAAAAGACGACTACTACTACTACTACTACTACTACTACTACTACTACTACTACTACTACTACTACTACTACTACTACTACTACTACTACTACTACTACTCAGTAATTTGGACATTGGTGTTGGGCAAGTTATTTGAAAGTTTGTGAAGGGGGATCACATTTGCATTAAAGTTATGCAAAATGAATATAGCAATTGGGGAAGTCGTACTCAGCGTGGATCTAAGAAGAAATCCTGTTAATTAAATCTAATTTTTTTGTGTTGACAAAAACAGGAATTAGGACAGTGGAGTTACAATAGATGTCTGAACCCCAACCAGTTGCTCGCCAACCCCTTGGATGTTGCTCCCAGTGGCCACAAGGCAGCTGCTTATTTTTGAATTCCCAACCTGAAATCAAGTTTTAATTGGATAAATAAAAAATTAAAAAAAAGGTGTACTGCCAAGTAGAGTCTGCTGTAGACTTGCAGTACACATAGGGGCTACCAAATAGCCAATCACGGCCCTTTTTTCATGCTTGTGTTGCTCCCAAACACTTTTTACATTTGAATGTGGCTCACGGGTGAAAAAGTTTGGACATCCCTGGTATATGTGATCTACTTGGATTGTGCCAAAGCTTTTGACAAAGTCACAAACTGCAGGCCAATTAGTTTCATCCAGGATTTGCCATTCTTACAACAGGATATGGTTAAACTGACAATTTAGGAGGCTAAATGGCAGATGAGATTCAGTGTCAATAAATGTAGGATCTGGGACTTAAAATAGGCAAGTCACTTATACTGTTAATGGCAAATTATTGAGGTATGCATGGACAATCCATTTTGCTTTAGTCAGCACTTCTAGACAGCATCAGTAAGGAGAAATATCTTAGGGCCAGCAAGGTTTTTAGCTGTAATGGGGATAGATCTTAAGGAGAAGAGATTCCTACATCCCCTTTAAAAATCAATGGTAAGCATATGAAGTGCAGCATTTGTCTCCATTGCTCAAGACATTATTCATACAAAGAAGTCCAAAGAATAAGTTGGTAAAGGATTTAGAAGGTTGTCTTAGTTATAAAGGAAGGCTGACCATAGCACCCCATAAGCTTCTCAGAAAAAAAGCTTGAGAATATGAACAGTATTTATAAATATAAAGGTGATCATGAAAAAAAACGGATGCTTTATTCACCAGTAGATCCTACCAGAAGACACTAGAGCATCCGTTTCTTTGAAAAAAAAAAAAAAAAAAAAAAAAAAAAAAAAAAAAAAAAAAAAAAGTTCTGTTGTAGTAATCTCTGTGATAGATCATTTCAGACAAATGAAGTTAAACAGACAGTGGGTGCTGCAGTATACGAGGTCTACTTAGATTTTGCCACAGTTCTCAATACAGTGCCACATAAATGTTTATCTTTTAATCAAAGGTCTGGTAGTCAGGGTGGTGCTTATTTGTTCAGCGAGAAAACAGGCTAAAAATCAGTGCCCAATGGCCCTCGAGTCATCACTGAGAATGTGAAAATTCTTAATGTGTAGATTTGGACAGGAGGTATTTACCCCAGAAGACAGAATAGTAATGGTTGTTTTGAGGTGGTATATCATTTATTCCCTTAAGAAAGAAGTGCAAAGGGATTAAGGACCACCCTTAGGAGTTTAACAGAAGTTCTATGGAGATTAACAGGAAACAAAAGAGTTGTAAAATTACAAGACATAGGGGACAGAAGCATCAAAATACTGCAACAAGTGGCAAAGCAGCAATCAAGAAGGCAAACGTGGAAAATGAGGAAAGTATTTCTTTAAATGACAAAAATGATTTCAAGTAAATAAAAAGTGGAATGAGAATGTGGCTCCATTAAAAATATGGACATATTTTGGGACCCTGAAAAAAAAAAATGCTTAAAGGGGATGTAAAGCCAAAAAAATAGAATTCCATTTTACGTTTCTTTAATGAAAAAGCAATCTATCTCCAATATACTTTAATTAGAAAAAGTCTACTGTTTATATAAACCTGAATGCAGAGATATTCCCCCTTAGTTTTACTTGCTCTGACAGCTGCAGATAGGAAACGTCAGACGATCCCTAACTGCTCTGCAGGGAAATGACCATAATTTCAAACAGCAGGGGGAAGCCGGCACCTTACTTCCCAGAACTCAAGCAGATTTGTTTGTTTCCCAGTAGAGCAGCCAGTGACTGTGTAGAGATTTGTATCCCCAGACCCAGTGCAATCTGCATATTCTGATTATTAAAGGAATTGTTCAGTATAAAAATTAAAACTGGGTAAATAGATAGGCAGTGCAAAGTAAAAAACATTTTCTAATATATTTAGCCAAAAATGTAGGATATAATAAAGGCTGAAGTGGCTGGATGTCTAACAGAATAGCCAGAATTCAACTTCCTACTTTGCAGCTCTCTTGTTTTCCACTGACTGGTTACCCTGGTGACCAGGTAGTAGCCAATCAGTGATTTGAGGAGGGGCCACACAGTCCATAACTGTTGCTTTTGAATCTGAGCTGAATGCTGAGGATAAATTGCAAACTCACTGAACAGTTAGGTCTCATGTGGCCCCCCTTCAAGACGCTGACTAACTCAAGTTAGAAAGCTGAAAAGCAGGAAGTAGTGTTCTGGATATTATGTTAGACATCCAGTCACTCCAGCCTTTATACATTACATTTTTGTTTAAATAACTATATTAGAAACATTTTTTTAATTTGCACAGCCTGTAAATCCAGTTATTTTTACACTCAACTGTTCCTTTAATCAGTCTTGCTGTATTGGCTTCTATGGCAGATATTATTTGACTTGTGCTGTTTTGATAATTTATGACGATCCCTAAGCAGCCCAGATCACACTGAGCATGTGCACAGTCTTGGTCTTGCAAAGATGTATAACAAAGGTACAAGATAACAGCCCCCTGCACCAGATTTAAACAGATAAACTGGGATTCTATTTGGTGGATTATTTTGCTGCAGCCACTGGTTATGGAGAGTTGGATAAAGTTTGTATTAAATAATACCCAAACCATAAAAAACACAGGACCCAGTAGAGTCTGTATATTCTGATTATTAATCAGACTTGCTGTATCAGCTTCTGGCAAATATTATTTGACTTGTGCTGTTTTGATAATTTATGAGGATCCCTAAGCTTAGCCCAGATCACACTGAGCATGTGCACAGTCTTGGTCTTGCAAAGATGTATAACAATGTTACAAGATGACAGCCCCCTGTGGCCAAGTTTGAAAGCATAAATCATTTGTTTGATTAGGCTTGTGGTGCAGTAAGTTCATGCTTATATTTAGTATACAACATACAGCATTTTTAACATTCTATTTTAGACTTTAATTGCCCTTTAAGTAGTTCTAATCTTAGGTGGGTACAACAGAATCAGCATTACATGACCCATTCTGAGCAAACAAAGTCAACAGACAAAATAGCAAACTCCTTGGAGAAAGAATGCAAAACGAATGTAGTAAAAATAGGTCATCATCACTAAATTCCCTGGGCAAAGATTTTGAGCAATAATTGATGGGTGAAAAGAAATGCTTGTGCTTATATTTTTTTTTTACATTCCTTATTAACGTACAGGTATGGATCCGTTATCAAGAAAGCTCAGAATTACGGAAAAGCCTTCTCCCATAGACTACAGTTTATTCAAATAACACAAATTCATAAATAAGATTTCCCTTTCCTCTGTAATAACAAAACAGTAGCTTGTAAACAAAGATAGAATGAATCCTTATTGGAAGCAAAACCAGCCTCTTGGGTTTAATATTTACATGATTTTCTAGTAGCCTTAAAGAGATACGGACACCTGAAATTAAACTCTTTTTTACATCTATTATAATATTGGCTTTGAAAGCTACTTCTAACTTTGCCATAAAGTATTTGCATGATGTTTTTACATTACCGGTCTGATCCCCCATGTTCCTGTATGAGGGGGCTGCCATATTTGTGCAGCAGGAGTCCGTTAGCATTAGAAACTGTAACTAACAGACTGAGATGGGACAATCAGGTTGTCAGAGAGTCAGGCTTAGGAACTTCACTAACAATTATATACAAAAACAAACCTCTCAGAAAAAAATGATCACCATGACCTACAGGTAACACGCAATGTACATTCATATGTTAAAATTCATTTTTTAGTGTCAGAATCACTTTAAGGTATGAAGATCCAAATTACGGAAAAATCTTATCTGGAAACCCCCAAGCCCCAAGCTTTATGGATAGCAGGTCCCATGCCTGTATATTTTTTCCCCTAACACAGTGGAGCATTTGTTCAGATACACAACATTTAGTAACTCAAAATACATAGCAAAAAAAAATTTAAATAAATTGTTTATTCTTAGGGGCAGATTTACTATTGGTCAAGTTCGAAGGTGAATTTTTTTCATAAATGATGAAAACAGCACAAGTCAAATAATATCTGCCAGAAGCCGATACAGCAAGACTGATTAATAATCAGAATATACAGACTGCACTGGGTCCTGTGTTTTTTATGGTTTGTGTATCGTTTAATAAACACTTTCTCCAACTCTCCATAACCAATGGCTGCAGCAAAATAATCCTCTAAATAGAATCCCAGTTTATCTGTTTAAATCTGGCTCCATGATCTTTGTCCCTGCAGCTGGAGTTGGAAACAGTAAAGAGAAAAATAAAAACCAATAGAAATCTCTACACAGTCACCCACTGCAAGCTGCTGGAGTGCTGCATGGCTGGAGGTAAGGCGAGGGCTCCCCCTTTGTGTCATAAGTATGATTGTTTCCCTGCCCAACAGGTAGGGACTGTCTGACAATTCCTATAAACAGCAGAAGGGGGAATTTCACTGCATACAGTCAGGTTTCTTATAAAAACAGTACACAGTTTTTAATTAAAGT